>OZ005661.1:224273774-224743774 GCA_963930645.1 Salticus scenicus
TGCGTTCCCAATACGCACTATAAAAGAATTTTACGAATTTTCTCCCTCTCCCACTTAAAGGGCAGGGGGGGGGGGTAAACACGTTTCCAAGCACAACTTTGCTTCAAATTATCTCGGTAAGATTAAATTTTATGTGTGGGTTGTTTATGCGTTCCCAACACGCACTATAAAGGGATTTTGGGAGATTTACTTTTTCCTCCCTTTAAGGGCGGGGAGGGGAACACGTTTTAAAGAGTAACTCTGCTCTAAATTATCTCAGGAAAGCGATTTTTTAATATGTCGATAGGTTATGCGTACTCAACACGCACAAACTACAAAGGGATTATTTGAAATTCCGTATTATCCCCCCTTTTCAGGTGGGGGGGGGCTGTTGAAAAACATGTTACCATGCATAACTCTGTTCAAAGTTATCCTAGAATGGCAATTTTTGATGTGTGGACTGCTTATGCGTATTCAACACACACTATAAAGTGATTTTTTGAAATTACACCATACCTCCTCTTAGGGGTGAGGGGGGCAAAAAACATGCACTCATGCGTAACTCTGCTGTAAATTATCTTAGGATAGACCTTTTTGATGTGTGGGTTAGTTACATGTATATATCTCATAATATAAAGGGATTCTGCGAAATTCCCAACCCCCCTTCCTTCCTATAAAAACGGGGTTAAAAAAAAAACACGGGTGGGGGGGGTTAAAAAAACATATTTTAAAACATAAATCGGCTTCAAATAATCTTAGGATCTCGATTTTTTAATATGTCGGTTATGTATGTGTATGCAACATGAACTATAAAGGAATTTCATGAAATTACTCCCCCCACCTGCTTAGGGGTGGGCGGGGTAAAAAACACGTTTTCAAGCTTAAATCTCCTCAAAATTACCTTTGAATGGCGAATTTTGGTGTGTGGGTGTTGATTAAATGTCTGTAATATGCATTTTGATGTGGTTTTGCAAATCTTTCCACTTTACCCGCGAGGGACGGGAGTAAAATACAGGCAAGGCACTACCGAATGCATGGGGCTCCAGACTCGAAGCGTGGCGAGTGGGAAAACCGCTACTGAAGGTAGCGAGAACTTTATCTTAGATTTTGAGTGATTTTTTTTTTTTTTTTTTTTTTTTTTTAATTAATGATATGGTATTTTGAGAATTCATTTCAGTTTAATGGCCAGCGAAGCGAGCAAAGCCTGCTAGTTTTTATATAGAACTTTCATTTCTGATACTATGAAAGTACTTTTTTATGAAAGTTTGGAGCTAAGTGGTTTTAGGAAGCTAAATCGATGGGATGCATTCTCATGTTTAGAAAAATTTGCATTCATGGTTAACCCTTTTTTTCGCCAGTTGCAGCATATGGCACAAATTAAGATTACTCGGAAATGAATATAAAAAGGTAATAAATGTTTGGGTTAGGTGTTTTTTAAAAAACTAAATCGATTGGAATCTTGTTTTTAATTTTAACTTTTTGTTTTTCAGATGGCATAGAAAGTCCTGTGTGAAAGTAGATTATAAAGAAAACCAGTTTTACAGCATATATGTACGCTGTGTAGATCATCTACCTTTTTTTTTACTGTATCAGCGTGAATACCCGCTAGTTGAAATTGCCAAATTGGCGAAGCGATCGAGTCAAGGTAAGAAGCATGAATTAATAGCATGGCCCTACGGCGCTCTGTTAAATAAATCATTGTTAAATTCCCGCCAATAAAAGTACACTTGAAACTTAGTAACCGGACTAACTTTCCCCATGGGATTCCTTTAACCGTAGCTTTAATGTGGGATACCCATTGGCGATTCGTGACGCAATTTAGTTTTCGTTTTCATGCCGACTACTCTTTTTTTTTTTTTTTTTTTTTTTTTTTGTCCCGTAAGTATGAGATTTTGTGATGAGTTTTCGAATTTCATATTTCCTGCTTTTTTGGATTCATGCAAGACTAATTAGTTGATGCACGAAAAGCATTTGTACATGCAGGGTAGTGATTAGCGCTGTACAGAATTTCATGTAATTTCAGTTTCATGCAATGTCGCAATTCTGTAAATATGTGGAAAATTTTCTGGTTATACGTAATTTTTTAACACTCAGTTTTATGCATAAAGCTTGAAACGTTCCGAATTTTTTTTTTTTCTGGCTACAGCATTGGTTTCAGGTGCAGTATAGTAGCTCTATTTTCTATTACAATTTTAAATGTTTGTTTTGTTAATCTTAAAAATAGGCTTAACATATTTCAGTTATTATTATTTTTTTTTTTTTCAAATTAAGCCTGAAAGAGATATAATCACTTATATCCGTAAAATCTATTATATATATCTATACACTGATGGAAAAAAAATCCCAACACCAGGAAGGAGCTGTGCTAGATAAACGAAATTTGGTAGGCGTGTTTATACATCTGAAAGATGACGTCGATTCAAATTTCGAGCTACGCGCATAAGTGTGGCGACACTATGAACATGCAAATGAGGTTTGCTTTAAATAAGCGCTGTAAGGTTCGTGATCGTTATTTACAGTTGAGATTTGACGTAGTGGGTTAATGTTAGTCAAGGATGCCTCTAAGAAGACGAAGAAGCCATTATCAACAGCTCACTGAGTTTGAACGAAGTCGTGTAGTAGGGCTACGAGAAGGTGGGTTTTCTTTCCGCGATATTGCAGAAAGACTTTGCAGGAATGTATCCACTGTGCATGAGTGTTGGCAGCAGTGGTCAAAGGAAGGTACTGCCTCAAGAAGACCGGGTTCCGGGCGGCCAAGTGGCACTACTGAGAGAGAAGACCGCCGTGTTCGGCGTATGGCTGTGGCTAATCGTACTGCGTCTGCAGCTGAAATTCGAGCTGCAGTTGGCACCACAGAGACACAACGAACTGTTACAAATCGGTTACTTCAAGGACAGCTCCGAGCCAGACGCCCTGTAGCGTGCATTCCACTGACTCCAAACCACTGCCGTTTGCGACGTGAGTGGTGTCAAGCTAGAGCTCATTGGAGGACGGAGTGGAGATCTGTTGTGTTTTCTGATGAAAGCCGGTTCTGCCTTGGTCGCAGTGATAGCCGTGTGCTGGTTAGAAGGAGGCCAGGTGAACGCCTGCTAGCGACCTGTCTGCGGCCTAGACACACAGGGCCTACTCCTGGAGTTATGGTTTGGGGAGCAATTTCGTATGACAGCAGGAGAACTCTCGTGGTTATCCCACGCACCCTGACTGCAAGTTTGTACGTCAGTCTAGTGATACAACCTGTTGTGCTGCCATTCATGAACAGCATTCAAGGGGGTGTTTTCCAACAGGATAACGCTCGCCCTCATACCGCTGTTGTAACCCAACGTGCTCTACAGAGTGTCGACATGTTGCCTTGGCCTGCTAGATCACCAGATCTTTCTCCAATCGAGCACGTATGGGACGTCATTGGACGACAACTCCAGCGTCATCCACAACCAGCATTAACCGTCCCTGCATTGACCGCCCAAGTGCAACAGGCATGGAACTCCATCCCACAAACTGATATCCGACACCTGTACGACACAATGCATGCACGTTTGCATGCTTGCATTCAAAATTCTGGCGGTTACACCGGTTACTAATGTACCAACATTTCACATTTGAAATGGCTCTTCTCGCCAATGGCTCTACCTGTGATCTTGAAACTTTAATCAATTAAATATGTTACCTAGACAAATGTATTGCTGAAATTTCATTACTGTACAATAATTTTTTTCTTGGTGTTGGATTTTTTTCCCATCAGTGTATATATATAATATATTGTAATGATAAAACGTATATCTATTCAGGATGGCATTAGCAGTATCGAGTTATCCCTCGAACAGTAAATCTGCTGCTGCAATAAATGCGTTATTCCGAAGCTGTCGAAAAATTCTTCAGCAATCAAAAGATTAAAATTAAATTATGATCCTCAGCCAATGATCACAAACAAATGACTTTTAAGGTGCCTGCCTACCTTTAAAATGCAATTTTCGGTCAAAACTCTGATTTTCTATTTTTGGGTTAGTATTAAAGCCTGGCGTTTTAGCTTTCTAAATCAGTTTGAATTTTGTTTCTATCTTGCTTAGAACTTGAGTTACAGGCATTTTAATATTAGTCACTCGCCAGTTATTGCAACCGGAAGTGACCCGTAAATGTTTGTTTACATAAATGTTTTACTCAATATAAGCATCAAAATTTGTTACTGAATATAAAATGAATTTAATAAAGAAAATAAAAAGCTTCGAAATAAATCAGAAACTTATTAAAATTATTTTTTGTTTAATAGGTAAAATCTGGTTTTTAAATACGTTTTCTGCTGTTTCTCAAAATGAGATTTTTAACATTTTGCTTTATCCCAATTCATCATAACTCCAAAAGTTATCATTGAAACGTTATGAAACTTTGACAAAATACTCTAGAAGAGTTGTTTTAGGGATTGAACTATGACAATGAGTCTAGTTAAATTATTATTATTATTATTGTCGATAGAAGTTATGAACTGTCATGTATATTCATGATTTTTTCAGCATGTAAAAATGTTATCTTCTCTAAAATATTAAATAATATGGTTATAGATATGAGATCAGTTCACTCCCTTAAGGACCTTTCAATAATCTAAACAAAAATTTACAGAATAAAAATATCTTTACTTAAATTTGACTCATGATGTTTTGTAAAAGTGTTTTTTTTTTTCACAAATTTTATGCCTATTTTGAGCCTAAATATCAAAATATTTTAAAATTTGCATATTTTTTTCAGGTTATTCAGTGTTTTTTACTATATTCTATCATATAATGCACATAAATAGGCAATTTTTCAATTATTTAAAAAAATCACCTTCGACAGTAGGCAGGCACCTTAAGCTTTAAACAGATACAATTTGTATCTCCCAACCGATATAATCGTTGAATCGCAGCGCATCTTAACAAGCGCTTTAAAACAATGAATTTAACTTTAAAAAAAAACTCTAAACATGTTTAACTGAAATATTTAACAATGAGTTTAAATATCTTAAATGGAAATAGTTTTATATTTTCATTTTACAAATTGTTGCTTGTTTTATATGTGTCTTTTTCTTTGCGATTATTTATACTTGTACAATTTAATAATACTAATGTATTGTCCTTATATGTAACTGTTATATATAAAATAAACGTAAAATATCACTTATTCATTGATTCGTCTATCAACGGGGTGTCCAAGTCGCTGAATATTAAAACATAACGTTTTAATATTCATTTTTCGCACACTTTTAATGTTCCTTCACCTTTGAAAGCTGGGTTCTATTCATAATGTAAAAATTCAATATGAAACAGATTTAACGAAATGTAACAGTGACGATGGTAAAAAAAATCTGGTGTGAATCAACCACATATGACTTCCATAACCCACTATTACACGTATTATATGCATTTTTGAGAGAGAATGTGATCAGAAAACATAAATTTCCGAGATCTGAAGATGACCTACATAAGCAGGATGACTGTTAATTTTCCTCTAATAACCACGTAATACATGAGAAAGAAATGGATTTATATAACAATTTTCAAGAAAATCGTTAGAGCCGTTTTTGATATATCAACTTTTACAAAAAATCAATTATTGACAGGAAAACAATAATTACATACAAAAGGATATTTAAAAGTGAGTTAATAGGGCGAGTTTGAAAAAAATCCATGCAGCCGTTTTTTAAGGAACGCACTTGCGAGGCCTGAGATTGAGCTATTTATAAGGGACGCCTGTCAATTTTTCTGAACTAACCAACTATATCATTCGAAAGAAAATCTAATAGAGTGTTTATATAGCAAATTTGAAGAAAATCGTTCGAGAGAAAATCGTTTTTGAGATACGGACATATGGTGCCATTTCCGGTTTCCGATGACCCACTTCGGGTTTTCCAATTTTCACCAAAATTTAGAAAATTCATCTGTACACCAGTTCTGTCATAATTCTGAAGTTTCGTAGCTGTATCTTTATTAGTTTCGGAGATATAATAGTCAGAAGATTTCCCCCCCACACACATACTTACACATATTCATACACACACTGACCAATTGCCAAAAACCACTTTTTTGGACTCGGGGGACCTTAAAACGTGTAAATCAGGTGAAATCTTGATATCGATTTTTTGTACCAAATACAATACTTCCATTACCTACAGTAGTAGGGTAATGGAAGTAAAAAGGTGTCGTAAATTGTGGAACTTTTAACAGTATCTCTCTAGTGGTTTGAAATTCAAGCTTGAAATTTCACAAAATGTCTCTTCTTAGGCACTCATTAAAAATAAAGGTTAAAATCTTAGAAAATTAATATTTGAGTGGGTGAAATTGGACATCGAATTTTTTTTAGCCCTATAATTTACAGCAGATGTTCGAAACATGTAATGATGTCTCCTCTTAGACCATAAGTAAGGCTAAAGATGAAAAATTTTCAAAATCAATTCATAAAGGGGTGGAAGGGGTACTAAGTATTCATCAACAAATCTTTATTTTTGTATTGATACAATCTTTTCGTCTACAGATTTATAAATAAAAAATATCTCTTAACAACTGCTAGATTTAATTAGCTTTGCTTACTATTTTTTTTTTTTTTCTACGTGCGAAGAATATTTAGAACTACTAGCATAATATATAAAATAATTTGTGTGCATTACGCAGAGTATGAAGACAAATTTGCAAAGAAGTAAGTTCACAGGAAGAAGTATATTTTCATTATAAGTATTTAAGGCATTTTTAGCTTTAAATTTTTAAATAACACAGCTTATGTTTCATATTTACTTTACACAATGTTAAATACTCATAGACATTAAAACCAATTTAACATAATATCGTTACTTAAAATAATAATAGATTCAAGACAAATAATAGTAGAACGCAAATATAATCGTTAGCCTTTTATAATTTTCCTCTGTTACATATTCAATGTGCTATTAACATTTTTCTTAACACTTTAAAAAACATGAAAATTCCCCATTCTAGATCACGGTGAGTGTTTTATTAAAACGTAGCACTACCCGAGTTAAATGAAGAAAACAAAATGGTGTATGGTGTGCAATTTGAAACTACTTGAACTAGAAAATTGATATTAACACTAGAACACTAGCGTGTTCATATCTGCCGCTGTCACTAGCTATACGTAAAATTTACGTGCTCATGTAAAATTCCTTTTATTTGCTTATACTACATTAATGTTGTTTTTAAATGTTTCCTTTTATTTGCTGCTTTATCCAATAACTTTTCATTAACTGAATAATTACTTGCATTAAAAAATACATTTGAAAACTATAAAAATGTATACCAATAGCTAAAAATAAGCTAAATAGCCAGATCGCACGTAAAATTTACGTACACTAGTGTTCTAGGGTTAAGTAAGAAAGTTTTCATTTATTTTATTTTTTATTATTTATTTATTTTTTTCTGTTCGCTAATAAATATATGCTGAATTTCTTAAATGGAGGTAAAATGGGGAGGATATTGCGGGTCTGTTTTACAATTTGGAACCCGCTTAAGCAGGAAAATAAATATTTGGTATATAAAGTCTTCATTCAATTTCATGTGCTCACTATTCTATTAAATAGTTGCTCAACCCTCCTTTCTAGGGACAAAAGTCGTATTTATAGTAAAATCTGGGAAACGCTTCTAATTACACTGCTCTGCTGGAGAATAGGCCCGAACATCATTTCTGTAAATTTTTTGTGTAAAATGGCGTCCTGAATCCGAATATGACTCCCATTTTGCCCCATCACCCACGATTTTTTTTTTTGGGGGGGGAGGGGGGGAGGAGGTGGATGCACCCCCTACTTTTATCATTGTTCGGCAATTTTATAGCTATGAATTTGATTTGTAGGGAAGGATTCTTTTAACAGTTAAATATCTTATAAGGGGCTACAGAGATAAAAAAAAAAAATTCTAAACCATGAACATTTAAATTAAGGGGGAAATATAGGGGGGGGGGGATTTGCCAGTGAAATTATAAATTACATTTATTATATTTTATTGGTGTATTATTATTTATTATACGTTACATTTTTTGTTTTTAAGTGTAAAAAGAATCCTTTTCCACCCTCTAAGTAAAATTCATGGCCATAAAATTATCGAACACGAACCGTGATGAAAATTGGAAGAGTGGGTGGCGACTGGGCAAAATGGAAATTATTCGGATTCAGGAGGTCATTTTACACAATAATGAGCAAAAATTGTATCCGGGCTAATTTTTTTTTTTTTTTTTTTTTTGCAGCGTTGTGTTATATTAAATACCAGTAATCTTCCATCATTTCTGTGGTCATAATGTTTAAATTAATCACTATTTTTTAATTCTCGAATAATGAAAAAAAAAAAAAAACGAAATTGTTTAAAATATGGAGTTGGGGACCACTGCTGTTAGAAGCTTTTAACATTGACTTTTTCAAAACAATCTTTTTAACCAGGTATTGAGAAACACACAAATCTGAAAAAAAAAAAAAAAAGATTCAAGTTTTCACTGCCTTCTGTAGCATTTTCTCCGGTTGCACTAGACTGTCCCAGGCCCCTAATGTCTGTGGCCGAGTGATTATGAGCTCAAAGCTGGTAGACGTGAGGTGCCGGGCTCGATCCCAGGTCGCGCTCGTCGACCTAGCCGTTCGTAGTTTTCCGTTGTTTTCTCCAAAATTTGTATAAATACGGTCTAGGACCCCTTAGAGTAGACCCCCACTGAAAGCACTTCCCCTCAGGCCCAGGACCCTAGAGCAGTCAGTCGGCCTTATTCCCAAAACTTCAAGCACCCTACTGTCTGTGGAAGCGCATTTCATTGTTATAGGGACGAATTGTTTATTGTCTCAAGACATACAAATTTTGAAAAAAATTCCATTTAAATCGATCCATAAAATTTCGCGAAACAGATAAATTCGCAAACGTACCTCTGTTCTGTTAAGCATTCTCTTTCACAGCGTCAGCTACTGCAGAGATCTCTGCGCGTATTATTTCTTTGAAACGATATAGGATACGCCGGATCCAGGTCCCTACTGCCGGAAATAGATCTGTACTTATAGAACACACCGGACATACAATTTTTAAAATGTACAAGTTGCCCAAATCAAGAATTTACTAAAATCTTCTATCTGATCTACTTCACACTGGAAAAATCGGACAGTATTATACTCTTAATATTGGAATTTTTTTTTAAATTATATAAATGATGGATGTCTTTTAAAGTTTTCTTTCAACTATACTCTGAATTCCTCTCACTTTTACTAAGTTTTTAATATAGGCAAGGGTTTATTAATTTAAGAATAATTCATTTAATAATTATGGGAATCATTTGAAGAAAGGAAAAAAAGAAAGAAATATACTGTTCTTTCATTGGGACAAGGTCCCTTTCCAAATTTTTCCCCAAATCCAACAGTGTTTCTCTAAATTTATTTTAAAAGCCTTAATGTGCTCATAGCAACATATAATAAATAAATTTACGTGTTTAAATTAATTTTTTTTATTATGCCTTATTAATTTACTTCCACTAGTTGTTGGGGAGTTGGATTTCCACTAAAATTTCTAATTTTTCAAAACTGGTATTCCTTGGTGTCACCTTTTTAATTACATTTTGTTTTATAATTAGAAATAGGAAAACTCTCAAAAATTTTCGTTGTATGTTTTGCTTTAATTAAAACACTACTACAGATTGATTTTATGTAGCCCCGTACATTGTGTTAAAACAGCAATGTCCAATATATTTTTGTGTTTTTTACGTATGGAATAAAAAAAAATTCATTTAAAACGTTTCATAAAACTTTTTAACGTATTCGTTATAGATTTTTTTAAATAACTCAGTCTTGCATTAAGAATGTCAGTTTTTGTGTAGCCCCTTTAATAACAAGCGCAATGTATAATGTACTAAATCCTATTGACAATTTTTCATTTATATCCGACAAAGTATCTGAACAAAGTTGTGGGTTTCCTATTTGAACACCTGAAATACGGAACCATTTAAGTACTTAATCATAACTTATTTTTCTGCAAAAATGTTTTTGTATATCTTAAAAATGTATATTAATTTCGTCAGGACGTTTGCAGTATGTAACATAAAAAAAGGTGTCTCCCGCAGATAGTAATGCATTTAAAATATATGTGTCCCTAAGACTAAATCAATTTCTATATTCTTTCAAAAAAGAACATGTTTTAGTGAATGACATATATATCAATTTCAAAATATTCTTGAAATCTCATAAAAAAATACTATATTAAAAGTCACCCCTCCCAGAAAAAATTTCTTACCTACCTTAGGCGGCTAAAAAAAAAAAAAAAAAAAAAAAAAAAAAGAGGATTGATATAAAGATTCACCACTGCTATTAATTCCCGAGAATTCAACGCCTTGCTTAATGAAGATCTGCCATTAAATCTGCATGTATCTTTCTGATAAATCCTAATCGCTTTCAACATTTCTTGTTAGCTGTGTTAGTTTTTTGTCTGCATTATAAAGTTATAATTTAAAGTATTTTTACGGCAAGGACCAAAAAATTTTTTGATTGCAAGAGGCACTAATACAGGTCAGAAGGAACATCCATGCAAATTTTCAGCTCAGTATAGCTGCAAAACTCTAAGGCTCTATGTTTGTCAAACTTAAAAAAGAGAAGAAGAAGAAGAATGTAACCGGAAAATTTCGGGTTTTCAAAGTTATATTACTCGGATCTCTTAATTCGGATAGACAAGCAAATTTGTATGTTTTGTCTTAAGGGTATGCTCAAAGCCTGTGCAAAAAATCATAGGTCTTGGGGACCAGGAAACTGAGATACAAGTATTCGGAAAGTCTGAGATGCTACGATGACATAATATACGTTTGTAGCGTTTCTCCATTTACTTTCCTACTTTGTAGATTTTATTTGTTTTTCTTAGCTTGGCGGGGTGGAACACTACCGTGTTCCTAGATGTTAATGGAAATTAGAGCGCAAACAATAGGCTTTTAGACAGAAAAATAGAAAAACTGAAGCCAGTAACCACTGTTAAACATTATTGTACTTTATGAAAAACGCATATCGCAACGAATGTATTTCCAGACATCCCCAGGGGCCGCGGTAGCCCAGTCGGTAGAGCGCCGACCTCGTAATTGAAAGATTGCGGTTTTGGTACCGGCCAAAGACCGTCGTGTACACTAATGGTGGATGCTGTACGTAAAATCTGTCGTGGCTGCAATGTCCTCCATGTTCCCATCAAAAATTACACCTCTGGGGGGTCACCGAAGCGGGAGAGCCATCCCTTCCGTGGAGGATCAAAATTGTGATGGCATGTCTCCGGACCACCTCCAGGGGTGTGTCCCAGACCGTCGCCAATTGCCCATCTGCGCAGCACTAGTGCGACGTAAAAACCCAACCATCCAACCAGACATCCCCAGTTATATCAGCTAATGTAGCTGAATATTTTTTGAGAGACCTGTCTGCTTACCTAATCGCACCTCTTTAAAAAATACATATTTTTGTGCAGATGATTCTGTTGTGAGTAGTACTACTTTTCTGAATATGCCTCTTACAGAACGTAAGGAAATGAAATTTTTAAATTTCTCCCTGTACACAATATGGGTCGTGATATTTCCCAATATGAAATATGCTATAACCATATTAAATAACACCAGGATCAACACATTCCTAAAATATTTGTGTAATTTACAGCGCAAAGAAATAGTCAGGCAGACAAATGAAGCCATGAATGCTTTTTAAGCTTTGTTGGAAAAGCTGAAAAGAAAAAGTTCCATCGCAATTTCGGTATTTTTCCTACTAATCCCGCTGTTGTATGGGAAATTAGGTTTCTCTATGTCTTTACATAATTACGTAGTACACATTCAAGTTTATGACAGTAATTTATCACTAACAAGGGAAGTATGAATGAGTAAAATTCCTATTGATCCCAAACCAAGCTTTAATTAAAGAGCATGGTCTAAAACATTGAGCAGCGTACAAATTTGCTGCAACAACCCCCCTCCCCCCTCCCATGGAGCGAGAAAACGACCCTAAAAGTTTTAGCTGTTTCCATCAAAACCAACGAAATAGAATCAATTAACAAGACGGCTTGGTGTAGTGTTTAGAGTGCTCAGCTTGAGTGGCGAAGGTCCTGAGATCAAATCCCGGTGACTGTTTTTTTTTTTTTTTTTTTTTTAATAATTATTATTATTATAAATATAAATATAATATAAAAATATATGAATAATTTTGGGGGGGGGGCATGTATTTAATTAAAAAATTTATGATATATTTTTAAAATATTAAAATATTTTATTTCAACTAATATATATATATATATATATATATATATATATATATATATATATTTAAAAAAAAAAAATTATTATATATTTTTCTTTTTCTTTAAGTTTACTTGAGTTCAAACCTCGACAAAATGCTTATTATTATTATTACTACTATTGAATATTAATGAAGTAAAAAAAAATATTAAAATAAATGAATAACTTTAGAGAAAATAATTATTAAACTTAATTAAGAATTAATACATAAATAAATATACTCTATATAAAGATACTATTAAGAAATATATAGGATAAAATTACCTCTTTGTGAAGAAAAAAAAATTGCATTGACATTTACGATTTTATTTTCAAGTTAATAATGACTGTGATTAGAAGTAAGAAAATGATGAAATCATAAGTACTTTTCACGATGAGAACAGCATATAAAAGAAAATTTATCACGATTAATTTCATTACAATCTTGTTCAACGTTGAAGCGAACATTTTGGAAATTATTCGATTTTTCTTAGAGATAACCATCTTTACAAAATGCATATATAACTAAATTTTTAAATTTGGAAATGTATGTAAACCAAGCTGTAAACATATGCAAGGGCCAACACAATAATAACAATAAGTAAAAGTCCTTTTTTTTTTTTTTACACGTATGAATAATAGCGCAATTAAGCAGACGAAAAAAATGCAATACAAATAATATTTTCCGTTGCACTATCCGCGATTGTAATGAAATGCTCGCCCTCTGGTGAGCTAAGGGGAAATTACAATAAACATGCTTTAATTCGAATTCCATCAAGCCGCCATTGCTAGCCGATGTTTAGTTTCACATATATTTATTGAATAAAAATGAATAAATCCGGTAAAAAAGATAACACTAGGGGTACTGTTGTGTGCTCCAGTGTAACTCCAAAGGACCAAGAAATCCAGAATTAAGCTTCCATTTATTTCCAAATGACAAATTTAAAATTTCAGTTGCTTCGGCTAATGGAAGTGAAGAATGAATCAGATGATTTGAAAATAATATTTGTTCAGCTTCAGTTAAAAATCTACTTCCGATCGAACTTTGAATAAACTGAAATATTTTTTTCCAAAAGCAATCAATTTTCCATGATGTAATGGCGGAGAAATTATAGTACGAATATTAAGTAGAATAACAAAAAGAACAATAATAAATACACGTGGCTATTATATTTACTAACAACAGAAGCTGAAAAAGCGCCATCTATCGATCATTACAAACGCGGATAGTGCAGTGAAGAAAAATATTTTTCCTTAAATTATTCATTTATTTGAATTATAAATAAAAAAAAAAAATTAAAATAAATAAATAAATAAATAAATAAATATTTTAATAATTAAAAATATATCATTATATAAATTTTAACTGAATTTAATGCATGTTCCCCTCCCTGAAATTATTCATATATATTTTTTTATACTGTATTTCATTTATATATATATTTAAAAAAAATAATGCGAGCAGTCACCGGATTTAATCACAGGACATTCGTCAACCAACCTGAGCGCTCTGACCACTACGCTACGCCATCTTGTCAATGGATTCTCTTTTGTTGGTTTTGATGGAAACATTCAAAACTTTAGGGTCGTTTTCTCGCTCCATGGGGGGAGGGGGGGGGGGTTGTTGCATCAAATTTGCACGCTGCCTTATGTTTTAGACCATGCTCTTTAATTTAAGCTTGGTTTGGGTTCAATAGGAATTTTATTGATTCATACTTCCCTTGTAAGTTTTTAGTATTTCTTTTAATGAATTTCTCGATTCTTCTATGTTTCCAAAATGTGATTTTTAATAATTTATGTATTTTTTTTTTAAGTACTAGGGGACTCTGCCCCCTGCTCGCTCCACTCACCAACCCCCGGTTCACTTCACTTATTAATATCCCTGTGAGGCTTTTCACTGAATATGAATATTAATAGCCTATAACACAAGACAAAAGCAGAAAATGTTATAGAAATTTCCATATTTAATGTCAACTTGAAATACATAATATTTAATACCACACTTTTTTTTTAAATGATTTTTTTTTTTTTTTTTTTTTTTTTTTTTTTTTTTTAATAGAAAGAAATTTAGTATATTCAGACCATTTTGTGTCGCAACTTTTATTATATATGACCCCCTTGGCAACTTTTAAATTTTTGTCATTATTTGGTGATGAATTTTTTGGTGTAATTGCTTGTTAATATATATATATATATATATATATATATATATATATATATATAGAGAGAGAGAGAGAGAGAGAGAGAGAGAGTACTTGTAATCTATAGCCTATATTTTTTTTCTGTTGCCTACCCTTTTTTGGTGATGAATTTTTGTCTTGCCATAGTTAGAAATATGAAATGTGTCCCAGAAATGTTTAATTCTGTAATGTTAAAAAATTATCAGTGCGAAATTACTAGATTTATAAATGAGTTCGATTTCGACTCTATTTGGAACAACTTGCATGTTAGTCCACAACTCTCTTTGGCGATTTTCTTTTGGTGATTACGGCGAAATGCGATTTTCTGAAGTGGTTACCATGGGTTCCAAACGTAAACAAAGTGAAAACACGTTTTTCAAAATGCGTCTGTTTTGTAATGTACATAAACAAATTAAGCCTATTTTTAATATTAATAAAATATTTAAAATTAACTTTTCTTTCTTTGCATGAAAAAATAACAAGGATCATCAGTATGCATATATATATATATATGCTTCCCGGGAACTAATATAATGTTGCTCCGCAAGTGCATTTGGCGATTTTTCTTTGGTGATTGTGGTGAAATGCGAGTTTCGCAAATGGTTGCCATGGATTCCAAGCGTAAACAAAAGCAAAACGCGTGTTTCAAAATGGTGTCATTATTAATGTACAAAAACAATTAAGCTTTTTAAAAAATTATTTATGCAGTTATCGTTCAAAACGACGCCAAAGAAAAATCGCTAAATCCAGTTGTGGACCAACACTATACTTGTACCTCACATTTTTTCAAAAATTCCGAAAACTTTTCTCTCTCTCTAAACAACTGACTTAAAAGCTATGGATCACATTTTAATTTTTCCGTAGAAAATGATGTCATGACAGAAAAATAACGCCATAAGAGGAACTTTTTCTACGGTGGAAAATAGAGTACCTTTATAAACCCGACGTTTTTAGTTAATAACTTCGTTAATTAAAATGATAGAAATTTCTAAGCAGCTGAAAATGCCACCCTTGAAGTAGTCGGAATACGCTGGTGTATCTAATGACGTGGAGAACCCTGCCATCCGCTAGAAGTTGCTCTCGCAACGAAAAAAAGTTGACGCCAGCGACAGAAACTTTTTTTTTTTAATATATAGAGAAAATGGGATAGTTATTTTTAAAATTTTCTCGCCAATATCATAAATAATATTTTAAAGCTATGTCATTTTCTTAACGAAAATAATTATTTTCTTACGTTTCAGCGACATTTTACGAGTTGGAGAAATTTACGCATACACAGATAAAATACCGCCAATCGTATCCGTTATGAACTTTGAAAAAAAGTATAAATATTAGAATTACAACACATATATTCATTTATATATCGATAACTAGTATGTAAATGCTACTTATGTAATCATAGCGTAAATTTTATAGATAAATATAACTTTGAAAAGCTTTTCTTTAATTATCACCAGTAGGCTTCGCCCGCTTCGCTGGTCATTCTATTTAAATAAATTTTCGAGAGAATTGAATCACCATTTATTTTTTTATATCACCTAAATAAAATAAAAAATAAAATAAAAAAAAAACTTAAAAAAAAAAAAAAAAAAAAACCTATACTTTGAAATTGTTTTAAACCTTACTTCGGGTATCCGTTGCTCTTTATACTATATTAAATAAAATATTTCTTCAATTTTGCGTTCGTTTTACTTCCGCAGAGGATCAAATTGCGATGGTATGTCTTCGGACCTCCTCTAGGGGGGAATCCCAGACCGTCGCCAACTGGCTGTTGCGCAGCACTGGTGCGACGTAAAACCCAAGTTACCAACCATGCACTCGTTTTGCAACAATGCTGTATGGTCTTATGTTAATGATTCTCAAGAATGAATCAACAATTGTTTCCAAATTTAATAAATTATGTATGGGAAATAAGTAGGCTGTAATTAAAAAATTGCAGCTCTTAGAACTTCAAAACTGATAATTTTAAAAAAGTTATTCATTATTCTTTAATTTGTTTTTTGTTTAATATTAGGCTCTTATTTTAAGATTAAAGCAATCCAATGATACAGCGTTGTGAAACTTTGCACCGTAATATCTTTAAATCTAATAACTTGATGTATATACTGTCCCCACGAACAATGAACAGTTGTTAGAGCTCTTTTAAATAAGTATAGTATCTATGCAGTATCTTTTTAAAAAATTCATCAGTTTTTACTAAAAACAAAAGGCTGAATTTCATCACCAAAGTAGTTAAATTTAGACCAATCATAAATAGGAGTAGTCCACCTGAATGTGTTCCGCCGACAAACTCTTTGCTTCTTTTAACTCTTTGACGCAGATGGGGCACCGGTGTCCCTTTTGCTTATTTATTTTTTGACGCTCTTATTACAAATATTATTATTATATGATAGTTTTTTATTATAAAAAAGAGTCTAATAGTTACTATAAAAAATCTATTAGATTATCAGAGTAAATTTTTTACTAAAATAAAAATGTTAACCCTTTCAGACCCGACTTTAATATTATGAGTAAAAAAAAAAATATCCATGTTAAAATATCTTAATACGATGCTAATAAACATATTAGAGTAAAAAAACATTAAAAAAGTACTTTTGTAAAAAAAATAGGGAATTGTCCATTGTAATGGGCAAACGGTCAATGAGGTTGCAAAAGTGAAATATTCAGTGTTGGAATTTCTATTGGGATTTTTGTTTTAAATACCCATTTATTTATGTAAATTTAAAGAATGACACTATATCCCTAAATGAGTTCACACACATTATTACACAATACATTTTATTAGAAGATACATGAGAAATAAAACTTAATTTCACACAAGATATTAATGTTTCTACATTCCAAAATATATAACTAAAACACTATTTTGTATGGAAATAATAATAATAAAAAAAAAAAAAATCTCCCCCTGGTGTAGCACAAATGTACAACACACTTAGTGCAGTAAGTGTGGGCACTGCAACCATAATTTTTACATCTGGTTGCTTCCTGTTTATCATCAAATTTTGGTACATGATCGACGCTGTCATTAACAACATCAGGATGAGGTCGAACCTCAACTACTCTTTGGCATAGTTTTTTGTTTTGCACAATAGGTAATAATGAGGGTCTCCCTTTTTTTTTTTTTTTGATAAAACTACTGAACATAAATCTGTTGCTAATCTCATTTTAAAATGAAATAAATCAAGTATATTCTTCTTTGAAACTCCTAAAGTGGCACTAGTTTTCTGATATTCTAGCCAACTATTAACTGCTGCTAAGTCAATAGCATGGAATAACATATGCAGAGTCCATTTTTTTTTGTCAGAATCCAATACATCAATGTCTGATAAGTCAGCACTTGTAATGTAATCTAAAACTTCTTTCAAATCTTTAGAATTTTTCAGATTATATTTTCCTAAAATGAAAAATAAACATCATACTTATAACTTCTTTTTGTTTTAAAAGTAGTATAAATACCTAAAATGAATTCGATAAAAAATATAATAATAATGTAACTATTTAAAGAATCACAACCACCAGTACCACATGTCCATTGTAATGGGCATGTGATCATCTTTGCAATTTCGCTAAACTAAAATCAATAACAAAATAAAACTATTCCCCATGCTAACACTAACTTACAATAATTATATTAAAAAATCACTGACACAATTAGAAGGCATTATCTACATAAATAAAAACAAAAATCTTACTCACCTTTTTGTAAACCAGAACATGACGCCATTTTCAAAGAAAGCAAACTGTAAACATATGTTAAGTGTTGCCAAACCAAGAAATGCAAAGATGTCAAAAACCATAAGCTTTCATCTAAGCATGGAGCAAATCTGAAGACTCTGGAGTGAATGAGTTAAAGAAAATAAGGATTTAAAATGTGTGTCCATTGTAATGGACACCGGGACTGAAAGGGTTAAATAAAAGTAGTTTGAAAATATTTTATCAACCAATTTCAAAAATTTATTTCTAATTAAATTTGACTATTTAAAAAAGATCAGCGATGAATTATTGCTACGCCTATCCGCGATTGTAATGAAATGCTCGCCCTCTGGTGGGCTAAGGTGAAATTATCACACCACTGCATATCCTCATATTATGCAATCGACTTTCCATGATGAAATGGCGGAGAAAGAATAATAATTACACGTGGCTGTTATATTTACTAACAACTGCAGTGTTCAGAGAGCGCCATCTATCGATCATTACAAACGCGGATATCTAAGTAATCGCAAATAAGTGCAATTTGTAAAAATATTTATTCATGGGACGCCCGTGTCCCATGATGAATTTACCTTTAACGCAGAAAGGGACAACGATGCCCCACTCTATATTTTAGAACCAAAATTAATTAAAATTTTAAATATAACATTTTCCACTTATTTAGATCTAAAATAACTTAAAACTATCAAAAAATTGTAAAAATTATGTTTGATGAGAAATCTGCTTTAAAGGGTTATATAGATTATTAGGTCCTGAATCCTATTTTCTTTCAGATAAGAAAAAGTATCGCCGTCATTTTCAGTACATCACAATGAAATTTTCATAATAAGAAATAGTCAATTATAAAATCTAATAATTGACAAACGCATAAAGAGGGGAAAATCGGAGTCATATCCGATACACGCATATTTAACAGAATTATATCTAGGAAAGACTTTTATTTCTTTTATTTTAATATAGTTTAATCTTACCTTTTCATTTAAATGTACAAAAATTTAGGAAAAACAGCCTGATTTTTTGCTTGAAAATATGTAGTTGCGATTATCAGCAACGGCGTAAGGCCCAGTCTTATTAAAAAATAAATAAATAAATAAAGACAGAAGAGTAACACCACAGGCAAAGCCAGAAGCTTTAGTAAAGATTACTAGAATTATGTTCAACAAAATCTCATTTCACTGTACACTAACTCATTTTTAAATATAATTTTTCAAGTATTTGAAATTTTTATAATTTATTACCACATTATCATTTCTATAGTTTTTGAAATATTTAAATTCAAGTCGATTTAACAGTATATAACTGCAAGATTCAATAAGTAACTGGCGAAAATAAGGTTGTTTCATGAGTGCGACCTAGTTGTCTGGAAATTTCTAAATGGCTTAAAATTTTCTCTTCCTGAAAGATGATTTTTTTTTTTTTTTTTTACCTTATACAATAACCTTTTACAGAACTTATAACACAACTCTCTTTAAATTTTTAGCGACATTCGACAAGTATTTTGGTTGTTACCCTTAACGAAAGAGTTTTATTTCCGTCGTAGCTGTATATACGCCTAAGGTAATAGCGTTAAATATTAGTCTTTTCTGCGCTCAAACGATTAAATAGAAAATAAATTATAATTAGTCAATGCATCCATACTTTTGCAAATTTTCTTATAAATGTTGATATGGATTCCAGATGATTATTAAACCCTATTAGGTTGAATTCTTTAGAAATCGACTTATTGCAATCACTTTGTTTATCTATCTAATTATATATAAAATAGAAATTTTTTCATCACGATACTTTTCGAAGTAATACTCCAAATCGAACCAAATTTGGACAGTGAACTTATAAATATCTTGGATGAGTTCGTTAAACAAGTTCCTCCGCCATTTTGTTTTCAAGTAGCGACCACTTGAAATTTTCAAATCCACATTGAAAAAAGCATATTTAAGGTCGGATTTCTTGAATTTTGATGTATTCATAGACCATAAAAGGGTCTTAATCCAGTTGAAATTTATCCGCCATTTTGTTAAAAATGGCGGATATCTTACATTTGGCGTGACCACTTGAAAGCAAGCTACCACTTGAAATTCCAACATCGTGATAACTTTTGAAATACTGAATCAATTCGAACCGAAGGGAGACAGTGAACTTATCATTCAAATATCTTGGATGAGTTTACTGGGCAACTTGTTACGACATTTTTTCCAAGTTGCAGCCACTTGAAATCTAGCTACCACTTGAAAATGTGTCATTACGATAACTTTTGAAATATTAAACTGATTCAAACAAAAGTGTAATAGTGAATTTACATCTTGGATAAGCTCGCTAGGCAACTTGCTCCGCCATTTGTTTTCCAAGTTGCGACCACTTGAGAATTTGTCATTATGATAACTTTTGTAATACTAAATTAATTCGAATCAAATTTTCGCAGTTCAAATATCTTAGATGGAGGTAAAATGGGGAGGATATTGCGGGTCTGTTTTACAATTTGGAACCCGCTTAAGCAGGAAAATAAATATTTGGTATATAGAGTCTTCATTCAATTTCATGTGCTCACTATTCTATTAAATAGTTGCTCAACCCTCCTTTCTAGGGACAAAAATCGTATTTATAGTAAAATCTGGGAAGCACTTCTAATTACACTGCTCTGCTGGAAAATAGGACCAAACATCATTCATGTAATTTTTTTGTGTAAAATGGCGTCCTGAATCCGAATATGACTCTCATTTTGCCCCATCACCCACGATTTTTTTTAGGGGGGGGAGGAGGTGGATGTACCCCCTACTTTTATCATTGTTCGGCAATTTTATAGCTATGAATTTGATTTGGAGGGAAGGATTCTTTTAACAGTTAAATATCTTGTGAGGGGCTACAAAGATAAATTTTTTTTTAAAACCATGAACATTTTAATTAAGGGGGAAATATAGGGGGGGGGGATTTGCCAGTGAAATTATAAATTACATTTATTATATTTTATTGGTGTATTGTACGTTATATTTTTTGTTTTTAAGCGTTAAAAGAATCCTTTTCCACCCTCTTAGTAAAATTAATGGCAATAAAGTTATCGAACACGAACCGTGATAAAAATTGGAAGAGTGGGTGGCGTCCCGAAAAATTGGTTCGCAACTGGGCAGAATGGAAATCATTTCGGATTCAGGAGGTCATTTTACATAAAAACCAGCAAAAATTGCATCAAGGCTCGGATTTTTTTTTTTTTTTTTTTTTTTTGCAGCGCAGTGTTAATTAAATACTAGTCGTCTTCTATCATTTCTGTTGTCATAATGTTTAAATTAATCACCATTTTTTAATTCTCGAATATATATATATATATATATAAAAGGTACATCGAAATTGTTAAAAATATCGAGTTGGGGACCACTACTGTAAGCAGCTTTTAACATTGACTTATTCAAAACAATCTTTTTAACCAGGTATTGAGAAACACACAAATCTGAAGAAAAAAAAAGATTCAAGTCTTCAATGTCTTCTGTAGCATTTTAATTCGAATAAGATAAGTTCACAGGGCATCTCAATCCGTCCTTTTGTTTCAATGTGGTAGCCACTTGAAATCCCAATTACACTTGAAAAATTTTCATCGCGATAACTTTTTGAAATACTGTATTAGTTCAAAATAAAGTTGGACAGCGAATTTATCATATAAATTCGCTGGATTATCTTGGATGATTATCTATCTTGGATGATTTCGCTAAGCAAGTTGCTTTGCCATTTTGTTTCCAAGTTGCGGCCACTTAAAATCAGGCTGTCGCTAAAAAATCATTTATCACGATAATTTTTGAAATACTGATTTAATTCGAATCATAATTGGACAATGAACATATCATCCAAATATCTTGGATTATTTCGTTGGGCAAGTTGCTCTGCCATTTTATTTCCAAGTTGCGGCCATTTAAAATCAGACTGACACTTGACAATTTGTCATAACAATGACTTTTGAAATACTGGACTAATTTGAATCAAAGTTAGACAGTGAACTTAGGCTTCAAATGTCTTGAAAGAGTTCGATAAGCAACTTGCTCCGCCATATTGTTTCCAAGTGGCGGCCACTTGACAGTTTATCACGGTAACTGTTAAAATATTTAATCAATTCGAACCACAGTTGGATAATGGATTTATTATTCAAATATCTAAAATGGATTTGGTTGAAAAGTTGCTTCGCAATTTTGATTCCAAGTTGCAGCCCCTTGAGAATTTGTTGTTACGATAACTTTCGAAATACTGAATTTTTTCGAATCACAGTTGGACAGTGGACTTATCTTACAAATATCTTAAATTAGTTCACTAAGCAACTAGCTCAGCCATTTTGATCCAAGTGGCAGCCATTTAGTTTGTCAACACGATAACTTTTGAAATATTGAATTAATTCGAATTAAATTCGAAGAGTAGAATTATCTCACAAATGCATTTGATATGTTTGTTTGCCAACTTGATCCATCTTGTTTCCAAGTGCCTTCTACTTAAAAATTTCAAATTCATGTAAAAAAGTATTTATGATCCGATTTGTTTAAAACTCCATGTGTACATAGTCCACATCAGTATTTTCACCAAGCCTATTAATAATTTGTAGCCGTCATTTTGAAATCAACCTACACTTCCGAATAAGCCGGAAGGACTTGTTTATGAATTCAAATTTTTTGCTCTTTTTTTTTTTTTTTTTTTTTTTTTTTTTTTGCTCATTCATTGCTCATTTAGTATATTAGATTTCTTTTAGAAATTCACCTATTTTGAATTAAAAGTCATTGTTTTTATCTTTTGTAAGGGTTCTATAAAAGCATAATTAATATTCCTATGTAATACATACCAAAGTATATTGCAGGAATATCGCTATAAGAAATAATGTAATTTTAATAAATAAGAAATAAATCTAAAAATGCTCAAAACAGGATAATTAATGCAGTTTAAAGAAGGTGGGAATTTCGAAAGACACCATAACGCTAGATATAATAAAAACTCTCCGTGGCTCAAGCATCGCATCTTTCAATTTAAAGATTTTTTTTTTTCAATTTACGTAGTATGTAAATAAATTAAATTCATCAAATTAAGTATATAAAATGAGAATAATAATTATGGAATTATTATTAAAAAAATAATGTACAGTGCGGCCACATATCCTAAAACTAGCAGTGAGGACGCGTCCAAAATGTTAGAGGGATGTCAGCTTGAAATTTGGAAAACATCCAGAAATTCCGCGCTCTATTATTGCTCATTTTCTCTCAGTTAGATGACTGTCACCCCTATTTTAGCATTGGAGTTGTTGAGTTAGCGCATGCGCAGATACTTTCATGGTTTCATGAAATGTGGTCGAAGAATGAATGACTGTGTATTATCTTTTAGATGATAAATAATCTATAATAATTAAATAGATTTATACACTTTTAATATTTTTAAAGTGCATTGCACAGAATATATAAACATCGTCTGCTCTTTACTTAACAGTATTATACTAACACCATTCAGCATATAATGGTTAATGCACAAGTTTTTTAAATGAAGTGAGAATTTCAATAGATGATTTAAGTTTTATTTCCAAATATTTTCTCAGTTGCTGATACAGCACATCATTAAATTTAAAAAGATTATATTTACTCTATCGAACGGTGTAATATCACCTTAAAAAAAAAAAAAAAGCATTATTTTAATAATGATGTAATGTACTTTGATTAATGTCAAGACGATATATAACAAAGAAATATTTTTTATAATATTTTAAGTGACTTACCTATTATATTAGAAACATTGTATACATCCCAATTTCTAATATCTGCCTGAGAGTCCAGGTAAATATATTATTATTAAAATATACTTGTACTACAATCAATAAATTCGTAATGAATCAAATTTTCGTTTATTCCTTTCTATTCACACCTAATAAGGTCACTCCTAATATGGGTGTTTTTGAATTAAAAATCATGTATAGGATATTTAGAGAATAAAAACCAGAACCGGCCTCTCAGGCAGGGTGCGCCCGACGGAGGGTTAAAAGAAAACAGCGTTTCAAAGAATGATATAATGATGTCTTTCAAATTTGTTTTCAGTTGCTGATACAGCAAAACATTAAATTCAAAGGGATAATATTTTCTCTTTTACACGGTATTATATCATCTTCAGGAAAAACTCATTATTTTAGTACTGATGTAATATGTTCTGACTCATTTTACTAATATCTATAACAATGAAACTGTTTTATAATTGTTTCAATACTTTTTAAATGCCTGATACATTATACAGAAACATTGTATCCATCCTAATTTATACTATCATAGTACTATGCCAAAAATGCTTTATATAATATAATAAAAAATGCACAAATTTTAAAAATGAAAATAGCGCTCAAAAGATGATAAAATGCTGTCTTCCAAATTCTTTCCCTTGCTTATACACAACAATAATAAATTTAAAGAAATAATATTTTCTCTTTCTTACGGTGTTATATATTCTTAAAATTAAACGTACTCTTTTAATACTGATATATCTCCGACTTTATGTTACAGTTATCAATAACTGATAATTAAAAAATAATGAATTTATTTTAAAATGTTCTAAAAATGTTTTTAAATAAATTACACAATATGTATGCTAGTATCGCATACAATATTTATTTACAGTGTCATACAGTGCAATTCTAAGAATTTTCAATATTGAAATTATTGCACAGAATTTTTAAATGAAACAGTGTTTCAAATAAAGCTATACTGCTGCATTACAATTTTTTTCCAGTTGCTGATACACCACAGCATTAAATTTAAAGAGTTTATCTTATCTCTTTCATGCGGTGCTGTATCATCTTAGGGAAAAACGCATTATTTTAATATTGATGTGATATATTTTGATTTAAATAACAAAGATCTATAACAATGAAACAGTTTTATAATTTTTTCAATATTTTTTAAATGCCCAACACATTATATAGAAGCATAGTATCTATAAAAAATTATACTTACATAATACTATGCAAAAATATTTAATATAACAACTAACGCACAAGTTTTTAAATGAAAACAGCGTTCAAAATATGATATAATGCGGTCTTCCAAACTTTTTTTCAGTGGCTGATACAGCAAAACATTGAATTTAAAAAGATATTTTTTCTTTCATATGGTGATATATAAGCTTTAGGAAAAACAAATTATTTATTACGGATGTAATATGTTATGATTTATGTTACAAAGTTCTATAACAATAAAATATTTTTTATAATTTATTAAATGCCTTACCTATTATAATAGAAACATTGTATGCATCCCAATTTCTAACATTAGTGTATTATGCTAAGAGTGTTTCATACATAATAACTAAAGTATAAGTCTTTTAAATGAAAGCAGCGTTCAAAAGATGATATAATGCTGGCTTCCAAATTTATTTCCACTTGCTGACACAGCACAACATTAAATTTAATGAGACTATATTTTCTCTTTCATACGGTATTATATCATCTATAAGATAAACGCAATATTTTAATACTGATGTAATATGTTCTGATTTATGTTACTAAGATCTGTAACAATGAAACTGTTTTATAATTTTTTCAATAATTTTTAAATACCTTATGCATTATACAGAAGTATTGTATTCATCCTAATTTGTACTATCATAATACTATGCTGAACATATTTAATAAAAAAACTAATGCACAAGTTCTTAAATGAAAACATCGTTTAAAAGATGATATAATACTGTCTTCCAAATATTTTCAGTTGCTTATATACAGCACAACATTCAATTTAAAGAGACTATATTGTCTCTTTCATACGGTATTATATCATCTTTAAGAAAAACGCATTATTTTAATACTGATGTAATATGTTCTGATTTACGTTACTAAGATCTATAACAATGAAACTGTTTTATAATTTTTTCAATACTTTTTAAATGCCTTATGCATTATACAGAAGCATTATATTCATCCTAATTTATACTATCATAATACTATGCTAAACATATTTAATAAAATAACTAATGCACAAGTTCTTAAATGAAAACAGCGTTTAAAAGATGATATAATACTGTCTTCCAAATTTTTTTATTTGCTTATATACAGCACAACATTCAGTTTAAAGAGACTATATTGTCTCTTTCATACGGTATTATATCATCTTTAAGAAAAACGCATTATTTTAATACTGATGTAATATGTTCTGATTTATGTTACTAAGATCTATAACAATGAAACTGTTTTATAATTTTTTCAATACTTTTTAAATGCCTTATGCATTATACAGAAGCATTATATTCATCCTAATTTGTACTATCATAATACTATGCTAAAAATATTTAATATAATAAATAATGCACAAGTTCTTAAAATGAAAAATCATTCATAAGATGATATAATACTGGTGCCAATCTTCCAAATTTTTTCAGTTGCTGATATACAGCACAACATTAAATTTAAAAGACTATATTTTATCTTTCTTACGGTATTATTTCATCTTCAGAAAAAACGTATTATTTTATGTAATATTTGATGCAATATCTTCTGCTTTATCTTAAAATAAGTCGTAATAATAAATTTATTCGAAAAATTAATTTTTTTTTTTTTTTTACTGTATTACACAATATGTATGTAAGTATTGGATACACAATTTATTTATAGTATCATACAGTGCTGTTCTAAGAATTTTTAATAATGTAATTAATGTAAACGATTCTTAAATTAAAAATGATTTCAAAGATAATATAATGCATTTTTCCAAATTATTTATCAGCTGCTGATACAGCACAATATTAAATTTAAAGGGATTATATTTTCTCTTTTATACGGTGTTACATCATCTTTGAGAAAAACGCTTTATTTTAAAACTGATTTATGTTACTAAGATTGAAACTGTTTTATAATTTTCTCAATACTTTTTAAATGCCTTATACTTTACAGAGAAACATTGTATCTGTCCTAATTTGTACTATCACACTACTATGCTAAAAATGCTTAATGTTATATAATAAAAAAGCACAAGTGTTTTTAAATGAAAATAACGTTTAAAAGATAATATAATGCTGTCTTCCAAATTTATTTTCACTTGCTTATACAGCACAACATTAAATCTAAACATACTATATTTTCCCTTTCATACGGTATTATATCATCTTTAAGAAAAACACAATATTTTAATACAGATGTAATATGTTCTGATTTATGTTACTAGGATATATAACAATGAAACAGTTTTATAAATTTTTAAATACTTTTTAAATGCCTTATGCATTGTATTCATCTTAATTTGTACTATCATAATACTATGCAAAAAATATTTAATATAATAACTAATGCATAAGTTCTTAAAATGAGAACAGCGTTTAAAAGATGATATAATGCTGTCTTCCAATATTTTTCAGTTGCTTATATGCAGCAGAACATTAAATTTAAAGAGACAATATTTTCTCTTTCATACGGTATTATATCATCTTTAAGAAAAACGCAATATTTTAATACTGATGTAATATGTTCTGATTTATGTTACTAAGATCTATAACAATGAAAGAGTTTTATAATTTTTCCAATACTTTTTAAATGCCTTATGCATTGTATTCATCCTAATTTGTACTATCATAATACTATGCAAAAAATATTTAATATAATAACTAATGCAGAATTTCTTAAAATGAAAACAGTGTTTAAAAGATGATATAATGCTGTCTTCCAATTTTTATAAGTTGCTTATATACAGCACAACATTAAATTTAAAGAGACTATATTGTCTCTTTCATACGGTATTATATCATCTTTAAGAAAAACGCATTATTTTAATACTAATGTAATATGTTCTGATTTATGTTACTAAAATCTATAACAATGAAACTGTTTTATAATTTTTTCAATGCTTTTTAAATGCCTTTTGCATTATACAGAAGCATTGTATTCATCCTAATTTGTACTATCATAATACTATGCAAAAAATATTTAATATAATAACTAATGCACAAGTTCTTAAAATGAGAACAGCGTTTAAAAGATGATATAATGCTGTCTTCCAATTTTTTTCAGTTGCTTATATGCAGCAGAACATTAAAGAGACTATATTTTCTCTTTCATACGGTATTATATCATCTTTAAGAAAAACGCAATATTTTAATAATGATGTAATATGTTCTGATTTATGTTACTAAGATCTATAGCAATGAAACTGTTTTATAATTTTTTCAATGCTTTTTAAATGCCTTATGCATTGCATTAATCCTAATTTGTACTATCATAGTACTATGCAAAAAATATTTTATATAATAACTATTGCATAAGTTCTTAAAATGAGAACAGCGTTTAAAAGATGATATAATGCTGTCTTCCATTTTTTTTCGGTTGCTTATATGCAGCAGAACATTAAATTTAAAGAGACTATATTTTCTCTTTCATACGGATTTATATCACCTTCAAGAAAAACGTATTATTTTAATACTGATGTAATATGTTCTGATTTATGTCACTAAGATCTATAACAATGAAACTGTTTTATAATTTTTTAAATGCTTTTTAAATGCCTTATGCATTATACAGAAGCATTGTATTCATCCTAATTTGTACTATCATAATACTATGTAAAAAATATTTAATATAATAACTAATGCATAAGTTCTTAAAACGAGAACAGCGTTTAGAAGATGATATAATGCTGTCTTCCAATTTTTTTAGTTGCTTATAATCAGCACAACATTAAATTTAAAGAGACTATATTTTCTCTTTCATACGGTATTATATCACCTTTAAGAAAAACGCATTATTTTAATACTGATGTAATATGTTCTGATTTATGTTACTAAGATCTATAGCAATGACACTGTTTTATAATTTTTCAATGCTTTTTAAATGCCTTATGCATTGTATTCATCCTAATTTGGACTATCATAATACTATGCAAAAAATATTTAATATAATAACTAATGCATAAGTTCTTAAAATGAGAACAGCGTTTAAAAGATGATATAATGCAGTCTTCCAATTTTTTTCAGTTGCTTATATGCAGCACAACATTAAAGAGACTATATTTTCTCTTTCATACGGTATTATATCATCTTTAAGAAAAACGCAATATTTTAATAATGATTAATATGTTCTGATTTATGTTACTAAGATCTATAGCAATGACACTGTTTTATAATTTTTTCGATACTTTTTAAATGCCTTATGCATTGTATTCATTCTAATTTGTACTATCATAATACTATGCAAAAAAATATTTAATATAATAACTAATGCATAAGTTCTTAAAATGAGAACAGCGTTTGAAAGATGATATAATGCTGTCTTACAATTTTTTTCAGTTGCTTATATGCAGCACAACATTAAAGAGACTATATTTTCTCTTTCATAAGGTATTATATCATCTTTAAGAAAAACGCAATATTTTAATAATGATTAATATGTTCTGATTTATGTTACTAAGATCTATAGCAATGACACTGTTTTATAATTTTTTCAATGCTTTTTAAATGCCTTATGCATTGTATTCATCCTAATTTGTACTATCATAATACTATGCAAAAAATATTTAATATAATAACTAATGCATAAGTTCTTAAAATGAGAACAGCGTTTAAAAGATGATATAATGCTGTCTTCCAATTTTTTTCAGTTGCTTATATGCAGCACAACATTAAAGAGACTATATTTTTTCTTTCATACGGTATTATATCATCTTTAAGAAAAACGCAATATTTTAATAATGATTAATATGTTCTGATTTATGTTACTAAGATCTATAGCAATGACACTGTTTTATAATTTTTTCAATGATTTTTAAATGCCTTATGCATTGTATTCATCCTAATTTGTACTATCATAATACTATGCAAAAATTATTTAATATAATAACTAATGCATAAGTTCTTAAAATGAGAACAGCGTTTAAAAGATGATATAATGCTGTCTTCCAATTTTTTTCAGTTGCTTATATGCAGCACAACATTAAAGAGACTATCTTTTCTCTTTCATACGGTATTATATCATCTTTAAGAAAAACGCAATATTTTAATAATGATTAATATGTTCTGATTTATGTTACTAAGATCTATAGCAATGGCACTGTTTTATAATTTTTTCAATGCTTTTTAAATGCCTTATGCATTGTATTCATCCTAATTTGTACTATCATAATACTATGCAAAAACTATTTAATATAATAACTAATGCATAAGTTCTTAAAATGAGAACAGCGTTTAAAAGATGATATAATGCTGTCTTGCAATTTTTTTCAGTTGCTTATATGCAGCACAACATTAAAGAGACTATATTTTCTCTTTCATACGGTATTATATCATCTTTAAGAAAAACGCAATATTTTAATAATGATTAATATGTTCTGATTTATGTTACTAAGATCTATAGCAATGACACTGTTTTATAATTTTTTCAATGCTTTTTAAATGCCTTATGCATTGTATTCATCCTAATTTGTACTATCATAATACTATGCAAAAAATATTTAATATAATAACTAATGCATAAGTTCTTAAAATGAGAACAGCGTTTAAAAGATGATATAATGCTGTCTTCCAATATTTTTCAGTTGCTTATATGCAGCAGAACATTAAATTTAAAGAGACAATATTTTCTCTTTCATACGGTATTATATCATCTTTAAGAAAAACGCAATATTTTAATAATGATTAATATGTTCTGATTTATGTTACTAAGATCTATAGCAATGACACTGTTTTATAATTTTTTCAATGCTTTTTAAATGCCTTATGCATTGTATTCATCCTAATTTGTACTATCATAATACTATGCAAAAATATTTAATATAATAACTAATGCATAAGTTCTTAAAATGAGAACAGCGTTTAAAAAATGATATAATGCTGTCTTCCAATTTAAAATTCCTTAATTATATTATCCTGTAATAAATAGAAATTAAGAAAATTTTTAATTCATTTTCAATAATTACTTAAAACAACGTAATATTTTTAGTTTTATATGATATTGTACACTGTCAACCACCGAAGGTGGACGCAGCTTTATATCATATTTTTCACTGTCAACCACCGATGGCTGACATGGCGCTCAACGTTTTAAATGGAAACAGCGTTCAAAAGATGGTATAATGCTGTCTTCCAAATATATTTATTCGCTGGTTCAGCGCATCATTAAATTTAAGATATTATATATTCTCATTCATACGGTGTTATATCATCCGTAGAAAAACGCATAATTTTAATTCTGGTGTAATATATTCTGATTTAGGTTACAAAGATCTATAAAATTGAATAATTTTATAATTTGTTTCTATATTTTTTAAATGCCTTACACATTATATAGAATCATTTTATACATTCTAATCTATAGTATCATACATAGTACTATGCTGAGAATGTTTGATATATAATAGCTAGTGCACAAGTTTTTTGAATGAAAACAGCATTTTCAAAGATGATACAATGCTGTCTTTCACATTTTTTTCGGTGGCTGATACGGCAAAACATCAAAGAGATTATATTTCCTCTTTCATACGGTGTTATAGCATCTTTACAGAAAACACATTATATTAATTCTCATGTAATATTTTCTGATTTGTGCTACAAAGATCTGTAACAATGAAATATTTTTTATACTTCTTTAAATGTTTTACACATTATTTAGAGATATTATATCATCTTAATTTATACTATCATAGTACTATGATAAGGATGTTTAATGTAATATAATAACTAATTCACAAGTTTTTTAAAATAGAAACTGCTTTCAAAAGATTATATAATGCTGTCTTCCAAAAATTTTTTCAGTTGTTGATACAGCACGACATTAAATTTTAAGAGAAATTTCCACTTTCATACGGTATTATATTATCTTTAGAAAATCGCAATCTTTTATTACTGGTGTGATATATTCTGGTTTATCTTACAAAGATCTTTAAAAATAAAATATTTTCTTTTTTAATTTTTTAAATGCTTTACACATTATATAGAAACATTGTATACATTCGAGTTTCTAATATAATAGTACTGTGCTAAAAATGTTTAATATATTATAACTAATGCGCAAGTTTCTTAAATGAAAACAGCGTTTCAAAAGATGATATAATGCTGTCTTCCGAATTTTTTCTGCTGCTGATACAGCACAACATTAAATTTAAAAGGATTATATTTTCTTTTCCAGTTGATTTTACATCACGTTAAAGTTAAACGCATTATTTTAACACTCATGTAATATATTTTGCATTATGTTACAATGATCCCTAATAATGAATTTATTAAAAAAAAAGTTTTTGAAATATAATACTCGCTATGTATGTAACTATTGCATACACAATTTATTTAGAGTATCATACAGAGCTGTTTCAGGAATTTTCATTAATATATTTAATGCACAGGATTCTTAAAAGGAAAATATAAATTAAAAAAATGATATAATGTATTTTTCCAAATTCTTAATAAGTTGCTTATGCAGCACAACATTAAATTTAAAGAGATTAGATTTTCTCTTTTATACGGTGTTTTATCACCTTTAGTAAAAACGCATTATTTCATTACTGATGCAATATGCCCTGATTTATGTTACAAAGATCTGTAAGAATGAAATATTTTTATAATTTTTCCAATTTTTTTTTAATCTTTTACACATTATATAGAAACATTTTATACATCCTAATTTATAGTTTCACAGTACCGTGCTAAGAATGTTTGATGTACAATAACTAATGCACAAATTTATTAAATGAAAAGAGCATTTCGAAATATTATATAATAATGTCTTCCAATATTTTTCTTAATTGCTGATACATCACAACGTTAAATTTAAAGAAATTATATTTTCTCTTACATACGGTGTTATATAATATTTAGGAAATACGCATTATTTTAATACAGATATGATATGTTCTCATTTATGTTAAAACGTTATGTAACAATGAATTTTTTTTTTTTTTTTTTTTTTAATTTTTTCAGTATTTTTCCAATGCTTCACACATGATATGTTAAGATATTATATTTTCTCTTTTATACGGTGTTATATCGTCTTTAGACTAAACGCAGGATTAAAATATTATTTTTATTACTTTAAAAATTATGCTCAGTATATTAGAATTGCTGCGTATATTTTTTAATATATATATATATATATATAGTTATAAAAGTCAGTGTTTTTTTTTTTTTTTTTTTTTTTTTTTTTCATGGAGATTATCGTTTCTTTTCACACATGCGTCATATGTAGTAAAAATTCAAAAATGTCACAAATTATCATCATAATCAAAATTTATGTAATTTATTTAAATTGCTACATATTTTTATGTGGTTTCAGTCTATAAAGAGTCACTTTAAAAATTTTATATTTCCTTTATTGAATTCAAATGTTTATTTAGGAAAACTTTGTTTTAATTTATTCTTTCATCTTTAATGTGAATGCATTATTAAAACTTATCAGTGCTTTCTAAATTTTTCAGATATTTTAGTTTTTCACGTGTTGTCAGTATTTGGAATAACGTCCCCCCCCCCCTTTTTTTTTTTCAGTTTTTTTATAAACATATTTTTTCTTTTATTTAAATAGTTTTTTGTCTCTTTTACATGAAATTATACCACTTTTACTTCTCTGAGCGTAACGAAGACTAATGTGTAATGCTATTACTTTAGGTGCATGCACGGTTATGGTTGTTAATTTTTTTCGTCAAGATAAAGACAAAGTATTTTTGGATTTTATGAAAATTCCGCAGGAAGTATATGCGAGAATGAGAACAATAGTATCTTATTTTTGAGAAATAAATATAAAACATTTATATATTCGATGCAAAAATAGGCGAAAAAGATTATTGGAACATTCGGGTTTTTCAGTTTTTCAAATGTTCCACGAAATTTAATTTTTTATCATTTTTACTAGCAAAAGATTTTCTTGGACAATCTGATTAGAATTCACAGAGCAAATAAAGATTATATGAGTTTCTTACAGTTAAATTAAACTTTATCGATTTGAAATTAAATCGAAAATTTAGAAAGGATAATGAAATGATAATTCTGATTAAAGGAAAGTGTTTTGAAAATTATATCTATATTTTTTACATAACTACGATTTCAAGAAAATACGTTCATAAACTTGCTAAAAATATTAAGGTAAGTGTAAATAACATTTTAATATAATTCTACTTTGGCCTTACTTTGCTTGATTGCTATTGCACTTATACTTCTGAAAGTTTTTAAGCATAAACTGAATTTAATTCTCTTTGAAAAAATATGAGAATTTTTTATATTTTAACAATGCGCCATTTAAAGAAAAAAAAATATGAATATTGTGCATTTTGGGGTTTCACTGCCCCTTACTATGTGGCAAGCGTAATCACGGCCTACTGTGCCCATGCAAAGTATATTAAGAGGTATTTTATTTAAAGTATCAGGAAAGGAAAACTTTCAGAAATCTAGGTTTGTTTGAAATTTTTAAATATCTGAACTCGTTACAGACTTGTAAACATTTACGTATGCCTGTAGCTAACATCTCATAAACTTTTTAATTGTAGTACAACAAAAGCTTTAAAGAATTCAGGACATTAGATTTTATTTATCTTATACTATTAAGTGATCAATATTTGTATATATATATATGTATATTTCACTGTTCTCGAAAACGGTAGCTCGGACAGTCACGTCATTTAACACAAAGGTGCCCTCCATAGGGTCATTGCACATAGCGAAGTCAGATTTTCGAATTTTTGATTAGTTTTCTTTTAATTAATAAAAATATGAAAATAAAACTTCCCATTTCTATAGTGACGCAGAATGGAGAATCTTAGGAGAGATTTGATTGGTTTATTTGATTTTCATTGGTTTGAGTGCATTTTACATTCAACTACAGCTACGTTATGAGGAATTACGAGAGATTTGATTGGTTTATTTGATTTTCATTGATTTGAGTGTATTTTACGTTGAACTAGACGTTTAGATTTTATTTAAAAATATTTGATATTTAATATTTTAATATTATGTGACTTTTACAAAGAACAAATTACAATTGGCGTCACAGGCGCCTGAGAGCATGTTTTTTGGTAAAAATTTTCATAGGTCTCTGGCCAGCTAGTATAAATAAAGCAAAGGGGTTGTCGGCGGAACACGTCCTGTCGGACCACTCCTATTTTTGGTTGGTCTAGATTTAACTATTTTGGTGATGAAAGTCGGCCATTTTTTTTTTTTTTGGGGGGGGGGGGTAAAAACGGATGTTTTTTTTTTTTTCCCCTTAAATATTGCATAGACGTTATACTTTTTTAAATGAGTTCTAAAAGCTGTTCATTTTTTGTGAGGACACTATATACATCAAGTTATTAGATTTAAAGATATTACGTTGCACAACGCGATATCATTCGATTGCTTTTATCTTAAAATAAGAGTATAATATTAAACAAATAACAGTCTAATGTTAAAGAATAATGAATAACTTTTAAAAAATATCAGTTTTGAAGTTCTAAGTGCTGCAATTTTTAAATTGCAGCGTACTTATTTCCCATACATAATTCATTAAATTTGTAAGTAATTGTTGATCCAGTCTTGAGAATCATTCACATAAGACCATTAGCATTGTTTCAAAAGTTTATCAGAATTCAGAATTTTCAAGAGTTCGCGAACCAGCTGGTCGCCAGAGGCGGCTAGTTAAAAAATGAAAGGCAAAACTGAAAATCAAAGTAAAATAATATGTATATTAAGGCATCCCTTAAATGAGGGAGATTTTTTTTTTTTTTTTTTAATCCGATGCGCATACCCTCTAATGTTTTTGCATTTGTCTCTAAACAATTTTTAGCAAAATATCAGCTCTCTGGGGGTAATGTTAACACGAACTGACGGGAAAATCTTAATATAGATATTAGGATTTTCTCGTCAATTCAGCAAGAATTAACATTATTTCAGGGAGCTTATATTTTGCTAAAAACTGTTAAGGTCAAATAGAAAAAAAATTAGAGGGTATAGGTATCGGATTTCAGAAAACAAAAACAAAATATCCCCCTCTTTTAATGGACACCATAATATATATATATAGATGGTACGGTTGAATTGCTTGAGATAGGTATGGATATCCTGGTAACACTTTCCCATCATGCAAAATTCCTCTGGTAGAGGGGAACAAACCAAAAATTTTAAGAAATAGAACAAATCTAAATTTATTTTCAGAATCTCTATACAAAACTCAGTTTCCTTACCAAACACTGTAGTTTACTTCACAAATACAGTACAGCGCAGCCACATATCCTAAAACTGGTAGTGAGGACGCGTCCAAAATGTTGGAGGGATGCCAGCTTGAAATTTGGAAAACATCCAGCAATTCCGTGCTCTGTTATTGCTCATTTTCTCTGAATCAGTTGACTGTCACACCCACAGACTAAGGAAACACGTAGACCCGGCCAGGCGGTTCTAAAAGTGAAGTCTCAACTGTAACCGAGCCGCCATATTGGTACAAGCAAAACCACAGACCACTGAGCTGAAATGTCTCTGGACCATTCCTAGCGGTGCGTCCCAGACCATCGTCAATTACCCATAACGCAGTACTAGTGCGATATTAAACCCAACCTACCTACCTACCTAAGTTTAAAAAAATCGTAGAAAATAAATTATTAATCAATAATAATTTATTTTTTGTCCTTATTTATTAAGAATGAAAAAATGTATCCGTAATTGGATAATTGTAGCATTTTTTAACGCTTCTCAATTATGATCTGGTCAGCCTAAACTAGACCCGGCAAGACGGTTCTAAAAGGGAAGTCTCAACTGTAACTGAGCAGCCATATTTAGTACAAGCACCTCAGTTACTTCACTTTTTCCAGATACCAGATAGTCGTCTTGCCAGGTCTAGATAATTCCTTAGTCTGTGGTCACACCTATTTCAGCATTGGACTCGTTGAGGTAGCGCTTGCGCAGATGCTTCCATGGTTTCATCAACAGTGGTCGAAGAATAACTGCAGAGCTCCGAATTTTGATAGTGCATTACGTCGGAAAGGGAAATATATGCAATTTATCAAACTTCTAAATTTATCATTGTTTTATATTTGATTTGGTTTCTATAGGCTAAATAATGTTAAGTTAAATATAATTCTAAGCCAAAGAAAGGAATTATCAAACGATATCTTATAGACCATAAGTTATCCTTTCAGTTGAGTTACAAGATGAGGTCGCAAATACCTCTCGTCCCCCTATGTATAATATTTTGTAAATTTAATGCTTATATTCTTCTTATAATTCCTTCCGATATCGGTTATGTCATTTTCCAAACCTCCAATCCATATATTAGTATGCTTTTCACAGTGGTGTTATAGATATATTCTTTTTTCTATTCCTTGTTAACTCCTCACTCCACCAAATTCCATTTAATCTTCCAATTGTTTTACTTCCTTGAGTGATTCGATTTCTCATCTACAAATTATGTCTACCATCTTCATCTATATCTACTCCCAAATATTTATAGTTTTTGCATGTCTCTATCTGTTCTCCCTCAAGTTGTAAATTTGTTTCTTCTCTTCCAATACATAAGCACTTTGTTTTGCTAATATTCATTGATAATCCCCATTTCTCATATTCTTCTTTTAATTTTCTTGTCATATATTGAAGGTCTTCTTCATCTCCATAGTGTTTATAATCCTTTCAAATCGCATAAATTTTCTTCATTGTTAATATTGGGACTTTGCATCTTTAATTATTTAAAGATAATACATCATTTTCTTAACTTGCAAAAATGACTAAGAAACATAAATTTTTAGCCAAACCGCTCGGAATAATCGTTTTGAGAGAAGGTCTAGTACAAATGTATAGCCATTCGTTTTTGTAATATAAATTTTGTATATTTGCTCCATCACTTTTTAATTTTATTAGAGTGTTCTTAAGGAAAGGAAAACTTCCACCATGGAGCGGCACATCTTACGATTTAGTGCCATAGACATGTCTTTACCGTCGCCACTGAGTTCAATAGCGACTATGGTAAAGATACATCTACCCGCAGGGGAAAAATGCATCTTAGGCAGGCAGGCGAACCTGACTGCCACTATCTAGCGATTCCGCATCCCGGGCGACAGGCCCGGGGATCAAAGAGGAAGAGTTCCCTAATTTATTTAAAAATCAAATTTTTACAAATTCTGGATCAAACACATATTAAAACCAAAACACTAGAAAGTCTATTTAAAAAAAAAAAAAAAAAAAAAAAAAAAAGGCAAGTCAGCTGCCAGTGAACGATGCTAAATCTTATATTTGATGGTGGAAAAGTTATGAATTAGAAAGTTGTAGATAAGTGTGTAAGTGTGTGTTCTTAAGTGTGTAAGAAATCAAAATATACTCAATACATTACAATTATTATAGATATTAAATTTTAATTTTAAGATGTTTTGAGAAAGTGCGGCTGTAAAAAATAACGGTAGTTTTTACAGCAAAATTTACTGGTACCCAATTTTGCCAGCGCATTCTACTATTAAATAGGTTAATTTTACACCGAAAACATCTACAAAGAGGGAGACTTTTATAGACGTTTCTTTTGTATTTCTTTATAACAGCAGAATGTACTCGCCCCTATTTTGCCAACACATTCTGCTGTAAAAACTACCATTATTTTATAAAGTGTGAAATAACGTCATATTAAATATTTTGTTGGGTCCGCATAGAATTTCTTTCTACATCGATTTAATATAGATCTTTTGTCGAAGAAATTGACATTTATGTGTGCGTTTATTCGTTTGTAAATAAACTTGCAAGTTGCAGTTGATGATTGTAATTCACTCGACGAATGTTGCCAGAAGAACAGAATTAAAATATTACTTGCATTACAAAAGTCACGATAATATTGTTTTAAAAACCGCAAAGCACGAATATTGCTTGTCCAGGAACTGTAATCAATAGGTTGCAGCAGAATATTTCATTGAACAAACGTACAGCTTAGAGTTTAGTGCAATTAACCTAAATGTCTGTCAAATATAAATGAAATATAACTGCTTGTAAAACTGCTTTTAACATTCGTTTTAAGTACACTAGAAATATTCAAATTTTTCAAATGTTATACCGTAAATTGTAATAATATGTGTACAGCAATGTGGTGTCAGTGGCGGTTCGTAATTGAGGGCCAGCGGGGCACTGCCCCACCTAATTTTTTTCTCGATTAAAATAACAATATTTTTTTTTTTTTTTAATAACTTTTCAAAAATATATGTACAAAATAACAAGTCTATCTAACTTTTTCCTTAATCTTTTTCATTATAATTTATTTTTCAATATATTTTTTTCAGCTGTCACAAATCACTAATGACTGACCGACTGCTACTTTCTTTCCTTATCTTAGAGAATGGGGCCGTTTACAATCGGCCCGAAATTGGCGTGTTTATTTGTACAGTTTATTCTACTAAAACAGCGGGTTAACACATTTATCGACGAACTGCTTTATCAGTGTAAGCACGCTGTAATTTTCTCGTCGTTGGGCCAGCAGAGAGTGGCTCTTTGGAACAAAATTATAGGACAAAAAAAGTGTCTCATTTAAAATTTGTTAACCATGCAATTCACGGATAAAATTTGGCGACTTCCGCATTACGTTTTTTTTTTCCTCATTGATTTTTCGGTGAATTTTTTAGAGTTATGTATGACGGTTTAAAATTTTAGTGTTTAAAGAAAGAAATCTGGTAATAGTCAAAAATATTTTCTAGACTAACCTTTGAGATAAAAGCCTGTATAAGACCTCTTTAACTAAAGTATTTTGAATTTAAATGTGGGGGGGGGGGGGGGAGAAGGAATGAAAAAAAGAATATGCGATTTTTTTCCTTTTCAGAATAGTGTATTAAAACTTTTATGTAAATAAATTGTAAAATTTTTAGATAAATTAAATATCTGCATAAAATTGTGATTTATTATTATTATTAAATTTCTTTTAATTGCGATTTAATAGAAACATTCGCAAGGTTTCTTTTTTCTTTCTTTTCTTTTCTTTCTTTTTTTAAGATGATAACCCGTCTTCTTTCTTTATTTATTGAAAGTTAATTTAAATTATCTGAAATTAAGCTTTTAAAGTGAGAAACCTTTTTTTTTTTTTTTTTTTCTTTTTAAATATGTATCCACATTACATTAATCATGACTTTCTAAATTCCAATATAACTTCTTATAGATTGGTTAAGGTTTATTTTATTTATTTTTTAAGATAAGAAACATGAATATAACACTTGAAATTCTATAATTAAAAGATTTAGGAATATAATTAGCATAAGCTAAATAATATTACACTCTGAGACATTTGAATTTAAATTTTAATGTTGTATAGGGTAAGGGTTAAAGCCAGTTGACTAAAAGAGGGTCCTAGACCTGAGTGGTTTACCCTCTGTACAGAGTCTTTCTAAGTGTTACATGGGCCTTTTTATTCAAGTTTTAGAGAAAATCATAGCAAACTCCAAATGTGTATGTCGACGAAAGCGATCTGGTATCGAACTTGGCAATTTCCGTCTACTAGCTTCCTGATATTTAAATTTTGATATTCCATTGATCAGAACATTGCAGAATTTTGCAATTGTATTTATAAAACTTTAATTTTTGAGATAATTTTATGCAATATTTTCCATAGTGTTCAATTTAAGATTCGCCATCATAAAAAAAAAAAAAAAAACGAAATTTCGTTTTACACCCCATTTTATTAATGTTTGCATGTTTGAATAATGAATAGTATTAAAGTTAAATTACGCATCATACGATGGATCGGGCCCCACTTGTGAAAATTTGCACAAGCCGCCACTGAGTAAAAAAAAAAAAAAAAAAAAAAAAAAAAAAAAAATGTGTGAGTGCTACAACAGATTATTTTGAAATATTTCAATTTATTTTAGAAGATCACATAATGATGATTTTCAGAAATTTTCCCAGTTGCTTAAAGAGCACAATTTTTAATATAAAGTGATACTTTTTGTTTATATGTATTTAGATAATGCTTCAAATAAAAATGAATATTCAAAAATATTTCACTTAAGGAATGTTTTCCCTTTACGGATACTTTGAGTAATTGAAGTATTATTATTAGAAATGTTAAAAAATTATAAAATTAAGAATTTTTTTTTTTTTTTTTAAACTCATACTAAAAGTTGTTATTTGTTAAATACTGTTTGAAATACCCAATAAATTCCCAGGCTTGTTCAAAAAAGAAAGTTATATGAAGGATGAAAGAGGAAAGAAATTTCAATAAATACTCAGGCAGTTTGGAAATAATACGCAGACATCTTATTTTTAATCACATTTCATCTACGTTTAAAAGAATTATCATTTATTTTAATAGTGTAGAGAATATGAACTGGAATGAAGAATTTGCATGGCAAATATCAAGTTTCTAGCTCAAATGGTTTCCAAATTGTACACCACAACTTTTCCCCGTTTTATCCTCCCCCCCCCCAATTTCATCCGCTTGAAAGGGTCGAGCATCTTCCTTTCATGGCTTATTAAACTAGTATGTTGTGGCCACCACAAGACTTTCTTCTATATTTTCCTGTACAATTTCACTCAGTAACAACAATAATAATAATAATAATAATAATAATAATAATTTTTATTTTTGTTAAAAGTAAAAAAAAATCTATAACTTTGTTTTAAATTATCACAGATCTATAGTTCAGCCATTCGTTTTAAAGGTATTGACGAGACCTTTCGAAAGATACCCATCTTGAAAATTTACACCCGATGCTGCCCACATGCACAAAATTTTTTTTGTAGTTATAACTACTACTATTATCAATAATTCATATTAATTTTACAATCACAAGTTTAAAATAACTCTCATTATGCACATTTATACGAAATTTTGTCCTATACTGCCGTGTTAAAAGTTTACACAAAAAAATGCGATCACAGCGCCACTTATTGAGCGATGGATCCCCAAATCTAATCATCACCAGTTTATGTCAGGGTGCAACTCAATACCCAGTTTGATTAAATTTCATCCATTGGTTCGTGAGCTATAGTGTCCACAAAAATCGTGATACACACAGACAGACAGACAGAAAGACATTTTCTAAAAACTATCAAGTCTTGTTCAGGGCATCCAAAACGTGTAAATCCATCAAAAAACGGAGGTCGAAAATTTTCGCGAATCCAATACTTTCTCTATATTACATATAGAAGAAAATAAAAAGATTAAAAAAAGATAATCTGGTGTGAAACAGCCACACGACTTCCATTACCCACTATTACACGTATTATATACATTTTTGAGAGATAATGTGATAAAAAAACATAAAAGTGATCAAAAGAGAAAATCGTTAGAGCCGTTTCTGAGACACCAACTTTTACAAAAAATCAATTTTTGACCGGAAAACAATAATTACATGCAAAAGGATATTTAAAAATGAGTTAATATGGCGAGTTTGAAAAAAATCCGTACAACCGTTTTTAAAGGAACGTCTTTGCGAGGCCTGAAATTGAGCTATTTATACAGGACGCCTATCAATTTTCCTGAACTAACCAACTATATCATTCGAAAGGACATCTAATAGAGTGTTTATATAGCAAGTTTGAAGAAAATCGTTAGAGCCGTTTTTGAGATACGGACTTACGGTCCCACTTCCGGTTTCTGATGTCCCACTTCCAGTTTTTCAATTTTCACCAAAATTTGGAAATTTCTTCTGTACACCAGACGTATTTCAATTCTAAAGTTTCGTAGCTCTATCTTTATTAGTTTCTGAGCTATATTAGCCAGAAGATTCTTCACATACATACACACTGACCAATTGCCGAAAACCACTGTTTTGGACTCAGGGGACCATAAAACGTGTAAATCAGGTGAAAACCTTTTCAGACCGAATACAAAACTTCCATTACCTACGGTAGTAGGGTAATGGAAGTAAAAAAAATAGATAAGGAAATTCATGCCAAATATCTAGTTTCCAGCTCAAGTGGTTTTAAAATTGCACAGCACAGTCTTATTTTTACATCATTTTCTCCGTCTTTAAAACTGCGAACAATATTTTAATACTGTAATTAATACGAACATGGAAGAAGAATATTGCTTGGAAAAATAAAGTTTTAGCTTAAATGGTTTCCAATCTGCACCACATTTTTTACCCCCATTTTTCCTTTTTGTAGGTGTAGCGTACTTTTTAACACGCTTCTATTAGCTTCACCCCTGTATGTACAGTCGGTAACAAAAGTCTCCAAACACTAGCAAAAATTCCTATATAAAAAAAGTACACTTAATACTATTTTGTTAAATACATCCTTGTCGAATCATGTTCTTACGCTGACTAAGAACAGGATTCGACAAGGATTTATTTAACAAAACTGTATTAACTGTACTCTTTTTATATAGGAATTTTTGCTAGTGTTCGGACACTTTTGTTACCGACTGTATGTTTGTAACCTCTCTGGGAGCAAACAAAAAAATCTATATTGTAAAAAAAGACTTTCCCTACGTGAACGCTGTGGCTGTGAGGTAAAGCTCCGGGCTACGAACCTAAAGATCTAACGTTCGAGCCCAGTCAGGGGAGATTTTTTAAAAATGTTTTTTGTTTAATTCTAAATTATTAGTTTACATTTCAATAAAAGCGTGTTCTTAAATTTTTTAAAAGTATAATATTAATAAACGTGTAGGGAATGTGAAAATCAATAAGGAGTTTTCATATCAAATATCAAGGTTTCAAGCTCAAATGGTATCCGAAATTGCACAACATACAAACATTTTACCGCTATTCCACCTCCGTTTAGAGGGTAGGGGAGAAATTTGGTAATAGTGTTGCAATTATGAACTTGAATGATGAAATTTCCTTCCAGATTTCCATGTGTATATCACCTTACGGGCCCGCTTCACTCACCGTCGCCGGAAGCCGTAGCGAATGTTATTCTATGGGAAATTTTCTTTACTTAAAACTCATTAACTAATGCATATTTTTAAATTCTGTTTTCACATTTCGAAAATTCCCAACTGTTAAATGGACGGACCTTTTTTAAAAATGTATATTTTTTATTTATTTATTTTGAAGCTGCAAAATACGAATTTTCAATATGGGAAATTTTTCATTTTGCAATTTCAAAATAAAAATATTAAGAATTTAAAAAATACGTGTTTAAAAAAGGTACGTCCATTTAACAGTTGGGAATTTTCTGAATGTGAAAACAGAATTTAAAAATATGTATAATATTAGTTAATAAATTATAAGTAAAGAAAATTCCCATAGAATAACATTGGCTAGGGCTTCCCGCGACAGTAAGTGAAGAGGGCCGTTAAGGGTAAAAATCATGCTTCAGGTACACATAAATTTGATCCATCTGTTACTTTAGCATCAATGGAATACAAAAAGAAAAATCCCTTATCATTTTTACGGTTTTAAAATAGTAACCCAACTCACACAAATATGTATTTCTAATGTATCAAGAAAAATAAATAAGTAAATAAAATTTGGGCACTGCTTATTCTTTTCATTTAGCTTCTATAGAAAACAGAAATCAATATATCGTAAATCGCAATATCGTGATTTATATCGTAATCAAATTGTCAGAAAATATATACGCAATAAACATAATTTATCAACTTTGGATTTTTTAAAAATCTATTAGTTATATATTGATTTCTGTATTCTAAAAATGTCTAAGACAATTTGCATGGTCTTAAAGTATAACCCAACAGCCTCAAATATACACAATTAAAATACTTAAAAAGCATACATTTAGGTACTTTCATGATTGTTCTTAGTCTAATACTTATAGAAGACAAAAATCGAAATCCGAGAAAGTTTGGTAGAGTTTTAAGTGTAATGGAATTGCTACAGATGTGTGTCATTAATTATAAGCAAATAACTTACACCCCGCGACAAAAAGGTAGGTACAAAGGGTTTTTTCATTGATTTTTCATAAAATAACATTATCTAAGTTGTGCTTATCATTTATTATTATCATAAAATAACGCTATTTCCGGACTAATTTTTGTTTTAAGACTCATTTAGGAAAGTTTTAAGATTGAAATTTTTCTAATTTAAGACTACACATCGCGACAAAAAGATAGGAACAAAGGTTTTTTTTAAATTTTTCATAAAATAACATCTAAATTGTGCTGATCATTTATTATCATAACAAAATATTATCATATCAAAAACATATTAAATATTTGAATCATATTCAAAATATTTATATTCAAAATAATCATATTCAAAAAAAAAAAAAAAAAAAAAAAAAATTCCTTTGTTTCTATCTTTTTGTCGGTGTGTAGTCTTAAATTAGAAAAATTTTAGTCTTAAAATTTTTCTAAATTTGTTTTGAAACAAAAATGAGTCCGGGAATAGTATAATTTTATGATAATAATAAATGATAAGCACAATTCAGATAATGTTATTTTATGAAAAGTGAAAGAAAAAACCCTTTGTACTTATCTTTTTCTCGCAGGGTGTACATTAGGTACTTTCAAATATTTTAACCGCCGAATATAGCTTTCATTGAATACAGAAATAATAACTGCAGAACAAAATGACTTTTTAAAATATAAACAGCTGCCTTAAATATATATTATTAAAATATGCAAACACAGTATATTAGTCATTATGCTATACATTTAATCTCTTCGTCTAACGTTTATAAAATACAGATATCGATTCTAGCATTTTACCTTAATTATAACTTTAAAAGGAGACATTTTTCCAAATTTCAAGCTTCTACAAGAAATCACTGCTATTTTTTCCGCGCAAAGAACGGGTAGAAATGAGAACACCCTCTTTTCACATCCTTAAAGGTTAGATTTCAGAAGATACTAGTCTCGTACTTTTATTAGGTCTAAGAAGAAACACTTTATTCACCAGATTCAGCAACTTTAGAAACAACCAATTTTTGAGCCGACTTTAGCGCCGATTTTCCCTCGACGGAAACACCGTAGAGGTTACAACAGACGGGTGAAAAGTTGGATGAAAGAAGACTAACTTCTGACGCTTATCACTTTTCTTGACGCGAATAAAATACGCAATGATTAACGTTAAAATTCCCTTTCATTTGTGTAAAATATCGCATTATAATTTCTATTTTGATCTTTTTTACAACTATTGTCATAAAGCCATACGAAAATAAAAAGGATTAATTGAAATTTCTTATCATTTAACGGTAAAATAAACGTGCTTAACGATAATATTTCTTCTTCAAATCTCCACTTGAAGCGATTCCCGTGTTCCGCCATCTTGGAAATAGGACGTATCAAAATAGCGCATCCTGATAGGACGAATCCGAGGAGAAATTGAGTATACGGACAATTTTATCAAGGCAGCTCTGAAAAAGTTGGGCAACTTCGGTCTGCGCTATCACACTGGGAGTAGAGACAATTTTTTCCAAAAAATCGGTGCTAATCAGTGGTTGGCTCTAAAATCGCCTGTAAAGTCGTCGAGTCTGATACGCCCTTTAAATCAGTCTATAGTGAGCATATACATCATGAAAAGAAGTATGGGCACACTATCCAAAAGGCTTATTTTTAGCTTCGGCGATTTGACTGGACATTGATAGATGAGTGAATGAATCAGTGATATTTTGCCATTATATATGTAAATAGAGAAAGAAATGAGAAAGCTTTTCCACGTTACAGATATATTTTTTGTATGAATAACAAATACAAGCTCTTTTCTTAGAACTACAATTTTTCTTTTTAAGAATGTTACCATTCGAGAGCTTTGTTTTACAAATGAATTATTTTTGAAATAATTCATTTGTAGCAAACGTTAACAACTCAATATTTTTAGGCTTATTAATAAATATAGGAATTAAAAAAAAATTCATTTAAATGTAATGTAGCAAGCGGGCTAATATTTAAATAAAGAGTTACGTCTATATATTATTTATGCAGATTGACGTGGTTTTAAAGTTACAGCGGGTTTGGGTTGAGCGGGTTTAACGTCGCGTTAGAGCTGTAAATTAATTGAAAGTGTTTAATGTCGAACGAAAGATACAATGTAATTGAAAAGGCGGTTGGTTGGGTTTAATGTCGCACTAGTACTACGCTATGGGAATTGGCGACGGTCTGGGAAGCACCCGCTAAAGATGATCCAGAGATATCCTCTGACAATTTCGGTCCTCAACGGAGGGGATAGCGTCCCCGCTTCGCTGATCCCCAGTGTAATTGAAAGGATTAAATATCCACTTGAGCTACAAAAATGGTGAGATGTTTAACGACGTTCGTCAGAGCTTTTAAAGTTTCTTTAAATTTGCGAAGTGGATAAGAGATTTTTAACATCGTAAAAAAAAGAGATGAATGTTGAGAGGATTTAACGTCGTTTTAAAGCTACAGCATGGTTTCGAAGGTTTAATGTGGCACAAATGCTACAGAGTCAGTGAGAGTGTTTTACATCGAAATCGGGTTAAGATTATACTGACTAAACGTCCCCATTTTCTGGGGACAAAATGGGGACGGCCTTTCTTTTGAAGGCATTTTTCTAAGTTTTAAAAAATTGTAGAAACTAAATTATTAATGAATAGCACTTTATTTTTAGTCCTTATTTATTAGGAATGAAAAAATACATCCATAATTTGATAATTGTAGCAATTTTTAATGCTTCTCTACTATAAAGGTACTTTCATCTGGTCAGCCTAGTTAAGATGACAGTTACATTAGGAGTTGAGAGGTTTCTAACGTAGCATTAGAGTTACAAAGCAGTTAAAAATGTTTAGCGTTGCACTAGAGCTAAAAATCGCATGACTTTGTTTAACGTCGCACTAGAGCTACAAAAATCTTTGACTTTGTTTAATGCAGCACTGGTGCTACACAGTTTGTGAGAGTGTGCAACATGAAGATGAGGTTAAGATGTAAGTTACATTGGGGGTTGAGTGGTCTTTAACATCGCACTAGAACTACGAATTACTTGAGTTTGATTAACGTCGCACTAGAGCTACAAATAACAGGATTTTTTTTAACATTGCTCTAGAGCTAATAAATGCTTAAGTTAATTTAACGTCGTACTAGAGCTACAAAAATTTTGAGTTTGTTTAATGCAGCAGTAGTGCTACAGATTTGGTGAAAGTAATGTAACATCGAGAGGGATTAAAGATGACAGTTAAATTGGGGGTTGAGAGGTTTTCAATGCCACACTAGAGCTAAAAATGGTTTGAGTGTCTGTGTCTCTAACACTGAGCTGAAGAACAACTGGAGCAAATGCTTCCAATACTTTACACAGTGTTCGTGCGTGCCAGTTTTTCTGCAATCGTTCGCCTGCCTTGCATGGCAAGCAACATTTGTCGGGTCGTTTATTACTATTATAATCTTTAAAGAATTAAAATTTAAAATTGTAATGTCATGTTTAGCATATGGTTGTTCGAACAGACAACCTTTACACAATTTTACTTTGAAATATAAATATATCAAATGCTTTTTGCCATGCAACGCTCGGAAGACAAACCTTCAAAAAACGGCACGCGAAAACCGGTCTAGCATTTCCTCCAGTTGTTCTTCAGCTCAGTGGTCTCTAATGCTTTCGGGATGGTTGGATTTTACGTCGCACTAGTGCTGTGCAGGTGGGCAATTGACGACGGTCTGGGACACACCCCTAGAGGTGGTCCGGAGAAATGTCATCACAATTTTGATCCTCCACGGAAGGTATGGCTCTCCCGCTCCGGTGACCCCCCAGAGGTACTAATGCTTACACAGTTCGTGAGAGTGTGTGCTATAAAGCAGTTTAAAAGGTTATAGCGTCGCACTAGAGCTACAAACTGATTGAGTTTGTTTTACGTCGCATTAGAGCTACAAATTACAGGATTTTTTTTAACTTCGCACCAGAGCTACAAAATGCTTGAGTTTATTTAACGTCGCTTTATAGCTACAAATCGTTTGAGTTTGTTTAATGTGACAGTAGTGCTACAGAGTTCGTGAGTGACTGTATTTCGAGAGGGGTTAAGTTGAAAGTTAAATTGTGGTTGAGAGGATTTTAGCGTCGCACTAGAACTGAAAATGCTTGAGTTTGTTTAATGTCGCATTAGAGCTACAAATATATTGAGTTTGTCGTCGTACTAGAGTTATAAATTGAGGAATTTTTAACTTCGCACTAGAGCTACAATTTGATTGCGTTTGTTTAATTCGGCACTAACAGATTTGGAAAGAGAGTGGAACATCGAGATGGGATTAAGATGTCAGTTACATTGGAGGTTGAGAGGTTTCTAACGTCACACTAGAGCTACAAAGCAGTTGCAAAGGTTTTATAGTCGCACTAGAGCTGCAAAATCTTGAGTTTGTTTAACATGGCAGTAGAGCTACAAATCATTTGAGTTTTTTTAGTGCGGCAGTATTGTTACAAAGTTGGTGAGAGTGTGTAACAGCGAGAGGGGTTAAAAAAACAAATAAATTGGAGGTTGAGAGGGTTTTTAAGCGTCACACTAGATCTACAAATGGGTTGAGTATGGTTAACGTCACACTACAGCTACAAACATTGAAAAGGTTTAGCGTCGCACTAGTGCTACAATTCGTTTGAATTTCTTTATTGCGGCATTAGGGCTACAGATTTGATGAGAGTGTGTTACATCGAGATTTGATTAAGATTTCAGTTATATTGGGGGTTGAGAGGCCTTTATCGTCGCACTAGAGCCACAAAGTAGGTACAAATATTTAGCGTCGCCCAGGAACTACAAAGATGCTTATGGAAATATTCAGCTTCGTATTATAGCTACAGATTGTTGAGTTTGTTAATGCGGCAGTAGTACGACAGTTTTGGTGAAAGTGTGTATTGTATAAGAAATTGCTGAAAAGGTTTTAGCGTCGCACTAGAGCTACAAATACAGGAATATTTTTAACGTCGCACTAGAGCTAATAATCGTTTGAGCTTGTTTAATGCGGTAATACTGCTACAGAGTTCGTGAGACTGTTGGGTTGAACTGACAGTTAAATTGGGGTTTACGAGATTTTTCAGTGTCTAGAAGAGCTACAAACTGATGGAGTTTGTTTAACGTCGTCTAGAGCTACAAAGCAATTGAAAAAAAATTATTTTCGCACTAGAGCTACAATTTACCTGAGTTAGTTTCAAGTCGCACTAGAGCTACAAATTGCTGGAATGTTTTTAACGTCGCACTAGAGTTACAAATTATTTGAGTTTGTTTAATGCGGCACTAGTACTACAGAGTTGGTGAGAGTGTGTCACTTCGAGATGGTTTAAGATGGTAGTTAAATTGGGGTTGAGATGATTTTCAATGTTGCCTTAGAGCAACAACTTGTTTGAGTTTGTTTAATGCAGCAGTAGTGCTACAGATTTGGTTAAAGTGTGTAAGTCGAGAAGTATTAAGATGACAGTTAAATTGGGGGTTGAGAGGATTTTAGCGTCTCACTAGAGCTACAAAATGCTTGAGTTTGTTTAACGTCGCATTAAAGCTACAAAGCAGTTAAAACTTATCTTTGAACTAAAGCTACAAGATGTTTGAGTGGCACAATGTTTTTAGTGGCGCACTAGAGCTGCAAATTGCTTGCGTTTGTTTAATGCGGCACTAGTGATACATATTTGGTGAGAGTGTGGAACATCGAGATGGGATTAGGATGTCAGTTACATTGGAGGTTGAGTGGTTTCTAACGTCGAACTAGAGCTACAAAATACTTGAGTTTGTTTAACGTCGCACTAGAACTACAAATCGTTTGAGTTATTTTTAATGCGGCAGTAGTGTTGCAGAGTTGGTGAGAGAGTGCAACATTTTGAGAGGAGTTAATTTGACAGTTAAATTAACGTCTTACTAGAACTACAAAATGTTTGAGTTGGATTAACGTCGCTTTAGAGTAATTGACGGATTTTTTTAACATCGCACTTGAGCTATAAATTGATTGAGTTTGTTTAATGCGGCGCTAGTAGTACAGAGTTCATGAAAGTGGATAGGATTAAGAAGTCATTTACATTGGTGGTTGAGAGGTTTGTTACACCGCACTAGCGCTAAAAAGCAGTTAAAAAGATTAAGCGTCGCACGCTACAAAGCAATTTAAAAAGTTGTATAGTCGCACAAGAGCTACAAAAGCTTGAGTTCGATTAACGTTGTACTAGAGCTACAAATGGTTTGAATTTGTTTAATGCGACCGCAGTGCTACAGATTTTATGAGAGTGTGTAACATACAGATTTAAGATGACAGTAAAGAGGTTTGAGAGTAGGTGAGAGGTTTTCAATGCCACACTAGAGCTACAAAGTATTTAAAAATGTTTAGTGTCGCACTGGAACTACAGAGATGTTTATGAAAATATTTAACTTCGACTAGATACAAAAAGCAGGATATTTTTAACGTCGCACTAGAGCTACAAATCGTTTGAGTTTGTCTAATGCGGCAGTAGTGTTACAGATTTTTTCAGAGTGTGTAACATCCAGATGGGTTAAAATGACAGTTAAATTGGGGGTTGAGAGGTTTTCAATGCCACACTAGATCTAATTTGAGTTTCTTTAATGCGGAAGTAGTGTTACAGATTTGGTGAGAGCGTGTACTACAAAGCATTTGAAAAGGTTTTTAGCGTCGCTCTAGAGCTACAAATTTATTAAGTTTTTTAAACTTCGCAGTGGAGCTACAAAATGCTTGAAATTGTTTAACGTCGCATTGCAGCTACAAATCGTTTGTAGCATTACTGCCGCAGAAAAGAAACTCAAACGATTTGTAGCTCTAGTGCGACGTTAAACATTTTCAACTACTTTGTAGCACACACTCTCACCAACAAGAATTGCCCATCTGCGCAGCACTAGTGTGACGTAAAACCCAACCAACCAACCAACCAACCACTCTCACTAACTCTAATTGTCATCTTAACCCCTCTCGATGTTATTCGCTCTCACGAACTCTGTAGCACTACTGCCGCAGAAAAGAAACTCAGAGTTCGTGAGAGTGATCGAGAGGGGTTAAGATGACAATTAGAGTTGATGAGAGTGGTTTGTTGGTTGGGTTTTACGTCGCACTAGTGCTGCGCAGATGGGCAATTCTTGTTGGTGAGAGTGTGTGCTACAAAGCCGTTGAAACTGTTTAACGTCGCACTAGAGCTACAAAGGACCTGAAAAATTTCAGCCTTACACTAGAGCTACAAATCGCTGTAATTTTTTTAACGTCGCACTAGAGATAACACTTGTTTGATTTTCTTTAATGCGGCACTAGTGCTACAGAGTTCGTGAGAGTACGTGCTACAAAGCAGTGGGAAAGGTTTTAGCGTCGCTATAGAGCTGCAAATTATTTGAGTGGTTTTTAAGTCGTATCAGAGCTACAAATTAAAGCTACAAAATATTTGAGTTTGTTAACGTCGCACTAGAGCTACGGTTTGAGTTTGTTTAATGCGGCAGTAGTGCTACAGATTTGGTTAAATTATGTAACATCGAGAAGTATCAAGATAACAGTTAAATTGGGGGTTGAGAGGTTTTCAATTGTAAAGATTTAGCGTCGCACTAGAGCTACAAATAAGTTGAATTTGTTTAATCGTCGCACTAGAGTTACAAAGTGGTTGAGTTTGTTTTATGCGGAACTAGTTCTACAGAGTTCGGGAGTTACTGAAAAAAAAGAGGTGCCTCTCAACCACAATTTAACTGTCATCTTGACAGTTAAATTGTGGTTGAGAGGATTTTAGCGTCGCACTAGAGCTACAAAGTGCTTGAATTTGTTAAATTTCGCATTAAACTTTAATGCGAAATTAAAGAAATTGTATGATTAAACAATCAATCAATTTGTAGCTTTAATGATTAAAGCTACAAATTGATTTAATTTATTTAACGTCGCTCCAGAGCTACAAATTTCTTGAGTTTGTTTAATGTCGCACTAGAGCTACCAAGTAGTTGAAAAAATTTAGCATTGCATTAGAGCTACAAAGCGATTGAAAAGGTTTCAGCGTTGCTCTAGAGCTACATATCGTTTGAGTTTGTTTAATGCGGCTGTAGTACTAGAGATATGGTGGGAGTGTGTATCGTCGAGTGGGGTTAAATTGACAGTTTAATTGAGGGTTGAGAGGTTTTTAACATCGAACTAGAGCTAGAAATAGCTTGAGTTTGTTTAGCGTCGCACTAAAGCTACAGTGCAGTTGGAAAGGTTTAGCGTCGCTTTAGACCTACAAATTGAGTTTGTTTTACGTCGCATTAGAACTACAAAGCAGATTAAAAAGCTTAGCATCGAACAGGAACTATAATTCTTACTAAAATATTTAACGTCGCACTACAGCTACAAATTTTTTGAGTTTGTTTAATACGGCACTAGTTCTGCAGAGTTGGTGAGAGTGTTAAGAGGGGTTAAGAGGACAGTTAAATTGGGGGTTGAGTGGTTTTTAACGTTGCTCTGGACCTACAAAGCAATTGAAAAGGTTCAACATTACACTGCAACTACAAAGATGTTTATTAAAATATTCAACGATGCACTAGAGCTAGTAATTTGTTGAGCGTGTTTAACGTCGCAATGGAGCTACATATTTCAGGAATCTTTTTAACGTGGCAGTAGAACTACAAATGGTTTGAGTTTGTTTAATGCGGCAGTAGTGCTACAGATATGATGAGCGTGTATGTCTTCGAGATGGGTTACGATGACAGTTAAATTGGGGGTAAAGAGGTTTTCAAGGTCACACTAGAGCTACGAAGCAGTTGAAAAATTTTAGCGTCGCACTAGAGTTACAAATTTCATGAATTATTTAACATTGCACTAGAGCTACAAATTTTTTGAGTTGTTTAATGCGGCACTTGTGCTGCAGAGTTGATGAGACTGTTTAACATTGAGAGGACGTTAAGCTGATGAATTAAATTGGGTGTTGAGAAATATTTAAAGTGTTTGAGTTTTTTAATGCGGTATTAGTGCTACATAGTTTGTGAAAGTGTATAAACCTGTAAAAACGAGTGGGGTTTAAGATGACAGTTAACGTCGTCCTAGAACTACAAACTCTTAGTTTGTTTAACGTCGCCACCCAGCAAACACAGAACTATCATATTGACATCAAAATGATATCTTACGCCAAACACGAAAGGTATCATTACGATGCCAGCGATTCTTAACTTTTCTGTGTCGAAACTGTCCGCGAAATCGATACCCGTAGCGATACGGGAATAGGTGTCGGTCCGGCATCGCATACCTGATACAGATACGAACGCCACCGATAGCTCCGATACGAAAAGGTTATAAAAATGACACTTTATCGATACCTTTATGTTGCCATTTCGATCCTTATTTTTGACGCTTATATGATACATATCGGACTTGCGCGAAGCTGCCGACAGTTATTCGAAAGTCGGCGTTTCCTGTCAATTTTAATATGCATATTTTTAATATTTTCTATACATAAACACAAAATAATTATTTTTATAGGTATCGATTTCTTTTCTTTAAATATATACATACATTTAACTATATTTTAACGGTACAGTGAAATGTTGGTAACTCTGACAAAAATAAATTAAATAAAAATCAGCAGTTTAAAAATATATTTACTTAAAAGTTTCAAAAATTCATTAGTTCATTTTTCGCTTTTGACGATTAAATAAAACCATAATTTAAATTAAATATATATATATGTATGTATGTATTTCATTATGACATGTAATTACTTTTTTTTTTTTTTTTTAAGTTTTAAGTAGTCCCATTTGAATGATTTACTAAATCAAAACTAAGAATTATTAAAAGTAAATCCATTTTAAAAATTCTGTTATGGACAATCTTTATTGTAATTAAAAAGCAACTAATTAAAGCTTTGGGTTTATCCACTAATATATATATAAATAGATCTATCAAAGCATTCTTTTTCTTTAAAAAGAAAGGCTTTCATAAATTATTTTGATTTTAGTAAATTATTATATATAAATTTCTTTTTCTTAAAAAAAAATATATATATATATATGTTTTATTTTTATTATTAATTATTATTCTATAAATTTGAACAGTCCATAAAAATGTTTCATAAAAGGCATATTTATATATGTGTTTGCAGGCAGTGTTTCGATATTCCAGAGCATTGCATAGCTCTCTCCACCAGAAAATCACTTTCAACTTAATTAAACCACAATTTAGTATTATACAGAGATTTCTTGTGAATAATGCTACGGAATGTTTGCAGTTTTGTATGTAAATAAATTCATTCTACCTACTGCAGAACAACTTTATTTGTTCTCTAACTATATAAATGGCATTTATATCCTTATTAGCAGCTAATTTGTTACACACTACATCTTTACTATTGAAAGAGAGGAATATTACATCAGAAGACAAACCAGCCTAGAAACAATCCATTATCCCCCCCCCCCCTTCCAAAGTGACTTATGATTTTGAATAAAAAATTATTGTTGGTCAGTGCAATGTAAAATAGGGTAGAGTGTAAAATTTGCACCCCCCCCCCCCCCCCCCCCCCCCTCTTTCAACAGGTTAGGTATGACCCAAGAAAAAGTTTCAGCTTTCACTATGAGAACAAATGAAACACACACAGTACAAGGAAGTGGGGTGTAGTATTAGAGTGTTTGAATTTATGTGTGGGAGGTATTGAGATAAGTCTCAGCAAGGTTTTCTTTTATAATTTGAATTAAAAATTGTTTACATTTTTAATTAAAAAAATATATTTAATACATTACAGATTTTTTCAGCAATTTTTTTTTTTTTTTTTTTTTTTTTTTTTTAGTTTTTAACAAGAAAAAATGTGTTAATTTTTTAAGATAAAATAAATGAATAATTTAAGGGAAAATACTTTATATTACATTTAGATAAAATTTCATTACTGATTTGTTTCAATGTTTTATGTAATTTTTTTATTGAATCACAAATAAGTTTTGATTGTCTACTATTAATTGTATTCTTATTCATGCTACTTATACATAAAAAATTCTGAATCAACAATAGCTGTTGCTCAACTGTTTGACGTCACATTTAACGTCTATTTCAATTATTTTATAATTGTCAAATTTTGTGTTTTTTGGGAGAACTGCCAGTAAATTTGTGCACAAGGGTCAAGCACAAATTTTCTCAAGACGATTTCACTAATTTATAATTAGTTTACATTGGAAAATTTTCAAAATAAAACAATCTATTTGATGCACTTACTCAGCATTTTTTTTTTTGTAAGTTTTAATTGCATTATTCGCAATAAAATTTTTGACATTATCCTTGAAGTTTTGTTTCCCAGATGGCAAAGAGGTTCTGCTTTTGAAGTTGGTAGACTAGAAATACTGGATTTGATTCCAATCTGTGCTTAACAACTTTGTGGTAAGTTTTCTGAGTTTTTTTCTGAAATTCGATTAAATACAGGATAAAACCATTTAGAAAGACCCTCACTCTTCCAAGTTCTATTACCTTTGTGTAGTCAACCAGCTGTAATACTTTATTACATTGTTTGCCTAAACCATTGTATGAAGCACAGCACTATTGAAGCCCTAAGACTACCATGAGATGTAGATGCTGAATCAAGTCACTGCATGCCATTCACATCTATGCCTAGCACGCTTACCAGACAGTTTGCAATAAGAGATACTTACCATGAATTCCTTTTCTGGTTTTCTTGTCACTCACAGATGAAACATTGAATTTTTCTTTTGAAACAATTTGAAGTTTAGCAATTAAAATTTTTAATTTTTTTTTTTTTTTTTGTAATTTTCTTCCTTCAACATTTGTACAAAAAGATCAAGGTTCTGAGCTTGATTTTTACACAAAGTATGTTTTTTTGAAATGCAATTCGCATGTTGTGGCCCCTAATTTGAAACACCAGATACATTGGTTTAACAGAGAATTATTTTATAATTTTTTGTTCCATATTATTGCATTATGAAATAAAAAAAAAAAAAAAGATAAAATAAATATGTGATGATAATAACAGGAAACTTGGTGTTGGAATATTAAAACCCGAATAAACTACTATGTCAGAAACAGCGAAGAAAAATATTTGAGATGCATACAGCTGTTTCGGTAGCCTTAAGCATACCGTCTTCAGTGCAAAAAGAACAGCTGTTTCGGTAGCCTTAAGCGTACCGTCTTCAGTGCAAAATGAATTCTTTTTGCACTGAAGACGGTATGCTTAAGGCTACTGAAACAGCTGTATGCATCTCAAATATTTTTCTTTGCTGTTTTTGACGTAGTAGTTTATTCAGGTTTTAAATATGTGATGTTACAAATTTATAAGAAATTTCAGGCAATAACTTTTTTTTTCTTCCTGTCCTTACCTTGTGCAGAGATTGGGGGAGGGGGTTGTTTATTTGTGACAAAGCAAATTATGATCTAGTGAAGTGTATTTTTATTGCATATGGAAATGCCAATATTTATTTTAGTAAATTTATGAATATTTCTTATGAAAATAAATTTGTTAGCCATATTTGAAAGATAACAATTGTTACTGGTGCAACCGATATAATTTTTTGAATGATTAAATCTTATACATGACCAGGAAAAAAAAAATAATATAAAAAAAAAGATTCTTAAAAAGAAAGCTTTTTTATCAGTATCCTAAAAAGTAGTAAATAAGGCAAAATTTTCTGTACTCAAACCAATTAAAAGGTAAAAAGCATTAATTGATTATAAAGTGTGTTAATATATAGTACAATGTAGTCATCAATGAATGCTTTTTAGCTTTTAATTGGTTTGAGTACAGAAAATTTTGCCTTATTTACTACTTTTTAGGACGCCAATAAAAGAGCATTCTTTTTAATTAGCAATAAACAATTTAGAATTATACAAAAAACATTTTTAAACACTCGCCCTCGAGTAGGTTCGAACTCACGACCTTTGGATTCATAGTCCAGCGTTTTTGCCTCACAATCACAGCGTTCACAGGTGAAACTGCTTTTGTTACATTTCTGCTTCCTTAGGCTTAAAATATAGCAGAAAAGTGGCTCGATGACAGACAACTCGGCTGAATAAAAAAGCATTCTAAAAAGTCCATATTGTATTGTGGCCTGTAAAGGTCTCATATTAGAAATACTATATTGTGACAAAGTACAACAGTTAATTTACAGGTCTACAAATTAAAAGATAGGTGTTTTTGTAAAATCAACCATGATATATAATATACTTACCAAATTTGAACTCAATCGACTGCACTATTCAAGGTATAATATGGCCTTTATTTATATAACTCTTTATTGGTAAAACTAAAAGAATTCTACAAAATTTCATCATGATAAAGAATCAGTTAAAGGACACAGAATTAAAAAAAAATTATTTCTTTAGTCTTTTATTTTTTAAATCTCACAAAATAAATACATTCACATAATTTAAAATTCTGCTTCTTTCAGTCATGTTCTCTGCCAATAGCACTTGTCCATATTTGTAGATGAAGAAGAAACCCTAGAGAAATATTAAGAAAAATATAAACAATTAGTACATTTAATAAAAAATAGGGAAAAAAGTTCAGCTTTCAGAAGGAAAAAAAAAAGAAATATAAAACACAAATAAGATTTCCTTTCCTACTGTCTTTCCAACCAGTGTTAAGAAAAGAAAAAAAAGAAAGAAAACTTCATGCCAACATCACATTGTCTCGCAAACCCACAAAGCAGGTTTTGAATCGAGTCACAATAGCCCTGCTCATACAGCTAACTTGCTCACTAGATTTGCCATAAGCAAGTTACCTATCATGAACTTGTTTATGCTTTGGATTTCTGCCACCTGCAAAAGGGAGGCAGGAGTCTACCAAAACTTTTGAAATTAGAGATTAAAAGTTCTATCATTTTTCATTTCTTCTCCTCCTTCAATGTTTAAGTGTGAAAAGTTGCAATACCAAGCTTTTTTTTTTTTTTTTTCCACTAAAAAGGCACTAATGCAATTTGTGTGTGACAGCCCATAATTTTCAACAATCAATCTATAATAATAAAAGAAGATGTATGTCTGTCTGCCCATCTATACGTTCAGCCTCTATTGAACGCAGAAGTACAAGAATTGACATACAGATTCAGGAGCCTTCTCGGGGGGCTCCTGAAAACAGAATTTAAAAATTTTAATTAGTTATGGAGATATTAATTAAAATGTTGACCTATGTCTAATCAAAAAGCGATCTCAATGACTGAATTTATCGCAATTGCATAAAAATAGATATTTTAACGGAGTTAAAAGCAGAAAAAGTGGAAAATAAATTAGAAATATTACTCCGATCATTATGAATTTGGTACCAAATGAAAGCAGCGATTTTTCTGAATCTAAGAGTGCAAGCGGCTTATCGATACAACAATTAGATTTTAAAAAATTAACTAAAGTATAAAATTTAGATGGCAACATCATTTCAACTGTCTGCGATGAAAACAGATAGCAGACGCCTGTCTGGATGAAAAGGAAATGATTGTAATCAATTAAGATGTCACATATTTTATAGTGGGGGAAAAAATTGCAATTTTCAAACTTATTCAAATTTTTATTTACATTACATTTAAATTGATATACGGCCTAGACAGCATATTGTAAAGTTACAGTTCAATTTTCATGAAAATAAGTGAATAAATAAAAAAAATACATTTTTATCAGGAATTATATTTATCACGACTCATGTGACTAAAAGACAATGTAAGGTTAAGTTGTGTTTTGTATATTGCAGTATTTTAAATTGAGATATGCCATTGAAATTTCGTAGTATTGTGTTTTAATGCCCAATAATTCGATTGTGAATACTTTTGAAAGTGTAGAATTATTGGGAAAGATTTAAGGGGGAGGGGGAAGAGAAAAAAAAAGGTTTTACAGCATTTGAAGTTCGTATTATTAGGTTTTAAAGCAAGATAAATCGATTGCGGATGTTTTCGAGTGTAAAATTATTAGGAGAGACGAAAAGGAGGGGGACAAAGGGGGGAAAATGAACGGGAGTTTCGGAGAAATCAACAGAAAACCCAGAACGCCTTTATTCTTTTATATTTTGCAGAGATTCAAATTTTCCACTTACATTTCTTACTAACGATTTTTAATGTTATATAGCCCAGAATTTCGCAAGTTTTGAAAAAAAAAAAAAAAAACACGGATAAGTCAGACACAATTTTTTTTTATAAAAATGTTAATATTACCTTTGTATCTCAGCTCCTAATTAACACAATTTCGTAAGAAATATATCATTTTAAAATTTATTTGAATTGGAATGTAAGAGTATATATTGCAAATCACTGTCATCAGGGGGCGGTTTGATATTTTAATAAGTCAATATCTAGAATTCTAATTCTAATTAAATTAGTTATAATGCATCATTTGAAATATTGCAGACTTTTAAACTGATAGAAGCCATTAAATTCCGTACGGGAGTTTCAGAGAAAACCACAGAAAAGTCAGAACACTTTAAAAGCTTTGTTGATTTGGAACTGCCAGATGGCGCTGTAATATTTTAAAATTTCAATATTTCAAATTCTAATGAGCAAGGAAGGTGTTGTAAGTTCCAAAATAGGAATAAGGCACCGCAGGCACCACCAAGTGGGACTTTGTTAAAGTCAGAAATTTGAAAGATCATAAAATGGTGAGCGAACAGGCTGTTTCCGATATTAAAACGGGAAGAGGGCGTCGCAGGCGCTACCGAGCGGAAATTTACTGCAATTAAATTTTTTAATAAAGCTATTTTCACTATATGTCAATAAGCTGTTGTAAGACCTGAAACAGGAAAAAGGCACTGCATGTGCCACCGAACGGGAGTTTTGTAAACTTCGATTTTTCAAGGATCGCGAACCAGCTGGTCGCCGAAGGCGGCTAGTACTTCATAAAAATCGTCAAATTTAAAACAAATGCTTCAGAAAAATCAGACAACTTAAAGAAATTTAAAAAATAAAATAAAAATAAATACAAAAATTGGCATTTAGAAAAGGATAACCATAAAATGCAAGAACTCTCGAAAATTCTTTCGGGCTGAAAGAAAACATGATCCTCTGTCAGCTGAGCGCAGTATATATGAGTGCTGCAAACAAAGCGGTAACACATCTCACACAAATAAATTAAAAAGAAAATTCAAAACCCAAAAGTGGGCGGTGTTAAAATTTAAAAAAGGAAAAAAGGTGGGGTTAAACAATTAAAAAATAATCGTAAAAGAAAAATTCGAAATTAAAACGCACAATAAATGAGAAAAAAATAAGGGGGGGGGGGGTAATTTAACAAACAAAACAATAAAAAGAAAACAGACTTATTCACAAATCTATTCACTTGGCGCAAGAAGCCCACAGAAGTGACAAAAATTATATTATATCTATAATAATAAAAGAAGATGGATGTCTGTCTGTCTGTGCATCTATACGTTCAGCCCCTACTGAACGCAGAAGTACAAAATTTGGCATGAAGGTGCTCAGAAGCCTTCCCGAGGGGCTCCTAAAAACAAAATACAGAAATTTTAATTAGATCCGGAGTTATTAATTAAAACGTCGACCAATGTCTAATTAAAAAGCGAACTGATCGTATTTTCCGTCCTCAAGTAGAATTCAGCGTGTTCCTCGAAAGAAGAAACACAGAGAGAAAATTTTGCGTGTTTTTGTAAAGCCATCCCAACTTAGCAGTTGCAGATATTGTGGAAATACACCTGTACCACAAGAAAGAGCATTTATTACCGATTCTTACGTTAAAATTTTTTTTGAAAAATATGGATTTTTTATATTTTTAAAAAAAGTTTTAAAAAGGGTCCAAAATTTCTCCTTTTCTCGGTCGTCTTTTTTGAATCGCCCTGTATGACCGAGTAACTGTTCCATTTCTTAACAATTGGTATATTTGGAAAGCTCATTTAATCCTCTCTTTCGAACCATATAAACATTTTAACAAAATACGGATTAGTTATCCATATTTTTAGATTTTACGAAACATCGATTTTTTCACAAAACATTTTATAACTCAAAATCTTTTAGAGATAAATCATTTCTTTTTCTTCTTTTTTGTATATAGATCTCGGTTAGACGATTCACATCTCAAAAGATTGAAACATTTTTTCAAAAACTGAATTAGTAATAATTCTTTTAATTTTATGCATAAACCATTCCATACCACGAATTCTAAATATGATTATATTATTTTTAATGCATCATTCGAAAGATATTTTAAAGTACAATTATATTATCGAAAGTGGAATTCGAGATTTCACTCGATTTACATGTTTTGTGGTCTCCTGAATCAGTTTTCTTTTGTATCTCAGCTACTAATTAAATTAATGTCATAAGTAATACATCATTTGAAAGCTTTGTTGATATGGAATTGAACAGTAGATTACAGAAATTTCTACTGCCAGATGGCACTGTAATATTTTAAAATTTCAATATTTCAAATTCTGATTAAATTATTTTTAATACATCATTCGAAAGATATTTTAAAGTACTTTTATATTATCGAAAGTGAAATTCGAGATTTCACCCGATTTACACGTTTTTAGGTTTCCTGATTAGGTTTTCTTTTGTATCTCAGCTACTAATTAAAACAATTTCATAAGTAATACATCATTTGAAAGTTTTGTTGATTTGGAATTGAACAGTAGATTACAGAAATTTCTACCACCAGATGGCGCTATAATATTTTAAAATTTCAATATTTCAAATTCTAACGACCGAGGAAGGTGTTGTAAGGTATAAAACGGGGATAAGGCGCCACCGAGTGGGACTTTGCTAAAATCAGAAATTTGAAAGATCCTAACATGGTGAGAGAACAGGCTGTTACAGGTATTGAAACGGGAAGAGGATGCCACAGGCGCTACCGAGCTGGAATTTACTGCAATTAAATTTTTCAATAAAGCTATTTTCACTATATGTCAATAAGCTGTTGTAAGACCTGAAACGAGAAAAAGGCGCCACAAGCGCCACCGAGCGGGAGTTTCGTAAAGTCGGATTTTTCAACGGTTGCGAACCAGCTGGTCGCCAAAGGCGGCTAATATATATATAAATTGAAAAAGCAATAATTACAAAACTTGGAATAAACACCATAAAATGCAAGAATTGGCAACAATTGTTTTGGGTCAAAAGAAAACAACTTTTTGTCAGGCGGACAAAGCAGCAATGCACCTTGCCGATATATCCAATATTAAAAGGATGAATATTGTAATGAATATATAAATAGCACTTGTTTTTATGTAATTTTAGGTATTAGTTTATTTTTAGAAGTGAGGCCCTTATACGTGGTGTGGAGATTCTGCAAAATTTAATTTTTCGGGAAACGAAATTACATTAGTGCGGCCCGTACGTGAATGCAGCCCACATGCCAGTTTTTACAGTATATATATATATATATTATATATATATGAACAGCACCTGTCACTCAGTAAAATCACGTTTGTTATGAGCCAAAGTAATTTTATTTTAAGCGGCTGATTTTTATATCTGACAAATATTCCCAAACTGTAGAAAAAATATTTCTTCTACTAATTTCAGGGGTGATTGTGACTCAAAGGTAAAAACCCTGAAAATTAGAGCCTCAAATTAGAAAAAACCCAAAATATCAGATAATACTCAAACTATTTAGGCCAGAAGCCCTCAATCCTTTTACATTTCATTCACATATCACCTGGATAACAAATGAACAACCAATGAAAGAAAAAATAACTTTATAGGAAATATAATAACACAGATGGATTAGAGTGAAAACCCTGAAATCAGGGGTAAACCCTGAACACAAACACCCCTGTAATTTGGAAAGAAATTTCAAAATGTAACAATAAGTGGAACTAATAAACATGATTTAAATTTCGAAAGATATTTAACTAATTATTAATTGAAAATTAATAAATTAATATTAATTTGTATAAAATTAAGAAACACATACTACACATCGAATTTAATTAATATTTCTATATTAATTAATTATTAGGCTTCTAAAAAATTATTAGTTTTTTTTTTTTTTTTTTAAACAGAGAATTAAGCATTTAAATATTTACAAAAATGTAGCATTAAAGGCCTGCTTCCAAACTTTCATTATCCATCTGAGTTTATGAACAAGTTCATACGGTCTATATCAGGGTGCGAAATTCCCACTTGCCAGCTCGCGGCGAGTAAAAATTTGGTCTAGTTATAGACAGAATTCTTACACGATTGAGTGACAGAAAACATTTTTTTTTTTTTTTTTTTTATAGATTTAAATATGACATAACTTTGCCATCTTACAACCTCATATTCATTTAAAATCAAAATTTAAAAAATTTAATTTTAAAATTTCTAAAGTCTTTTTATGATTTAAGTTATAAAGAAATTTAAAAAATTAAATAATTGTACTTTAAATATTCTAATTCTTTTTATCTGCCCTTTACATTAAAAAATTGGATTTTAATAATTATTTCATATTGCTTTATTAAACTTTTCATAGTCAAGAGATTTTCATAAAACATTTTTTAATTATTGTCCCTCTATATTACATAATAGTGTAGCACCGTTAAAGTTTTCAGAATTTTTTTTTAATTTGATTTTTATTTATTACCACATTTTTATTAACTTGCTTTCTTGTATGTTTGTCCAGTACAAATCTTGCAAACGATTTTTAACTAACTTCCTGACTAGCTAGACATTTGAAACTTTTAGAATAGCTGAGAACACAATGACAATGCATTCTTTTAATATTTTTATTCAATTAATAAATGTTTGAAAATTTCTTATAATTGCTCTCTTTATTATCATTTAATCATTTTCTTTCAAGTTGATGGAATAACTCACCAAAAAAAAAAAAAAAAAAAAAAAAAGTATTTATTAATACATAGAATTGTCAAGTTTATATGATTCTACAGAAAATTTAAAACCGTGGTATATAAAAAGTTCTTTTAATCTTGTAATTATTTATATTTTATATTCCTCGAGTCCTACAGTTTTCTTTATATTGACAAACAACTCTGTTTTTTCTTGCTTTTATTTTTTTAATATACATATATTTTTTTAATATATATATATTTTCTGTTTTAATAAGATAATTATACTTTTTTTTTTTTTTTTTTTTTCATGGGGAATTTTTCAGGATTTTTTTCTATAGAGCAGTTTGAGCATGTTCTAATAGTGTATATAATATTTGTTTTATATTTATATGTTTATTGTAAGTTAGACAAAAGTACAGTTTTAAACAAGGATGTGGAAAAACCCACCTGGGTTTTTTCGGGTTGTGCAAAATTTAGCCAACCTTGAGCCCTGTATATCGTATGGAAACATATCACAGGAAGAAATGAAAAACGTAAAATATCACTGGAAACAAAATTTTGATCCAATATTATTCTGGTATCATTATTTAAAAAGTTCCTTTTGTGAAATGAAAACATTAAACAAAATTGCAATAAAATAATCGGTACTCTTCAGGGGCAATAGTTTAATTATTGTATTACAATATAAGGATAAATTTTATTTATTCTATAACTTATACAGAAGCAAAATTGTTCAATACTTCTCACTCATATGTTTTCTGACCCCCCCAACCCCCCATTTCCCACACTAACAATCAGTCATCAAACTGTTGATCGTTTACAGGATTACCCAAAGTATTTGGATGCATTGGGACTATATTTCGAAATTGCTGGAAGTGTATTTAATTTTGTATTAGGTTTTTTTTTTTTTTTCATATAAAAATAAATTTAAGTGCACAATGTGAAGTGTATATAGTTTATAGACAAACACAGGGCTACCAAAAATTAAGTTAAACATTCTTTTCTATTAGATGTAATTGATGGAAGTACTTTTTGCTAAATTTTTCTATGTCGATTGTCGATGAACACTGCTCAGGAAGGATAATTAATTTCTTTTACCCATACTATAAACAAAGTATTTTTTTAGTTCTATTTTCAACTCTGGCTTTTCTTTTTGTTTAATATCATGTTTTAAAGTGCACTGAATCTGAAAAACTAATTTTTAGCAGTTGATGTGTATTTTTATCAGTATAACTTCAAAATAAATAACTGCAGGAAATTTAAATTTGGTATTTTGAAGTTTGTGTTAGGTTGCTACTTTTAAAATTTGATTAAAATTGGTAAGTTTGAATGCAAATTAATAACAGTCTTATTTATATACATATAAACATATACATATTACTCTAAAATAATGTTCAAGCTCCCCCCCTAAATGTTCAAGGAAAATCGGGATATATTAGAAAGGGGTGGCTAAATTTTACACATACAAAAAATACAGAAATTAACATGCATTTGTGGTATAAAAAAAGGTTTAAAAACAAAGCATATACAGTCAAACCTCGTTAACATGAATTACTTTTAATATGAACTGTTTCCACAATCCTCATCAAAATGAAGATTAGTTTACACAGTTGAACCTTGTTATGTGAATCTCAAGCAGTGGCATCTCAAAAAAAAAAAATAATAATAATAATAATAATAACCACTTCACCGGCCACTGTAGTATGTGGAAGGCTATGTTTCCCCCCGAGTTATCTCGGGATGGCCGGTGAAGTGGTTAAATAAAATTCTGATAGCATAGTTTTAAAGTTAACGGGAAAAAAAAAAAAAAAAGGGGGGGGGGGAGTGTTTCCCTATTGTGCTGACGCCCATGATCTCAAGGAGAATAAAAAAAGCTGTTCATGTTGTTAGTAGCTCAGAAATTAATCTTCATTTTGACAGGGATTGTGGAAACAGTTCAAGTTAAAATAATTCATGAAAAATACTTAATGCTCCGAGGGTATATAAGTATATATCGAGCTGGTGCATGTTTTGAAACTTAATTTTTGTAAATTTTGATAAATTTATATGAAATTTTAGTACAACAAAAACTTTTTACCATATTGAAAACAGAAAAATAACAGTAATAAAAATTTATGTATGAATATTGAAACTATTGTGATTAAATTTTAAAATTTCATGAAAAATGCTCAGTGTTCCAAGGATACATTAAGTATGTCGAGTTGATGGATGTTTACAAACTTAATTTTCTTGTTTTTTGATAATTTTATATGAAATTTTGGTAAAATGCAATCACTATAACATATTGATAACAGAAATAAATAAATAAATAAAAGTAAAATAAAATAAGTAAAGTAACAGTAATAAAAGTTCATGCATGAAAATTCATATAAAATTATCAAAAAATAAGAAAATTATACAATAAAATTTCATAAATTCTTATACAATAAATCTTACCTGCCCAATAATAAAGTTAATGTTATACAATTTATTCATAAAATTAATTTTATAAACAGAGTGATTTCAAAAAATATTTTCACAGCTTTAATCTATTTAATATTACTAGCAGGCTTCGCTGGTCACTACATTTAAATGAATTTAAAAAAGAATCAATATTTTTTAAACCGTTCTACAAATTAAAACTAAAAAGAAAATATATTGAAATTGCTTAAAAACTATGCTTCAGGCACTCGCTGACTTTGGCAGTGACTTCTTCACCACGATGTCTTGGTACTGGATAATTTAATTTATAGAAATGTCAATAATACATGAACATGAAAAACTGCATTAGTCAGTTTCTTTTTGATAATAAACAGAACGAAAAATGCATAGGATATTCTATATGGAGATAATTTGTATAAATAGACGAATTTTAAAAAAGGCTTTACCTTTTTTTCCCACTCACATTACAAAAATATTTAAAATAAAATTCAGAAAAATTGTGTAAAAACATTCAAAGAGCTTGGACCTTTTGGCAGAATTTGAAATTTGGCACTAAAGTAGCTCAGACGTTTCTCACCAAAATGTTTACTTATGCATTTGCGATACCCATATCAACTCAACGCCGAAATGACAAACTATTAAATTATAACTAACATATATTTTCATATTTTAATTAATTTAAAGAAAACTTTGCAACGTAATATCTTCAATAACTTAATGTCCACACAAAAAATGAACAATTTTTAGAGCTCTTTTAAAAAGTATAACATCTATGCAGTATCTTTTTAAAAAATTCATCAGTTTTTACCAAAAAAAATTGGCCAACTTTCATCACCAAAGTAGTTAAATTTAGACCAATCAAAAATAGGAGTGGTCCACCAGGATGTTTTCCTGGCAAACTATTTGCTTTATTTATATAGATTGTTTTACAAGGTCTGAGAAATAATGTAAAATAAAATAGCACAATTTTTAGTAATGAAGAAAGTTAGTATAAAAAAAAAGACAAACTTACCAGAATCATGCGAATGTCACGCCTTGTTAATAAAATTTACTTCGCAGCATCTAAGATTTGGAAAAAAAAAAAAAAAAAAAAAAATGTGGTAAACAAACATGAAAGCTCCTGGTGCATTTATACAAGACTTAAAATTTCAGTCATAACATTAAAAAGTTTATTTACGACTAGCAAATAGATTGCTGTAATTCCTCTTTGGCTTAAAATTTTACAATATTGCAATGCAATAACAATAAATAATTTTAAGCTTATCCCCGAGTAGCCAGTTTTGACACTGATCAAACACACTATATATATATCTAATACTAAACATATAAAATTGAAAACTCACTTCATAATATATTGTGCATTTTAGATTTTAGACAAATTCTCTCATTATCTTATTAATGTTTTCTATACCATCATCTGTTATCAAAGTTTCAATACGATGAACATTGTCAAACTCAATTTTAATTGAGAAAGTATTAATGAATAGTTTATGTTCTTATTTTCATACTTAATTCTTATTTATCACTGAAATTAAAAATACAATATTTTCAATTTTTTTTTCTTATTTTAAATTTTATAATTGAACATTGTTCATTATATTCGCTGCAAAATATTCAATGCGGACATGAATAACTCACAACATTTATAAAAAGATAACGATATCAACAATCATTACATTTACTACTTCTGCAAACGAGTTAATATAGTAGGTATAAATAACTCGCAATTTCTTTCTCCTAAAATTTTGGAGCTTTTGGCTTTTATTGTTTATGAGATATGAAAAATACGTTTCTCACAGAATTAATATGTAACACTAGCTTGGAAAATAGTCTAGTAACTAGGCCTAACTTAACACTAAAAATATTTTACCTTCTATTTAAACTTAGCACCGGAGGATATCACAGTTTATTATTACAATTATATTCTCCAATTTATATTAAAATTGGTGAGTATTTGACTTTTTAAAAATCAAAATGCATTTATCATACAGATTAAGCCTAAACGTGCGAATCATAAAATAACAAATTTCCGAAGAAACATTCTTAACTGAAGTAAGTATGAAACACCAAACATATTTATAATTTTATAAAAAGTCAATACAATATTTTCTTTTAATTTTTTTGAGAAGTATGAGAGCATTTAATAAAGAAGAAAATTCTTACCTAAATGAATTAGCAACAGATTAATATATATATAAATATCCAAAACAAGATCACCACCACACGAACTTCCCTTCTGGCTTGTAAACAAACAATGTGGTATGTGGTTGGTTGCCGGTTGGTTCAGTGTTCAGTTAGCGGTTACGGCTAGCAAAGCAATGTCTGATGTCCATTCGATAACATTTCGATACTTCAAAAAGGGATGTCAAAAAATTAACATGTTTCTGATATCAGATCAATATCATATTTTGGACAGGTTAGTGTGGTGTCAGAAATGTGTCGTGTTTTAGCTATCGTTTCGATAACAAATATTTATACAGAAATTGCATGTCATAAAGTCGGTAGGTTTTCGATATTTTAAAGACATCATTAGATGATATAACTTTATTTTATCGTGAAAAGGTACCTAAATGTTACCCGAAAATCGATATCTCTGACAAGTCTGACATATATGACATCATTTTGTCATGTTTCCGACACGGCTGTGTTTGCTGGGCATGGACCTAGAAATAATTTGAGTTTGTTTAACGTCGAACTGGAGCTACAAATTTGATCAGAGGATGATTTTACGTCAAAAAAAGGATGGTAGGGCCAGTTGAAGTTAAAGTTGAGAGGATTTTAACATCGCAACAGTGTTGTGGTGCGGTTTATATGAAGTTAAGAGGGTTTAACGTAGCATTAGGGCTACAAATGATTGGGAAGTTTTATCTCTGCCATAGAGCTACAAACTGGTTTAGAGGATTTAATGTCACGTAGAACTAAGAACTAGTTGCGAGGTTTTAACCTTGTACTAGAGCTACAACTTTTTTTGGAGGTTTTAACGTTACAAAAGGATGTTCGAGATTTTTTAAGAATTTTAGTTTGAGATAAAGCTTAAGGGATTGATGTGGTTGTTGAGAGGTTTTATATCATACCAGCTGCAAAATGTTTTTGAAGATTTAATCTTTAAGCACAAGGTCGCGCTCGATGTACAAAGCGGTTGGGTGGATTTAACGTCGCATAATAGCTGCAAACTGAGGATTTAATGTTGGTCTGAGGTTTTATCGGCAAACTAGAGCTACGAGGGACAATAGCTCTGTACAAGATGTGGAGAAAATTCAACGACGCGCGTGAGAAGATTTAAAATCGCAGTAGAGCTACAAAGTAAGGAGAGATTTTTACAAATTTTTACGAATTGAAAGAATCTTTTTAACGTCGCACCAGAGCTACAAATTGATGGAATTTTTTTTTATGTCGTACTAGAGCTAATAATCGTTTGAGCTTGTTTAATGCGGTAGGAGTACATAGTTCTTGAGAGAGTGTAACATCCAGATGGGTTAAGATGACAGTTAAATTGGGGGTTGAGAGGTTTTGAATGCCACACTAGATCTATAATTTGAGTTTCTTTAATGTGGAGCTAGTGGTACAGAGTTGGTGACAGTGTGCTACAAAGCATTTGAAAAGGTGTTAGTGTCGCCCTAGAGCTACAAATTGGACGAGTTTGTTTAACGTCGTACTAGAGCTACAAAGCAAGTGAAAAATTTTTAGCTTCGCACTAGAGCTACAAATTGCAGGAATTTTTTTAACGTCCCACTAGAGTTACAACTTGTTTGAGTTTCTTTAATGCGGCACTAGTGCTACAGAGTTGGTGAAAGTGTGTGCTACATAGCAGTTAAAAAGGTTTTAGCATCGCACTTGAGCTACAAATTATAGGACTTTTTTTAAACATCGCACACAAATCGCTTGAGTTTGTTTAATGCAGCAGTAGTGCTACAGACTTGGTTAAATTGTGTAACATCGAAAAGTATTAAGATAACAGATTGGTGTCCTTTTCAATTCAAAAGGTTTAGGGTCACACTAGAGTTACAAAGTGATTGAGTTTGTTTTATGCGGCACTAGTTCTACACAGTTTAGGAGTTACTGTAATATCGAGAGGGGTTAAATTGACAGTTAAATTGTGGTTGAGAGGATTTTAACGTCGCACTAGAGAAAAAAATGGTTGAGTTTCTTTAATATCGCAATAGAGCTACAAAATGTTTGAGGTATTTTAACGGCGCATAAGAGTTGCAAATTGATTGAATTTGTTTAACGTCGCACTAGAGCTACAAAGCAATTGAAAAGGTTTACTAAAGCTACAAATAGTATGAATTTGTTTATCGTTGCACGAGAGCAACAAATTGTTTGAGTTTGTTTAATCAGGCACTCGTTCTACAGAGTTAGTGAGAGTGTGTGACAACGAGATGGAATTAAGATGTCAGTTACATAGGGGGTTGAGAGGTTTTTAACGTTGCACTAGAGCAACAAACTGATTGAGCCTGTTTAACGTCGCACTATAGCTACAATGCATTTGGAAATGAGTAGCGTCACATTAGGGCTACAAATTGAGTTTATTTTACATTGCTTTAGAACTACAAAGCAGATTAAAAAGCTTAGCATCGCACATGGACTACAAATTCTCATTAAAATATTTAACGTCGCGTTACAGCTACAAATTGTTGAGTTTGTTTAATGCTGCACTTGTTCTACAGAGTTCGTCAGAGTGTGTAACATGGAGATATAGGGTTAAGATGACATTTAGGGAGGCATACTATTGTAACAATCGCAGCTATCGTAGGTCACAAGTCGGATCGTACACACCGCAGCAAAAGAATACGAGCACTAGCAATAATCCCTGTCTAAAAAAAGTACACTTACTACAGTTTTGTTAAATAAATCCTTGTCGAATCCTGTTCTTAGACTGACTAAAGAACACGACTCGACAAGGATTTATTTAACAAAACTGTAGTAAGTGTTCTTTTTTTAGACAGGGATTATTGCTAGTGCTCGGATTCTTTTGCTGCGGTGTGCACGATCCGACTTGTGACCAACGATAGCTGCGATTGTTGCAATAGTATCTCTCTAAATTTCTGGGTTCAAAGGTATTTAACGTCACGCTGGAGTTATAAAGTAACTGGAAAGGTTTAGCGTCGTATTAGAGCTACAATTACTTGAGTGTCTTTAACGTCGCACTAGAGCTACAAATTGCTTAATGCGGCATTAGGTCTGCAAAGTTGGTGAGAGTGTTAAGAGGGGTTAAGAGGTTTTTTTAACGTTGCTCTGGACCTACAAAGCAATTAAAAGGTTCAACAGTGCACTGCAACTACAAAGATGTTTATTAAAATATTTAACGTTTCATTAGAGCTAGTAATTTAACGTCGCAATGGAGCTACAAATTTCAGGAATCTTTTTAACATCGCACTAGAGCTACAAATGGTTTGAGTTTGTTTAATGCGGCAGTAGTGCTACAGATTTGGTGAGCGCGTATGTCTTCGAGATGGGTTACGATGACAATCAAATTGGGGGTTTAAGACGTTTTCAATGTCACACTAGAGCTACGAAGCAGTTGAAAAGGTTTAGCGTCGCACTTAAAGCTAGAAATTTTTTGAGTTTCTTTAACGTTGCACTAGAGCTACAAGTTGCATACATTTTTTAACATTGCACCAGAGCTACAAAATTTTTGAGTTTGTTTAATGCGGCACTAGTGCTACAGAGTTAATGAAACGGTTTAACATTGAGAGACGTTAAACTGATAATTAAATTTGGGGTTGAGAAGTATTTAACGTAGTACTAGAAATACAAAGCGGTTGAAAATGTTTAGCGTCACACTTGAGCTACAAAGCTTATTAAAATATTTAACGTTGCACTAGAGTTACAAATCGTTTGAGTATTTTAATGCGGCATTAGTGCTACAGAGTTTGTGAGAGTGTGTAACCTGTAACATCGAGAGCGGGTTAAGATGACAGTTAACGTCCTCCTAGAGCTGCAAATTCTGAGTTTCTTTAACATCGCCATAGAGCTGGAAATAATTTGAGTTTGTTTAACGTCGCACTTCAGCTACAAATTTGTTCAGAGGATGGTTTTACGTAAAAAAAAAAAAAAAATATGGTGGGCCAGTTGAAGTAAAAGTTGAAAGGATTTTAGCATCGCAACACTGTTGTGGTGCGGTTTTTGTGAAGTTAAGAGGGTTTAACGTAGCATTAGGGCTACAAATGATTGGAAGTTTTATCGCTGCTATAGAGCTACAAACTTTTTAGAGGATTTTACGTCACGTAGAAGTAAAAACTATTTGCGAGGTTTTAACTTTGTACTACAGCCACAAATTGGTTTAGAGGTTTTAACGTCACAAAAGGATGTTAGAGATTTTTTAAGAATTTAAGTTTGAGATAAAGATTAAGGGATTGATGTGGTTGTTGAGAGGTACTACAGCTTCAAAACTATATTTGAAGGTTTAGTTTTTAACTCGTTCACGCTGGCGTGACCCACCTGTGGGTCACAAGCTACAGTAGGCAAGAAAGTATCTGAGCACTAGCAATAAATTCCTGTTCAAAAAAAGTACACGTAATATTGCTTTGTGAAATAAATGTATGTCGATTCATCTTCTTAGTCAGTCCAAGAACATGATTCGATAAGGATTTATTGAACAAAACAGCTTTAAGTGTTCTGTTTTGACATAGGAATTATTGGCTAGTGATCGGATACTTTTGAGAGGAATATGTAAACAAAATGCGCTGGCGTGAATGTGTTAAGCACAAGGTCGCAATCGTAATACAAAGTGGTTGGGTGGATTTAACGTCACATTACAGCTGAAAACTGTGGATTTAACGTTGGTCTGAGGTTTTATCAGCGCACTAGAGCTACGAAAGACAATATCTCTGTACAAAATGTGGAGAAGTTTCAAGGACGCGCGTGGGAGAATTTAAAATCGCAGTAGAGCTACAAAGTAGGGAGAGATTTTTTACGTCGCAAGAGAACGGTTTAGGTAAAGTTTGAAATGGTTTAACTTTGAAATAGGGTTACAAAATGGTTCGGAAGTTGGACTAGGCACTAGAGGTACAAAGTTTGTAAACGTTGCTAGAAGTTCAAGTTAACGGTTAAATTGATGGTTGACAGGTCTTTAACACACTAGGAAGCTATAAAAACACTGAAAAGTTTTAACATCGCATTAGAGCTATAAAGTGTTTGAGACAGTCAATGTTTAAGAGGAGTACTTCCCTTTTAGAATGTGTAACGTCCAGTGCCGTAACCAGTCAGAAATAACAGAAGGGGCTCTTAAACTTAAAGGCGGGGGAGGGCTGACCTTATGTAAATGAATTTAGTTAACCGTTGCAGCATTTTAGTAGTAATTCACATTTTTAAAAAAAATGTCCAAATCACATGTAAATGGTTTACAAACATCTTTCTGGGAAAATCCTAACATTAAGTTTTAACCTATTTAAAAAAAAAAAAAAAAAAAAAAATCAAAATTTGTATGTAACTTTATGTAACCTTACTAAAAAAGGCAAATAAATTTTTTACTAAAAAAAGTGGTTGCCCCATACATAATTATATAGCAAAATCGCAAGATGATATGACATAACCCGATTATTATTATTGCTGTAGTTTAGGAAGTTTGTTTTTGGAGGGTTGGGGTTTAACTTCTGGAGTGTGTTTCAGAAAAAGAGAGATTGACTCTTTTTTTTTCTCATATTTTAAATTTCAAGGAATGAGACCGTGAATTCCACTAATTTAATTAGAATGCATCAATAAAATTTCAATGTCATTGTTGTTTTAGATACATACTTATTCTTTAACCACATTTCTTGCGACCATGGAAGCCTCTGCGCAAGTGCGGATTGAACGAGAATAGGGGTGACAGAGAGAAAACAAGCGATAAGGGAACACCGAATAACTGGAAGTTTGCCAAATAACTATCTCTCGGCCAATTTTGCATCCCTCTAAACTTTTGGACTCGACCTCACTGATAGTCGTAGGAAACGTGGTCGCACTATACATCATTTTTTTAAAAACTTGTTTTCGCCCGTAATACAGAAAAAATTCAGAAGAGCTTATGCGGGACAAATAAACCGTTAAAAGTATACTTATGGCTCTATATTTTTTTAATTGCCACGTCACTGGCTCAACCAAACCCCATGTTATTCTAAGGCGAAATTTTTTTTCAGAATTATTCATTACCTAATATATTATTTTTTAATTCCATTTTTCCATTCAAAAAATTCGTAACTGTTAAATTAGTTCTTATCTTCCAAAAATTGATTTTTTTTTTAAATTTTATTATTTATTTTGTTGCGAATTTTCTGAATGTGAAAACAAATTAAGAAATACACATGTACTAAGAAATGAATGATTAACAAATAACAAATTCCCCATACAATAGCATGAGGTTTGGTTGCCGCCAGAAATAGATCGAACATCCCTTAAGACCACAGTGATTCAGAAAAATATTTATAGTTTCAAACTATGCAGTTCTTGATCCTGCTTAAAAACAATAGTTCTAAACGTCAATAAAAAACTTGTGATGCACCCTCATCGTCAGCTTAGCCAAATCCTATGTTATTCTAAGGGGAAATTTGCTATCAGAATTATTTAATATATTTTTTAATTCCGTTTCCATATTCCAAAAACTCACAACTGTTAAATTACTCCTCCCCCCCTCTTAAAAAAAATAAAAATAAATAAATAAAGTATTTCATATATGAAACTAAAGTGTAAGAAAAATGCACGCTAATTTAACAGATGTGAATTTTCTGAATGTTATGGATAAATGTAATTTTAAAAATATATATTAAGTACTGAATAAATCTCATAACAAATTCCCCACAGAATAACATGGGGTTTGGTTAAAGGCGAGGATAGATAGTGCACTCCCTTAAGGCCCCAGTGATTCAGCAAAGTTTGAACTATGCAGTTCTTGATCATGCATAACAATATTAACTCTAATCCTCAATTAAGAACTTGTGATTTATGTTTGTCGTTGTTCACGCCTAAAGTTCTGCTTTTATGATTAGAGAGTACATTAGTTAATTTTAAACAAGTAACAGTTTTTCTGAACCCTTTTAGCTATGTAAAATATTTTATCAGGTTATTAGTTTTCATTTTAATATGCATGTGACAAAAGTAATTTTAGAAATTTAGAGCTACACAAACAAGTATGTTATGATGACCTAGTGGTTACAACAGTTGAAACGACTACTGCCTTTCAGAGAGAGATATCAATTGCTTTATAAAATTATATACAGTAACCGCCACTTAATAAATTCACTAGTTAATAAAATCAGCCGCTTAATCTGATCAAATTGCGAGGACCGGACTCAAATCAATGCAAACCAGTTTTAAAACCGCCGCTTAATAAAATCAGTATCATCGGTTAATAAACTCCCCCCCCCCCCCAAAAAAAAAAAAAAAAAAAAAAAAAAAAAAAACATTTCAGCAGCAGAAATTACCTTTATGCACGATAAAACTTATTTACACTGTGATTTTTTATTTTTTAAATAAAATAGAAAATAAAATATAGCAATCTCTCCGTTATCTCTCTTTGTCTAAAATTTTACATTTACAGCAATTAAACACGCCCCATCAATTGTCTTAGTAACAATTTCAAGGAATGTATTCTGCTAAGCGCGGTAATAAGTTAAAAATTTGATTTGATTCCCAAGTGATTTTTTTTTTTTATAATGTTTAATTAATAAATGAGAATTTGTAGTTCTTATTCTGAAATAACTAAGAAACAAGAAGCTTAAACGGAAAGGTTTTTAATTTAAAAGAAAATCGTGAACTTTTAGCAAAGTATTAACCCTTTGCCCGGAACATGTTTTCATCATGCTTACCGGGAACACCGGTCTCAAATGATAAAATCTTAAGCTAAATCATAAATCCAAAATAAACAGCATGCAGGCTGCCATATTATATCGCAAACAATCCAGAACGACATGGTTATCGTTCAAATCGGCGCTTAAGAAAAATCGCCAAATTCAGCTGAGGGGAAATACTATAGTTGTACCCAAATTTTATTTGAAATCGAAAATGAAAGGACGGTGGGAAAAGCGATTGTGTATATTTCATTGCAAATAAAAAAAGACAAATCTTTGGGTAAACAATTTTTATTTTATTTTTTTTTTTTTTAAAAAAAAGGATGTGCACTTGGTTTGGAACATTAGCACCACTTTCCCTGTCGTTATTTGAACAGTTTTAAATGCCCTCAATTCATAACATAAACACTATTTCCGCAGGAAATATACAACGTGATGTTTTGCACAATGAAACTAAGTAACTATAGTAACTAGAAGAAGGGTGTTACGTAACACTCAACTGGAAATCCGAATAAAAGATTTCTTTATATCACTTTTCTTGAACCATTGGATATATTTTTTTTGACTTCATAAAAAAAGTTTCTTTTATGAACTAGTGATGCTTTTGAGAACACTAGTTATATACTCTTGTTGACGAATATACAAATCATAGAAATGGTGGTGGTTGTATATCGAAGAACCATTTGTTCATTTATATCACATACAAGGCACTGAGTCTGATTCTTGTATCTATATTTGTCTATTAAAAATACTGTACACAAATTCTTCGGTTGCTCCACCAGATCGAATCAAAAAATAACTACGACATTTATAAAATATTATATGTCATCTATCACAGGTAAAGATTCTGCAAGCTCTAGCTGCCGAACACTTAGCAATGCACTGAATGTGAAAAACCTAATTTCGCTGGAAGTTTCAGTAAAAAACTCTCTAAAAACCTTATATATTGAATTTGATCTCTTACACAGTAATAATCAAAATACGTACGCTAATGACTTGCCATTACACTTTAAGAAGTTATTCAATTATTGTGTGATTTTATAACGTTTTAACAATTATAAGCTTTAATTCAACAATTGAATGCTCCAATAATAAAATGTTTTAACAACAGAATACTTTAACAATAGAATTTTTCAATAATAAAATGCTTTAATAATTCATTATTTATAAGCTACAACAATTCCATAATTATTTGTTTTAATAGTTCAAAAACTTCATGCCACAACAATTCAGTAACTTCATGCCACAATAATTCCTTAATTATACGGTTCAATAACTTATTAACTTTATGCTTCAATAATTAATTAATCTTACGCTTCAATTAATGCGTGGATGTTTCAATTTAATGTTGGAATAATTGTACGTATTTAATAAAAATATGCCATTTTGAATAATTGTTCATAAAAATAAATATGATTACATGCATTATCTTAATTACATGCCAAGTTACATTACAAGTTAAAAAATATATATATTTATATATGTATTTTTTTCATTGTAGAATAAAAATGCGTTTATAAAAAACAACAACAATATATGAAATGAAAATTGGAAAAACACGAAAAACAATCGCAATTTCTCAAGTTTTATGAGTTTTCTTATGTGAGAATGAGAAGATATTTTAAACAATTAAAATATTTAAAAATTACCGAAAAAAATTCTTTTTAAATTTTACTTGTTATAAATTTAAGATTAAAATCAAGAATTAGAGGGAAAAAAAAAAAAAAAAACATCCTAAATATCTTTAAAAATTTCCTCTCTTCCTAATAAAAAAAAAAATAAATTAGTAATCTTCTACCTTCCACAAAAATGTTAACATTTTCCTTTAAACTTTGGAAAATGAATAAAGCTAATACAATTCATTAAAACAACTTTAAAATTAAGAACTGTTAAAATTTGATTCTGATTTTTCAGTGCATTACTTCGACAAAAAAATAGTCTTCCAGAATTGGGATGAGTACAGCTGAAGGCTGTACAGCCAGAAATTGGCAACCACTTATTCATTTTACTGTTTTTGCGAACTGCTATCACAGGGCGATGTTCTTGTAGATGATAAATGCAAGTGCGAGGCAGATCATACCGCTCAGGTCACCCAGGGCTGTCAGCAAAGGGATGGCAGAATTGTCTGGATCTATCTTAAATCGCCAGAGGATTTGGATCATACAGTGCGCAATGTACAGTAGAATAGCAATCTGTAAGAAAAAGAAACATTAGGGCGTAAAATTCATTAATTTAAAGTTTTTCTTTAAAATGTTACTAACAAAATTCATGTAAACATAAATCGCACAAGGTCTACATTCAAATTCAGTTCACATACTAGCCTGGCAGCTCCTTTTATTACAACAAATAGGTAAATAAATAACAGCCCGGGGTACAACTGTAGTATCTCCCCACAGCTATATTTGGCGATTTTTCTTTGGCGCCGATTTGAACGATAACGATGTCATTGTGGACTGTTTGCTATATAATATGGCAGCCTGCATGCTGTTTATTTTGGATTTATGATTTTATGATTTATAATTCAGCTTATGATTTTATCATATAAATAACATTTAAGAAAATGAAACTGGTAAAATCTATGACATAACTTCCAACTAAAGGAATTCTGGAGTGACTCAACTCGACTTTCCGAACATTAATTACTGTTCAACCATATTTCATGAAGCCATAGAAGCCTCTGCGCAAGTTCTAAGTCAATGAGTCCAGTGTTTAAAACAGGGGTGATAGTCCTCTGATCAGTGATGCCAGACGATCGAAAATTATTTCCCCAAACAGGTCTTCACATTTCCCCAAATCGGGGGGAGGGGGGGGGGTTAAAAAAATCTCCAACTTGATTTCTACTAAAAAGGAAAAAAAAAAAAAGCAGATTTAAGCTCAGATTTTTCCCCAAATGAAGGCAATTTTTGAAAAAAAATCTCCAAATAACAATAAAGCTACTGAAAGTCCCTAGTCGTAGGGATAAATCATTGCGTTGCCAACACTGACAGAAAGTTAAACTCCCCAGATTTGTGCCTAAAAATTTTAGAATTCCCCAAAAAAATCCCCACAAACACATTTGGTCCCCAAAATTGTCCCCAGAAGCCTCAAAAATCCCCAATCTGGCATTACTGCCTCCGATTCAGAGAAAATAAGCGATAAGAGCGCCGAATAACTAGATGTTTTCCAAATCCCAACCTTTCGGTCAATTTGGCACATAATTTCTACTCATAGGCCATAATGATAGATTTTTTTTTTCTGGGGGAGGGGGGGGGGTTGTATCGCTGTAAAAAAATTATCACTCATAGGCCATAATGATAGTTTTTTTTTTTTTTTTTTTTTTTTTTTTTTTGGGGTGGGGGGGGGTCAAGGGGGGTTGTTGTATCGCTGTTTAAAAAAAAAAAAAGTGCCAAATTCACTAAAATCTATACAGTTCGTGTGCCATCGATAATATGTGTTTAAATTTTCAGTTTATTTGAATAAGGTGTTTGGGCACTATCGTATTTTAATTACTATCGTATTTTAAGTAATTTGAGCCCATAGACCATAATGATAAAGAATTTTTTGATGAGTAACTGTAAAAATATTATAAGTGTTCGATTCAGCAAAATATATAGGGTTCGCGCTACGGCAAGTTGCAACATACGTACCAACTTTCAGCTCATTCGAACAAAGCGTTTCGACGCTAACGTGTTCACTCACTCTCTCTCACACACGCAAACATCACCGTATAACGAAAACTATCTCGGAGAGCCTCAAAACGTATAGATACCTCAAAGTCGAATTTTTCACATTACAATACTTTCCTTACATAGTTCGTTCAGAAAAGTAAAAATCAAAAATGTAGAAAAAAATATCTTGTAAGGAACGCAGATGATTGAAATGAAAAAACACGAAGCTTGAGTAAAATTTAAGAAAATGAAACAGATAAAAAGAACTTGAAAATATCTAAAAAAAAAAAATTCCAAACGAATTACCTTGAAACTTTGGGATAATTACTTTAACAGGGTGTTTTTTTTTTTTTTTCTGGTCCCCATTTTGTTAGAGACATTTTCTAAAAATATGTAAGCAGATAACATATTCTTTATATGCACAAAGTTCCATAATTCTGCAAGAATTTTTTCTAGATATTTGACAAAATGTGCTTCTGATTCGTGCCACTATGTAAAGCACACACACAAAGCAGTGGCGGATCTAGGGGGGGGGGGGACTAGGGGGCTGAAGCCCCCCCCCCAAAAAAAAAAAAAAAAAAAGCACTGACCTTCACAACTGAATATTACAATTGCAAATTTTTCATTGATCTGGAATAACATCTTGAAAAATCTTAGCACTCCCCCCCCCCCCCCCCCCCCAAAAAAAAAAAAAAAAAAATCTGGATCCGGCATTGACACACAGGACAAAGATGCCCTTTCAAAATGCATGAAATACGCGATAAACAAAAGGAAAATTGGAGCTTACTTTTAGCTAAGTTTTTCAATAAGAGATGGCAGCACTATGAAAATTGATCCATGGTTTCACTGATATTTTTTAAATCATTACCTATTTAAATAAAGATCAAATTTACATGATTTTCATGTGACGCAGTGTGCACAACATTTAAATGGCAATTGGAAAATTTACAAAAAGTACGTGAACTGTTCTATACCCGATTAGATTGTTTATAGATTATTTATATTTTGCTGAAATTCCAACTTATCAAAATTTTATAAGCCCATCTGACGCTGGACCTCTTTGGACGTACCAGGCCACAATGGTATTCACAAAATTATACATGGGAATTGTTTTAGACTTAGATTGCCTATAACTGTTTTTACCTGAACTTTAAAGTACTGCGCCGGAAAGAGTTAAAAAATTTTATTGTTTTATTAACAACACAATGTAACTCAGCCAAGATATTAAAATTAACTTTTCTTATTATACATTATATAAAAGGAAAGTTTGCAATCATAAGTAAAAAAATATACATCAGACTAAGATTTTGATGTAACTATTACACTTGAAGTGGATCCTGAATTCCTTTTGGCTCTTTTTATGAGGGAATTTCCGAAAGTAAGTTTTCTCACAAGAAAGATCAAGTTACCACGAGATGCTACCTTGTCGGCAGAGCATCGAGCTCGTAATCAGAAGATTGCTGGTTCCATACTAGAACCGTCATGTACACTAATGGTGGTTGGTGCACGTAAAATCCGTTGCAGCCGCAATGTACATCATGTTTTCATCTAAATGAAACCGCCGGGGATGAAGCGGAGGGGATCACAGGTGCGATGCCGCTTCGATTGAAGCACTCGTGCCTACTTTGTTCGCCTGACGAAGGGTCAGCAATTGTTGCAAATTTGTTGCATTTTATGGTGTTTATTCAAAGTTTTGTACTTATTGCTTTAAAACGCCAGTTCTGTAGTGCTTTCTTATTATTGAAGCATCCCTATTCATCCACAAAGTTTTGAAATTCGCAGAGAAGTTTGTTCTGGGCAGGTTTTAGGTTGCAATGTGTGTGATTTGATAGATTTCTCTCCAATTAAACCACCAATACCGTACACAAATTACGATATTTTCCCCAAACTGAAGTCCAACATTGAACGACCCACATTTTCGACTCGAGTACAACAATCCTGCATAGCATGGGATACAAAAAGAACACCTAGGGTTGTGGCAGACAATCATTCAACTTTAAAGTCTACATGAGCCAAAATTTTGGGACCCAGCTCAGTATGACATATAAACATTCTCCCCCGGACAAAAACCAATAAAAATCCATATATATGGTAATTTATATAGATCTATCATCCCCATGTTATCGTGCACAAATTTTTGATGCCGTAAAAAAGTTTTGGCATCAGCCATTAGAGAGTATAAAACCCGGAAATAGTAATAGAATAGAATGTTAGTGAATTTTGAAAATGCCGAACTATTATGCAACTTTTAAGTGTTCTCATAAATATATGAAAAGAAATGGGATAAGTTTTCATAAATGAGTTATATTCAATTAATTTATGAATTTTTTTTTTTTTTTTTTTTTTTTTTTATAATCAGTTGATTTGTTATTATGAAATAATTACTGTCTTCATTAATAATGGAATACTTTTTTTAAATTTTAATATTTTTTAATATTTTATATTAGTAAGATGCTTTAAATTAGTGTTATGGAATTTTCGAAATTCTTTTAAATGCAGTTAGCAGCCGCTGAAGTTTTAATATAAAACTAGTATGTTGTGGCCAGCAAAAGACTCTTCTATATGTAATCCTCTAAGGCTCCTAATATGATACGAGCTGACGCAGTGTCCGCCGTTTTCTAGCCTGTCTGGGAAAACGTTGGCAGTAGAAAGAGCTAGGTTACCTGATTAGCGTTGTTATCGCCTTTAAATTTCTACACAGATCATGTGAGCTAGAACTTATCACGAAACAAACAAGTTGGCGATTTTAAGAACATCGCCAACATTCTCAAAACTGCAACCTTTCACGTTAAAAGAAATGTAATTTTGAAAGAGTTTAAAAACAATTACTAAAAAAAAAAAAAAAAAAAAAAAAACAGTACATTCATATTAAATTCTTCAAAGAATTTTGGAAATAAGATGAAATAAGTTGAAAATAAGGGAAACCTTGCGCTATTATAAGGTTGTGCTCCTGCTCTCCACTAGTTACATCTGCAATTTATAATCCACTTTTTCCTTGTTTCTGGATTAGAAGAAAATACAAACAGGCGGTGCCCTTTTCTGGAGTTATTCGTGCAATTTATTGCCGATAAATCACCAATAATAAATCGTCAGCCAGTCTTGCGGGCTAGAAAAGGGCGGATGCGTCAGCCTATCAATGTTGGAGTTCTATATAATCCTATACAAATTTACGCAATACATATTATTTATTAAACTATAATTTATCAAAATTATTTTCCATGATGAATGCAAACGATTTTTATCCCAAAGACGTTTAATAATAATAAAAGCAGAAAGAAATTCAGTTTTGTGCAGACATGAGTATACTAGAGTATAGTGAAAAAAAAAAAAAAAAAAAAGAAAAATGGGTATCTGGAGTTTTTCATTCTCTTTTATAGTTCATAAAATATTAATAAATTTTATTTGCTAAATTTTCTGTGTGTATTCCCGTGTATATTCACTCGGGAAAAGACATCCGTAAGAGAGTAAAATGGCCGTCTTTTCCCAAAATCTATGTCTTATTACAATATCTATGTAAAAATCAGCCCCCCCCCCCCCAAAAAAAAAAAAAAAAAAAAAAAAAAGACTGCGGCTGAAAGGATTAAAGAAGGAACTTTCAGCGATGTTTCGACAATTACCTGTATGAAAGCGGAGACGAGGTACAACGGCAGAAACGTGGGTGTGAGGACAGTATTTCCACCTTTGATGCCCGTTATAGCGTAACCAAACAAGATATGTCCAGGTATCACCATCATCATCAGAATGCGAGCAGTACGGGAATGTACCGCTGTCAAAGGAAAAAAGATTGTTAAGAAAAATGTCAAATAAATACTATAATAAGGTTATAGAATAAGAAAACTCGTTATACAGTAAAGCACCGTTTATAAGTCTTTCAAGCGACTGACGTAAAAGGACGTATAAATGAAAAGACGTATAATCGAAAGTTCAATAATAACACTTTGATTACTACACTTAAGCAACATTTATATGAAAATACTAATGAAGTTTCTGAAGTTAGTAAATGTATATTATACTTTTTTAAGACAACAATTAATAATAATAATTATTATTATAAAAAGTGAGAAAAATCATACTATTAATGTATGACTGGTTACTAATTACGTATATCATACACTGAGTATCTTATATTACATTTCTTAACTATATGAACCCATTTTGAATATTAATTATATATATTGCGTATCTTTAATAATAAGCATACGATTTATGTCTTACAGATAGTTATTAAATAATATTAAAAAGCTTTAATATTCGTCTGAATTGCTGCTTCTGTATGAGCATTAAAAATTCTACTGTGTATTCAATTGATTCTTTGATCAATATTCTTCGGTCTTTCTTGTGTTCCTCTGTTTAAGATGTTTTCTAGGAAAAATCTTTCTTACTTAGAATAAAAAAATAATGAAAGGTCGAGAATTTTTGCAAATTTTAGTAAAGTGGAAAAGACGTACAACCGATATTAGCGACGTATAAGCGAAGAATTTTTGCATTAAAATGAATAGGAATGAATAGTGACTTCACTAAAAGGACGTATGAATGTAAAAGACGTATAAATGACATACGTATAAACGGTGCTTTACTGTATTTTTATAAGAAAATATCAAAGGCAGGTTGAGGGTATTGTATTTATGTTAGTTTTTGGTCCCAACGATAAACCGAAAATGATTGTTGCAATAGGCCTGCAGATATACATGAAATATTATATATTTTATCTTATGCTTCACCAAGTATTTTAATTTAACAACACAGATATAAAAAGCAGTAAACTCTTGATTATCCGCACAATTAAGTGGTACAGGTTCTGAGATAGCCAGTAAAAAGGCTAAAAATGAGGGACAAGTGAGATTAAAAAAAAAAAAAAAAAAAAAAAAAAAAATGCAATCTAGCTTAAAAATTTTATTGTATTTTACATAAAACATAATACAAATATTGAAAATATTCACAGTACAGTAATTATATACATATATATACACACACTAGCAGACCCGGCCAAGCGTTGCTGCGTCTAAGTTATACAGTGGTGGACATAATTATAAGACACCTATCTAATTTGACAAAGTGAAAAAAAAAAAAAAAAAAAGATTCAGAGCTTAAAAATGTTTTATGAAATACGTCTGAAACATAAATTTATTCTGTTATAACACGTAATTGTTTTACAGAAATGATATTTTTATAGAGTTTAATAAAAAAAAAAAATAAATAAATAAAAATACCATGGACAAAATTATAAGACACCCTAAAATTTTAATTAAAACACCTGGTTTTTTTTCGAAAATAATGTGCAATAGGCAAATTTTCTGCACGCTATTATGACGTCAGCAGTTAACTAAAGCAGACGATAACCGACTTCGTTCGTTTACAAACATGCCACGAGGTACAGAATTAAAAGAAAGTGAATTTCGCAGCAATTGGAGATTAAATTGAACTGGTGCTTCAATTAATAATATTTCAAAAGTTATTAAACGCTCTAGATGTGCAATTAGAAATGTTTTGAAAATAGGGATTAATGGATCGGTGATTAAAAGATCTGGACGTACTCCTTGCTTGTCCTCGAGAGACAGACGCCATGTGCTTTCGCTCGCTACACAGAATAAGATGACCACTACAGGCATTAAAAATGCTCTGAAACTGAATTGTTTAAGGTGAACCATTCGCAGGGTGTTGCATAATGCTTCCTATGTGAAATATTAAAAAATTGAAGAAAAAAACTACCGCTTCTAAGCCGGCACAAAATGGAGCGTCTAAACTTCGCTAAACAAACTATGGCCTAGACCTCCAAATGGTACTCTGTGTTATTTTCTGATGAAAAAAAAGTTTAACCTGGATGGTTCTGCCAGGTTTCAATGTTATTGGCATGATTTACGGAAGTCTCCTCATGTACTAATGAGCCGTCAAATGGGTGGAAGCACAGTAATGGTTTAATCTGGTTTTTTGGCTCAAGGGAAACCGGATATTGTTTTTGTGCATTCATGAATGAATTCCGAAAAGTATAAGAATCTCCTTAAAGATCAACTAGCCATATACAGTGAACATCTTTGTGGCAAAAACTACACTTTCGAGCACGATAACGCGCTGATTCATTCATCACACGAAACAAAAAAAAGTGGCTTTCAGAGCGAAGTATCAATGTTCTGCCGTGGCCTTCTCGCTCCCCAGACTTAAATACCATCGAAAACTTGTGCGGGATCATAGCTCGAGCGGTTTACCGAAATGGGAGGCAGTTTATATGTGTCGAAGACCTAAAGAATGCTATAAAATGTGCTTGGGAAGAACTGTCTTGCGATATTTTGTTAGAATTTATAGAGTCGATGCCAAACCGTATCTTTCATCTTATAAAAACAAGTCCTTCCGGCTTATTCGGAAGGGTAGGTTGATTTCTTTTTTCTTATCAAGCAGCCGTCATTTTGTTTCAAAATGGCGGCTACAAATTATAAACGAATTAGTAGAAATATTGATGTAGGCTATCTACATATGGATTTTTAAGCAAATTGGTTCATAAATACCTTTTTATGGGAATTTAAACTTTTCAAGTGGCCGGCGCTTGGAAACAAGATGGTGGGCCAAGTTGACAAATATATCAAATGCATTTGTGAGATAAGACTACTGTACAAATATAGTTGGAATTAATTCAGAATCTCAGAAGTCATCGTGTTGAAAAATTAAGTGGCTGCAACTTGGATCAAAATGGCAGAGAAAGGTGCTCCGTGAACTAATTAATCTAAGATATTGTTGCAAATTTGAAAATAATTCAGTTTTTTTTTTTGGTAGAAATTCTTTCAAAGAGACTTAGTAAGTTGATTAAATGTTAATTTTTTTGCATTTCTAGTTTGTTTTAACGTTAAAATAGCCTAATTTCCCCTTAAAAACGCATTAAAAAGCTCCAATATGGCAGGTAATGGATTTGGCGCCAAATTTCGCGACTTTTGCACTTGGCGACTTTTCTGGCGAGAAAATCCATAGTTCATTAATAAATTTCATTGACACTTATATAGTCTATGTGAACATCAAAATTCAAACAAATTCGGAATACGCTTTTTACAATTTGAAATTGAAATTTCCAAGTGGTCTCCACTTGAAAACAAAATGGAGGAGCAACTTTGTTAAGAAACTCATCCAAGTTATTCATAACACAAGTTAAGACACTGTCCTGTCCAAATTTGGTTCGATTTGGAGTATTATTTCGGAAGTTATCGCGATTTTAAATTTTCAAGTGGTAGCCTGATTTCAAGTGGCCCCGCTTAACTTAACATATCCGCCACTTTATTAAAAATGGTGGATACGTTCATTAATAAACTTCATTGAGACACTTATATAGTCTATGTATACATCAAAATTTAAACAAATTCAGAATACGCTTTTTACAATTTGAATTTGAAAATATCAAGTGATCTCCACTAGAAAACAAAATGGTGGAGCAACTTGGTTAAGAAACTCATCTAAGGTATCCAGCACAAGTTAAGACGCTGTCCAAATTTGGTTCGATTTGGAGTACTATTTCAGAAGTTATTGTGATTTTAAATTTTCAAGTGGTAGCCTGATTTCAAGTGGCCCCACTTTTCTTAAGATATCCGCCACTTTATTAAGTTCATTTAGTCCCTTATGTAGTCTAGATTTACATAAAAATTCAAGCAAATCTTGCTTTAAATACGCTTTTTACAATGTGGGTTAGAAATATTCAAGTGGCTGCCACTTGAAAACAAAAAGGCGGAGCAACTTGGTTAACGAACTCATCCAAGATATTTATAAGATCAGTTCACTGTCCAAATTTGGTTCGATTTGGGGTATTATTTCGGGAATTATCGTGATGACAAAATTTTCATTATAGATAGATAGATAAACGAAGTGATTGTAATGGGTCGATTTCTAAAGAAATCAACCTAAAACAATGGCGGCTTCACCAAATATTGAATAACCATGTTAGAGGATTTTCTTTTAGACCATTATTGTCTGCTAATTATGTTAACTACTGTATTTGAAAAAAAAACGGTTGGTGTCTTATAATTTTGTCCATTATGTTTTTAAGTTTTTTTCTTTAAATTGTATGAAAATATCATTATAATAAAATAATTATATATGATAACAGAATAAATTTATGTTTTTGACGTATTTGATAAAATATTTTTAAGCTCTGAATCTTTTCTTTCACTATTTGTCAAATTAGATAGGTGTATTATAATTATGTCCACCACTGTACATTGAATTATATTGCAGTAAACTATTCAATACAATCCAATTATTTTTTATGAATCAAGACGAAAACGTTGTAGCCGATTTAAAAACCCACGGGATTGAAATTTGAACCTTAGGTCAAAATTTGGAAGCGATTGATAAAAATTTTCGTTGAGTTGATATTAAGCAGAAATTAATTTTATTGTAGGGTCTTATAAATTTTAATGGAGAGGTGAAATATATTATTTCTAATGCTACTTCGGATAAAAATGCTAAAATGACTAATATATAAATTAAATTATATTAACATTCTATTAAAATGAAAGTATAAAAGAAGCAAACGATTTTAAAAATCAATTATTAGGGATGAGTTAAATATAATCATAGATATAGTAATAAGACATAGGTTGATCAGCGAGAAGAAAAGAGGGATTCCTTTTTTTTTGGGGGGGGGGGGGAAGTCCCTTTAATGGCTGTCTTTCCCCGAGTAAATACACACGGATAATTTAGTAAATAAAATTTATAAATAATTTATTTACTAAAGGTAAATGAAAAACTCCATATATAGTTTCAAATTCATTTTTCTTTTTTGCAATACTTTCTAATGGCTGATTTTAATACTTTTTTTTAGCATCAGAAATTTTTGCCCGATAACATCGGGATGATAGATCTATATATATTACTATATCTATGAATATAATATGTCTAAAGCTATTTTGAATTAAAATGCTAAAATGACTAATATGTAATTTAATTTTTATTAAAACTATATTAAAATAAAAGTATAAAAGAAGCAGACGATTTTAAAATCAATTTTTATGGAGAAGTGAAATATATGCTATTATGGATAATTTTATTACAAAATGATCTTATCATTTGAAATATTTTAAAAATGGCAACAGCTGCAGTTATAAAAAGAAAAACAATATGGCTAAGCCAGAAAAATAAGTAAATTTGATAAATATTTTAAAACTTTAAAATAGGATATCTTATGAAATATTGGGCATTTACAGTAAATACAGGTATCATTTTAAACAGAAAAAGATTTTGGAAACGAGTAATATTTAACGAAGTGATGAGAAGGTTCTGAGTACGTTAAAATTTTAATAGTAAATTCAAGTGAATCAAGATGGGAAACATTGAGGATTAAGATTAGAATAAATTTAAAAACTATATATCCTATTTTTAAATTTTCTTTTGAAGTGATGACGTCACTGACCGTCTTGTGAAGCTAAGAAAAAGATTTCCTATGTTAATCGCCCATTGGATTTTTGTAAAAAATCATTAAAAATCGAGGAAAATTATTTCTGTATTTTCCTCATATTTGGATATAGATATGTATTAGTTATCGTGTGCATACGTTAGATGAAGTTATTTTTGCTGTAAAATTGATAAAATTTGAATTTTTAATTTCAAAACTCTAGAAAAAAAAAAAAGAAAAAAAAAAGGCAAACTTCCATATTCGATTGGGAACAAACATTTCATTCGGAAGGATGATATTTACACATTAAATATCCAACTAATATACTAATTAAAAGGAAAATGATAAATATTCTATCATAATTTGAAGTCAAATTTGTTTTCAAATGTCTAAATAAAGTATCTGATACAAGATACTAATACGTTGCAGCGGAAGAGATTTCATATCTGTCATCTTTAGCGGGAAAAAAAAAAAGATCGCAAAATTATCTAGAGAACATATTTAATTCCTTTCAAAGATCATAGTTATTTTAACAACTTTTATTAAGAGAGTAATGAATAATATGAAATAATATTTCGTACAGTACGAAAATATACATCTGGCATGTATATTCTCGTGTTACGTTTTTGATCGCAAAAAAAAAAAAAAAAATAATAATAATAATAATAAAAATAAAATAAATAAAAAAAAAAACGCCAAGGATGACAGAGTTTGAAATTTAAAATTAAAATTTTGTCAATTTGTCAGCAAAATACCTCAATCTAACGCATGCACACGATAACTAGTACACATCTATGCCCAAATATGGGGATTAAAATCGGGAGATAATTTTCCTCGATTTTTAATAATAATAATAATAATAAATCAATGGGCGATTAACATAGGAAATCTTTTTCTTTTCTCCAGAGACGGTCAGTGACGGCACACTTCAATCGTGTACAGAACCTACATTAGCACTTTACCAGTGTGTATAAAATTTTTAAAGTGGTTATGACGTCAATTTTTGTGATATGCATAATTTTAACTTTTTATAATTTCTTAACGTTCGCGTTTGATTAAATGCATTTATGTCAAAAAAAAAAAAAAAAAAAAAGAACTCATAATTTTTTTTTAAATTACTTTTTTTTTTTTTTTTTTTTTTTAAAGCAACAATTAAACTTATGGAACTCACAGATAATTATAACCCTTTGTCAAGAAATAAAAATCTCATAGTATGGCATGAGGAGGAAGAAAAGACGAACTTGATGTGCAGGCTTAAAGAAATATACTTACAACCGCCAAAAAAGGCTGCACAAGGTGAAACACAGAGGGAGGTGCCATCCGGAGGATAGGAGCCCAACTTCTCACTGTTCTTGTGAAAATAAGTAGATATACGACTTGCTTGGACTGCCACCAGGTTCCCAGCAACACCTGTTATTCAAAAAATAAATAAATGAAATAAAAATAAATAATAATAATAAATAAATAAAAGTAAAAATAAATAATAATAATAAATAAAGTAAACTAAACATAGTTGTGCCTGAATATTATACAACATAAAAGAAAAAAAAATCTTTTCTAAGCAATAGATATACAAATTGTATACCGAACAGAATTTAATTTAGTAAGACATGACGTCTTTTTAGTCCATTCTTCCATATAAAAGGCAGCCGGTAATTCTTGCGGTCTTTAGCAACGGTTAATACACCAATATCGTAAAACCTTTTTGTTACAGCTTTAGTACAGGACTTAGCAACTTATTTATTTTTATTTATTTTTTGCCATTTTGGCAATAGTTAAATGGGCTATCGTAATTGCATAAGTAAAGATCTTGGCGAGAAACGTCCGAGATACTTTGTCAGATTTCCCCAAAGGGTCCTACTCTAAAGCTGTTCATTTTCTTTCACACAATTTTAAATATTTTTTTTAATTTGAAGCAAGTGGGGAAGAACAGGAAAAACATTTTTTAATTGATCTAAATATATAAAAGCGTAAAATAAGTAAATAAAAATAAATGTCTGATTTGTTACCTTAAAATATGATTGCATTCTTCAGCAACGGTTAATTTTTTTTTAATGTTAAATTGAACTGCAAAAGAAATAATAATAATTTGCGACCAGAGGGAAAAACATCGACATTTTCAAGGTGAAACACGAAACACAGCAAATGATGACAAACTAGTATGTTGTGGCCACCACAAGACTTTCTTCTATATTTTCCTATACATATTCAATCAATAACAATATTTAAAAAAAAAAAAAAAAAAAAAAAAAAAAATGCGAATTTTTTTCTAAGTTTTTTTTTTTTTGGTTAAAAGTAAAAAAAATCGATAACTTTGTTTTAAATTATCACAGATTTATAGTTCAACCATTCGTTTTAAAGGTATTGACGAGATCTTTCGAATGATATCCATCTTCAAAATTTACCCCCCACGGGGGGGGGGGGGTACTGCCCCCCCATGCACAAAATTTTTTTCCTAGTTACGTACTACTATTATCAATAATTCATATTAATTTGTACAATCACAAGTGTAAAATAACTCTTATTATGCACATTTATACGAATTTTTGTCCTATTCTGCCATGTTAAAAATTTAGATAAAATGCTATCACAGCGCCTCCTGTTGAGCTATTCATCCCCAAATATAATCAGCATCCCCAAATATAATCAATCCCCAAATATAATATAATATAATGTCGGGGACCAACTAAATACCAAGTTTGGTAAAATTTCGTTAAAAAAAAAAAAAAAAAAAAACGATTTTTTTCCCGTTTTTTACTTTCTTCTATATGTAATATAGAGAAAGTATTGGATTCGCGAAAATTTTCGACCTCCGTTTTTTGACGGATCTACACGTTTTGGGATGTCCTGAACACGAATTGATAGTTTTTAAAAAATGTCTGTCTGTCTGTGTGTGTGTGTCTGTCTATCATTTTTTTGTGGACGCTGTATCTCACGAACATATGAATGAAATTTAACCAAACTTGGTATTTAGTTGCACCCTGACATGAACTGGTGCCCATTAGATTTGGGGATCAATAGCTCAACAGGTGGCGCTGTAATCGCATTTTATGCAAATTTTTAACATGGCAGCATAGGACAAAATTCCGTATAAATGGGCATAATGAGAGTTATTTTAAACTTGTGATTGTAAAATTAATTTGAATTATTGATGATAGTAGTAGTTAACTAGGAAAAAAAAATTGTGCATGGGGGGGCATCGGTTCCCCCCCTGGGGGGAAGTACCCCCCGGGGGGGGTTAAATTTTGAAGATGGGTATCATTCGAAAGATCTCGTCAATACCTTTAAAACGAATGGTTGAACCATAAATCTGGGATAATTTAAAACAAAGTTATCGATTTTTTTTATTTTTAACAAAAAAAAAAAAAAAATTCTATTTTTTTTTTTTTTTTTTTTTTTTTTTTTTAATTATTGTTAGTGATTGAATATGTATTAATTTTCACAAAAAAAAAAAAAAAAAAACTAGTATGTTGTGGCCACCACAAGACTTTCTTCTATATTTACCTATACATATTCAATCAGTAACAATATTTAAAAAAAAAAAAAAAAAAAAAAAGTACGATTTTTTTTTTTTTTTTTTTTGTTAAAAGTGAAAAAAATCGATAACTTTGTTTTAAATTATCACAGATTTATAGTTCAACCATTCGTTTTAAAGGTATTGACGAGACCTTTCGAAAGATACCCATCTTGAAAATTTATCCCCCCCGGGGGGGGGGGTACTTCCCCCCAGGGGGGGGGGAACGATGCCCCCCCCCCATGCAGAAATTTTTTTTTCCTAGTTACATACTACTATTATCAATAATTCATATTAATTTTACAATCACAAGTTTAAAACAACTCTAATTATGCACATTTATACGAATTTTTGTCCTATGCTGCCATGTTAAAAATTTAGATAAAATGCTATCACAGCGCCACCTGTTGAGCTATTGATCCCCAAACATAATCAGCACCAGTTTATGTCGGGAACCAACTAAATACCAAGTTTGGTTAAATTTCGTTAAAAAAAAAAAAAAAAAAAAAAACGATATTTTTCTAAGTTTTTTTTTTGTTAAAAGTAAAAAAAATCGATAACTTTGGTTTAAATTATCACAGATTTATCGTTCAACCATTCGTTTTAAAGGTATTGACGAGATCTTTCGAAAGATACCCATCTTGAAACTTTGCCCCCCCGGGTGGGAACTTCCCCCCCCCGGTGGGGGGGGGGCAACCGATGCCCCCACATGCACAAAAATTTTTTCCAAGTTAACTATTACTATTATCAACGAGACCTTTCGAAAGATACCCATCTTGAAAATTTACTTTCCCGGGGGGGGGATTTTCCCCCCGGGGGGGGAACCGATGCCCCCCCATGCACAAAATTTTTTTCCTAGCTAACTACTACTATTATCAATAATTCATATTAATTTTACAATCATAAGTGTAAAATAACTCTCTTTATGCCCATTTATACGGAATTTTGTCCTATGCTGCCATGTTAAAAATTTGCATAAAATGCGATCACAACGCCACCTATTGAGCGATTGATCCCAAAATCTAATCAGCACCAGTTTATGTCAGGGTGCAACTAAATACCAAGTTTGGTTAAATTTCATTCATTGGTTCGTGAGATACAGCGTCCACAAAAAAATGATACAGACAGACAGACAGACAGACATTTTCTAAAAACTATTAATTCGTGTTCTCCATATCCCAAAACATGTAAATCCATCAAAAAGTGGACTTCGAAAATTTTCGCGAATCCAATACTTTCTCTATATTACATATAGAAGAAAGTAAAAAAAAAAAAAAAAGGGGGAAATTTTTTTTTTTTTTTTTTTTTTTTTTTTTTTTTTAATATTGTTACTGATTGAATATGTATAGGAAAATATAGAAGAAAGTCTTGTGGTGGCCACAACATACTAGTTTTTTTTGTTAAAAGTAAAAAAATTCGATAACTTTGTTTTAAATTATCACAGATTTATGGTTCAACCATTCGTTTTAAAGGTATTGACGAGATCTTTCGAATGATACCCATCTTCAAAATTTAACCCTCCCGGGGGGGTACTTCCTCCCCAGGGGGGGAAGCGATGCCCCCCCATGCACAATTTTTTTTCCTAGTTAACTACTACTATTATCAATAATTCATATTAATTTTACAATCACAAGTTTAAAATAACTCTCATTATGCCCATTTATACGGAATTTTGTCCTATGCTGCCATGTTAAAAATTTGCATAAAATGCGATCACAGCGCCACCTGTTGAGCTATTGATCCCCAAATCTAATGGGCACCAGTTCATGTCAGGGTGCAACTAAATACCAAGTTTGGTTAAATTTCATTCATTGGTTCGTGAGATACAGCGTCCACAAAAAAATGATACAGACAGACACACAGACAGACAGACATTTTTAAAAAACTATCAATTCGTGTTCAGGACATCCCAAAAGGTGTAGATCCGTCAAAAAACGGAGGTCGAAAATTTTCGCGAATCCAATACTTTCTCTATATTACATATAGAAGAAAGTAAAAATATCTGATTGCAAGCAATTGTCCCGTCGTACTAAAAAAAAAAAAAAAAAAGTTATACCATTTAATTTTTATTTTGTATGCAGAAAAAATTAATGGATGTTTTTTGTTTAGGCCCATTAGTGTCAATAATTACATTTATATCTGAATATATATGTGTGTGTATATATATATAATATTTATATGTAATACATTTATGAGCAAGGTGACCAGAATAAAGTGCCTTAATAGAGAACTGTAATATCTCTAAAAACACTGTACATAGATCGTTCTAATTTTGGGAATAAACAATATTGACAACTAAATTTACTTCACTCATACTCTAATTTTTTGTTTTTCTCTCTGCAGATTCTGGCAAAATGTCAAGATATACCATTCCTGAGCGTATTTTCATCGTCAAAACTTTTTATGAAAGCAAAACAAAATCCCCCTGTTACCAACCATCGCAAGAGTATTTGCAAATAATATTATAGTTTTAAAAAATTAAAGAACACGCTTTAATTTACTTTCCTTATTTTAAATAAATGTAATTTTTATTGTTCACGTTTTTTTTTTTTTTTTTTTTTTCTGTCGAAAAAATAATGATAATTTTTTTGGCAACAATTAAATTAAGGAATAATATTAAATATTTTAAATAAATGTAATTTTTATTGTTCACATTTTTTTTTTTTTTTTTCTGTCCAAAAAATAATGATAATTTTTTTTGGCAACAATTAAATTAAGGATTAAAATTAAATGGCCAATTTATCAGTAATTAGAAGGTTTTTATTTTAACATTTTAATTAATTAAAAGAAAACTAAAACAAAATTCGAAAATCGGGCTTCGAGGTGCATCAGGAGAGGTCATTACGAACCACCATGCAAATTTTTGTAGCTCAGCCATCAGCCGTTTTCTTAAAAAGCTCTGGAAACCATACACAATGGTTTTTTGTTTGAGATATGAAGGATTTTGTGCAATCACGTTTTGCTCCCAGAGAAGTTACAAACATACATACATACAGGTGAAGCTAATATAAGCGTGTTAAAAAGTTTAAAGTGCATTCCGGCCCTGACGGAAAACAATTATACAATTAATAGACAATATCCGTTTTCTTGGGTTCGAGGCTAAATCATACCCAACACGTGACTTCCGATTCTCGATTTCCCTATGAATTTCCCTCTAGTAGATACAAATATTTCCCTACACAATGCAAACATTTCCCCATAAAGCATAAATGTAAACATTATAATCCTGCATTTTCCCCTGTAGTGTAACGTGTGAGGGGATTATTACGTAACGTGGATAAAGTCCATTGAAAAATTCGAGCACACGGGAAGTGTTTGCGACAATATGAAGCACAACGGCTGAGGTCAATCGAAAGACAACTGTTTCCACACCTGAAAATGTGGAAAAAACAAAAGAATTGTTAGCGTAAAGTCCGCAGAAATTTATCAGAAGAGCGTAAAAAGTCTGCTTTAAACGAAAAACTTTGCGGAAAATTATCGTCAACCAGTTGAAACTCTTACCGTACAAAGTCCAAGTACACTGTAAAAAAAAAAAAAAAAAAAAAAAAAACGGAAGCTTTTACAGCAAAATGTGCTGGCACCCATATTGCCAACATATTCTGCTGTTAAATAAGACAATTTACAGCGGAAACATCTGTAAAGAAAGACTCTTTTACAGTTGTTTCTGCTGTAAATTACTTCTTTTTTACTTTCCTCCCTTCATGCACCCATATTGCCAGCATATTATGCTGTAAATCTGCCGTTTTTTCTTACAGTGTACTCTAGTTATTGAGTGAGGCGGCGATGGAGCAACGACTGGAGTTTGCCAATGATGTAGCGGGCCACATCGACAACACCAGCCTCGATATGACGGAAGTTTGGTTTAGGGATGAAGCTCATTTTCATCTCGATAGCTACGACAACATACAAAAGTGGAACAGTTGGTGGTCAGAAGAACCTTATTTTGTAATCGGCCATTCGCACACTCATTGTGTGTCACTGTCTGGTGCGTACGCAAGGAATAGTCCGAGGTCCGAGCCGTTTTTGTCGATAGAAGTATCACTAATAAACGCTACTGTGACGTGGGTGCTTATAATTTCATTCAAAGCGATCCCGATTTGATGTGGTTTATGCAAGATGGCGCTGGACCACATAACACCTCAAACATTGATCTGCTGGAAGAGCACTTTAAGAATCGTGTGATTGCTCTAGTTTATCCAGATCACACAGGAAGGATGGACATTAAATGGCCGTTTTATTCTCCTGACTTCAATCCGTGTGACTTTTGTCTGTGGGAAAATCTTAAAGACAAAGCGTATTCGAAGAATCCCAAAACGGTTTCTGAGTGTGCGATTCAAAGACAAATCGAAGCCATTGATGTGCCAACACTAGAGTCTGTAATGCAACGTTTTGTTCTGTGCATGCGTCATGCCAGAGTACGTAATGGCAGACATATTGAACTTGGGATTTCATAAACTTAGAATATATATCTTTTCTGTAATTGGAATAAAACATTTATTCCACCATATTTTTTTTTTTTTTATTTTTTTTTTTAGTTTAATTTTACTTTTGAAAGATTTATTTCTGGTCACCTAGTAACAACACCTTTTACACCGTTGCTAGCATCACAGACAACCAATAAAAGTTTGATTAATGAGGACGATTGAATAATAGCTTGCGTTTTCATAAAGAAAATTGTGTAGAACAGATCTTAAAGGAACTCCAGCCGTGAAAACACAGCTATTTCTATCTGAAAAAAGAAATGTCACATTTTTACAGTGTCTAAAATGCTCTTTTTCTCAAAGTTAAAAAGTATAGACTGGAAACCGTTAGTTTGGAAAACGATTTATTTTAAGTTAAGAAATCCATAACTTACCGTTGATGACTGGTTGAAATATGGCAAGTCCTTTGAATTCTGATATAGACTTTTCTAGAATATATCCTCCAACGCTGAAATTAATATTAAATTTTACTCATTTACAGCATTGCTAAAATATCTTCAACACAGTAACTAAGCAAAAATTGATCAATGTGAAGTAAATATCGCTATTTACCTGGTGATAACCACAGCCACAATAACTGGCACCCATCCTGTGTAGAGGACCTGTTTGACGAAAGGATTTTTGTAAGACAGGAAACCCCAGACGGGAACCAGAAGCAGGAAAATTCCTATCATCAAACATGCTGGTATGTAGTTATCTAAAAAAAAAAAGTCAATAATCAAAATTTATCATCTTGCGGTAGTAGAAATGTTAGAAAAAAAAATCCTAATCAATTCATTTGTTTTTCAATTTACATTTGCTGTTAACGTAAACGTTATATAGAACAGGGGTGGCCAACCCGCGGCCCCTGGGCCGTGTTGTTTTTTAAGGCCCGTGAGGAGATTAACAACATTTAAAGCTTGACAACTTTGGTTAACAGATTAAAAAATAATCAATCCGTTCTGACTTTTCGAAGTGAAAATACCTATCAATTATGGTAGGTAATTAAACACTGTTGTAATGAAATATCATTAGATCCATTATTTATTCTTTTTATTATAGTTATTAATACATATGTCTTTTTTTATGCCTCTATTGTTAATTTATGAATGAAAATAATTTAAAGTAATGAATTCTGCTCCGAAAATCTACGCCCTGCCCTCCTTCGAAAAAAGTCATACATACATGATTCATACTCTCAGAAAACATGTATGGATATACAACATACGCTGCGGCCCGCCTGAATAAAATAAATTCCCAATGCGGCCCACCTTGTGTTTTGGTTGGAGAGGCCTGATATAAAAGATATTTCTGAATCTATGTTCAAAACTTGGTGGGGGACAGAAATGAAACCAAAATCGTAACCGCAGAAGTCATTAAGTAACACAGTTATGTATTTTGGATTGTTATTGTGAAATTACGTAATATGAGCAATCGAGACAAAGTCATTGTAAATATCGGCTTCAAAGCTGTCAAATAAATAAGATAAAACAGTACAAGCCAGTGTTTTGGTAGACTGAATATGGCTCCTGCGGTAGCCCTGTCAGTTATTGTGGCAGCCATCTTGAGTAGACACCAGATCGATATCTATATATTTCTCTAACGTGGATCAGTTACGATTATATTTTGTCGAAACGATACGATAAGGATGTAATTATTGGGTGAGTGCGAAAATTCTATCCGTTTTTGGAAATGCAAATTTGCAATGGAATTGTCGTCACACATGACATTGTAATGACACAAATCGTCGGCCAATCAAACGTGTGGATGCCTCGCATATAAATGCATCGTGTCTCACAAAGTTAATCATCTCAAAAAAAAATATCAGAGGGTGTGACCTGGAAAGCGAGAAGGAGCATATAAGGCATTGTTATAAGAGTTCGATAAAAAGAGTACGGCAGCCGCAGCATGTCGCAGTGTTTGTCACGTTTATGGGGAGGATGCAATAGACGAAAGCACATGTCGTCGATGGTTTCGTAAATTTAGGGAAGGAGACAGAAGCTGCCAAGATCAGGCTAGGAGTGGACGGCTATCATACGTTAGATACGGCGATATTGACCAAGCCATAAGGAACAACCCGAACCCAACCGTGCAAGAATTAGCGGAGACCTTCAACGTACACCGGACGAGAGACGGCTGGTTAAGTTGGGTTTTACGAGAAAGTTGGAACGTTGGGTTCCACATAACCTGACAGCTAATCAACGGGATTAAAAACAAAAACTATTTTATTTACGAGGCAAAAGTTAAAATACATTTAAAAACAAAATATACATATAAAAATAATTAAAGCTATAATATTAATAATATAAAAGCTAGACGTTTCGAAACCCGTCCGGGTATCCTCATCAGTATCAATTACAACATAATATGCAAGCATTACATGAATTCCCTAGGAATTTAAAGAAGTACCGAATATTGAGGAACCAGTGCGCATGCTTCATTGATAGTGTGGAGATGCCAGGCAGTGTGCCAGCTCTCAAGGAAAATGCGTGATTTATAATTATCAAAACCAGAATTTAGAACTTTTATATTATCGAAGTCAGGAATATGATCGGTTTCTATTGAATGGATGACAATTTTAGAATTTTGGTTGCAATTTTTAAGAGATCGCCTGTGCTCCTGTAGTCTAATTTTTGCTGTACGGCCAGTTTCATCTATATAAACATATTTACAATTTTTTACAACGAATTAAATATATTACGCCAGTTAGATCCAGAGAAGGGGTTATGGGTTTAAAGTTAAAAAGAATGTTTTTCAATTGTTTAATCTTGCCGGAAAGCAGTGTAATTATTATGTGGTTTAAGTAATTTAGAAATAAATTCTGAAGTAAAACCAAAATTTGGCATAGAAATATAATTGTTCTTATTAATTAGTGAATTTTTCATTTGCATTGGAGGAGAGGGGCAAATTGCAGGAAGAAACAAAGGAGAGGGGAATCGGATAATTTTTTCACGATAACTTCGTTTTAACCAATTAAGAGGGTAATCGTTATTTATTAAATCCTGAAAAATTCTTTTAATTTCGAACTTAAAAAGTGTCTCGTTACTGCATAAATGAAGAGCTCTATTGACCAAAGTTCGGAAAACTGCAATTTTATGAAAATTAGGATTAGCAGAATGAAAATTTCGATATTGACCTGTAAAAGTGGCCTTACGATAAACAGAAGTTTGAAAAATGCTAGGTGAATACGAAATGCGTTCAACAAGAACTTAAAGAAAAGGCAAACTGTTATTTTGTTCTATTTCCAAAGTAAATTGAATTTCTGGGCATAACGAATTAGAAAAAGTAACGATGAGGAACCCGGACGGGTTTCGAAACGTCTAGATTATAATTATTTTTATATGTATATTTTGTTTTTAAATGTATTTTAACTTAAGTTTCGTCTCTTAAATAAAATAGTTTTTGTTTTTAATATATATAATTGGGACGGTTTGATGTTTGTGTACGTTAATCAACGGGATGACCAAATCGCCACCTGTGCTTCGTTGCTTTCCCGGTACAAAAATGACCCATTATTGGCACGAATTGTCACAGGAGATGTAGTTATGTACCGTAACGTAAAGTGTCGTAGGACTGTGTGTCGCCCTTCTGATCCGCCTGCATCGACTTTGAAAGCTGAACTTCATCCCAAGAAGGTGTTATTGAGTGTGTGGGGGGGATGTGCAGGGAATAATTCACTGGAAGGTCATGCCACTCAACCAAACCATCAATGCTGCTTTCTACTCTCTACAGTTAGACTGCATTCAAATTTGGTAGCAAAGCGGCCAGGTCTCATATCAATCGTCGCGGTGTTATCCTTCATCACAATAACGTCAGGCCACATGCTGTGCCCTCCATCGCCGAAAAGTTACTGGGCTTTGGTTGGGAGGTTTTACCCCACCCGCCCTATTCTCCTGACTTGGCACCAACTGACTATTAACTATTTCGTGTGTTGAACAATTCAATCAGTCAGAAAATATTTGATAATCTTGATGCTGTAAAAACTGCCATCAAAGTTATTTTTGACTCACAACCGCCAGAATTTTACCGCTGTGGGATTCATCTCCTATCAGAAAGATGGCAAGAGGTCATAGATAGCAATGGGGATTATGCACAATAATAGGTACTGTTCATTTTGCGTTTATTTGCTCTTTTTATGGGTAATAAAAACGGGTAGAACTTTTGCACTCACCTAATAGTAAAATACACGAAGATAAAAAATATTTATAAATGAACAATATTTATTCACGTAGACTCAGCTCAATAATCTAATAAGAAAAAAATGACGATATGTCTAAGGAGATTATTTTATGGAAAAATGTTTTACTTCCATTACCCTACTACCGTAGGTATTGAAAGTATTGTATTTGGTCCAAAAATTCGATATCGAGATTTCACCTGATTTACACGTTTTAAGGTCCCGTGAGTCCAAAAAAGTGGTTTTCGACAATTGCATGGTCAGTGTGTGTGTATGCATGTACGGAATCTTATATCCGAAACTAATAAAAATAGAACTACAAAACTTCAGAATTGAGACAGGTCTAGTGTACAAATGAATTATCCACATTTTGGTGAAAATTGAAAAACCGGAAGTGATACCGCAAGTCTATCTCAAAAACGGCTCTAACGATTTTCTAAAAGTTTTCTATATAAGCACTCTATTAGATGTACTTTCGAATGATATAGTTGGTTAGTTAAAGGAAATTGATAGGATTCCTGTATAAATATCTCAATTTCAGGTCTCGCAAGCGCGTTCCTTTAAAAACGACTGTACGGATTTTTTTCAAACTCGCCCTATTAACTCACTTTTAAATATCCTTTTGTATGTATTGTTTTTCGGTCAATAATTGATTCTTTGTAAAATTTGGTATCTCAAAAACGGCTCTAACAATTTGGAAAGTTGAAAAAAAAATTTGTTAAAAATGAAAAAAATCGATAACTTTATTTTAAATTATCGCAGATCGATGGTTCAACCATTCGTTTTAAAAGGTATTGGCGAGCTCTTTTGAAAGATACCCATCATGAAAATTTACTCCCCTCGAGGGGGGGGGGATTTCCCCCCCAGGGTGGGAGGCGAGGCTCCTACATACACAATTTTTTTCCCCAGTTGATTATCTCTATTAGAAAAAAATATATATTCGTTTCATTTGGTTTAGGGCAGTCTATAGACGTTAAACTCTACTTACCTGCAATTTCCCCCATAGACGTAATGTATTTGAATACTTTTGAGTGTCCCTGTACACTAACCATTTGTTTCATCTCAACGAAAAGCTTACTGTAGCATCCCTATATAATACACATTTAGAATACCGAGTTTGGAATTTCTGCTATAATTTGTTCTCGAGATATGCTGATAACATCCACACAGACATCCACATAGACCATTCGCTAAAAACATGATTTTCGTATTCAGGGGACCTCAGAACATGTAAATATAACAAAAACGATAGTTCGAAAATTTGACCCTAAAACAATACTTTCTCGACCCTATGGGTAAGAGAAAGTAAAAAGAGCTATTCTGAGCAAAACCTCCAAAATCTCCGAAATATATTTCGATTTTTGGTTTGCAGTTGTTTTGCGTTTCTTATTTCTATTGCAATAGATCATTTTACCAACATAGTTAATTTACAGATTTATTCATACCTATTAAGTGATAGAGGTAGCTGCTGATGCCGGCAAGTAGTGCCAGAGTTGTAACATCTCCAAGTGAAGCGGCTATAGGCGTCGCAACGTTATCTGGATTGATGTTGCATTTGTGGGACATTATGACAACCAATAATGTGATGGCACCTGAAAGAGGAGAGGAAATTTATGTTAAATGTTGAAAGGGAAGTAAAAAGACAGATTCTAGCTGGTTCTGATTTAAGGGGGTCCGGGACGCGTATCTCCGAAATGTTGGCGCTTACAGGCGAACCTGGCGAATTTTTGTAGCTCGCGCCAAAACTCTCTCTGCCGGCAAAGCAACCCTTCTTTCCACTTCATTCACGATTCGTTAAGGATTCGAGCAATCTTTTTTTTTTTTTTTTTTTTTTTTTCCCCAAGAGAATAAACTATTAAAAATGTGTCAATGGAGTTTTAGTACCGTAATTCTTAAATAATATATTTAATGCAAAAATTTATTAGAAATCCTCCACCCTTTAAATTTAATTTAGCAAGATTAATGAAGAAATAAAATTGTAATATTCTAATTTTAAAGCTTTTAAAATTGTTCTTGAAATACATTTATTTATTTATTTTACTTTCTCTTACCAACATATATGGTAGAGAAAGTATTGTTTTGGGGTCGAATTTTCGAAATTGAATTTTTGTTATATATACACGTTTTGAGGCTCCCTGAATCATAATTGTTAAAAATATGTCAATGGAGTCTTTGTATCGTTATTTTTAGATAATATAATTTAATACCAAAATTTACTAGAAAACCCTTTAAATTTATTTTATCAAGATTAATAAAGAAGTATATTTGTAATATTATGATTTTAAAGCTTTTAAAATTATCCTTGAAATACATTTATTTTATTTTATTTTATTCTGTTTTATTATTATTTTTATTATTATTATTATTTACTTTCTCTTCGTCAAATAAAATTGTTTCTAAACTTATTTTAGATTATTTGAAAAGTACATTAAACTTTACATTCTTACGCTATTGATCTTAAGATTTAATGTGCAATCTGTCATTATAATATTGAAATGCAGGGTAAAAAAGAAAGTCGTGTGAGTGAGACACCAGATTATCATTATTATGATCATTATTTAGTTTATTTTACCCATATATTGTATGAAAAGTTTTATTTTTGATTCAGATTTTCGAAATTGAGTTTTTGCTACATTTGCTTAAATATCCTGAAACAAAAAATTAGGTTTTTAGCGGTTGCCTGAATGTGTCTGTGTGTTTGTTATCACCATACCACAAGAATAGATATTGGGACTCGGATGAAATATTAAGTAATTCGTGTACAGTGACTAAGAAAAGAATTCAAATTCATTAAGTCTATGTGTGAATTTTCTGGTAAATACAATTTAATATTTTTGGATGAAACAAAATAAAATAAATTGAACTTATATTTTATGTGCATGAAAGAATGTTTCGTATACAATGTAGAATGTATATCCTTTATTAGAAGTTTACACAGAACCCCACAAAAGAATTCAGATATATTCATACAATGGAATTGCTGAAAGGTCATTTCATGTCGTGCTATGTGTTTTAAATTCTGTGCTAAATTAGTACACTATATTGTGTTTGTAAAATATATAGTAAATATACAGGGCTACCCCAAATTAAATGAAAACATTTCTTTTTATAAATAAAAATCAATGTAATAAATGCAATTAAAGTTTAATTAATTTAAAATTATTCTCTTATTCTAATTTACTTTATCTTATCCGTAAAAGGTCGCGAAAGTATTGTTTTCGGATCAAGTTTTCGAAATTGAATTTTTGTTACATTTATGTGTTTTGAGGTTTCCTGAATCCAAAAATTATGTTTTTAGTGGTTGGTTTATGTGACTTGTCTGTGTGTATTATAGATATTGAGTTTGTAAAATGGGTGCATCAGTTTTTAAATATCACTTATGTTATTGATAAGGACAATATTGCTTTGGAACAATGTAAGTTGTAAACTTCGCATGTTATTCAAAATTTACGTTTTCTTTTTAACATGGCAAAATAGAGCAAAATTTCGTTTAAACGTCCATTATGCCAATATTTTGTCGTAAACATGTCAGACTAATATTTTAAAATATATTTTTTAATACACTTCATTAAATATGAACATTTTAATTTGAAACTTTAGTAATTAAAAATTGTGTTTCCTTCATTTGACAAATTAGGCCAATACTTCCCACGAACTTGCAATATGGGGATCAGTTGTGTTGGAAATTAATGTACGAAAACAATCCTAATAAAATTAGTCATTTAATTACGATAAGTCAAATGTATTGAATCGGATAGAGGGTAGCCTATGAGGTGCGGCATTTCAGTCTGCGACTGTGTTGAGTGTTCTGTCATACTCATTCCTTTTAATATGAATACATTTCGCTCTCAATAGAAATTAGTAACAATAAATATAGGATGAGAATGGTTATGCGCATCATTATTACTTTGATTTGTATAACATATTAAGTTAGATTGTTTATGATTACTGAAAAGCAAATAGAATAGCATTAATAAAATGTTTAACGTTTTATTTTATAACTTTGTATGTTGGGGTTGGGGGGGGGGGGGTAAAGAATGAGAAATGGACATGTCCGAGGAGGAAATTATACGTAGAAAATTTTATGAATTTCAACCATAAAATTTAACACGAAATATCTATTTTATTATGATTAAGATGTTCTTTAAAAATACATAATAGATAAATATAAGGTAATAATTTATGAAAATTCAAGCACTGCATCGTAAGAGAAATGTTTTATAAAGTCGTACATTTTAAAAATTTAAATACAAAATGATAATAAAAATAGTTGAAATGTAAAATGGCGTACTACTGATTTGGACTTATGAACATTCTTCATGCATTTTACTAAGAATTTGTAATTTGTTTGAACAATTTTTACAAACTTTTTGGCCTTATACATGAAATCGGATCTCAATGCAAATATATTACCATTATTATTATCTACTTCTCTATTCGGAAATCTATTTCTTAATTTCAATTCAAGATATGTTTCGTTTTGCGATTTAAATCCTACATTAATCATCAGAAGAAAAAATAATAATAAAAGAAAAAAGGAAGAAAGAAAAACGCCGAATGTTTATTTATACAGGTTAAGCGGCGTGAAGTTTCTCTTTGCACTTCCAGATTTGGCGAAAATCGCATTCTCTGGCGAAAAATTGTGAATTTGTTCTGCGTGCGCCAACATTTCGGAGATACGCGTCCGGGACACCAAATTTCTGTTTTTATTATTTATTGATGAATTGCTGTAATTGTTTTTCCTGAAATTGGAGCTTTTTTGAGGATGAAGTTGAGCAAGAAAGAATCTTAAAAAACAATTTTAATTAAAAAAAAAAAAAATTAAAAAATTAAAAATTTTTGATAAATTAAAAATTTGTTATATCTCATGAACTAATGGTTCAATTTACAGACTTTTTTCACTCTCATATACAAAAAAGATTTATCTTCAATTTGTCTTCGGGATTTTTAATTAGGAGCAAAACTTTTTTGGTAATCCAAAAGTTATGCATGAAATAAGTACTTTTTTCAAATTAAAATTAATATTTAAAACATTTATTATTATAATAAGATATCCTGAAGACAAACTGAAGATAAATCCTAACAACGTACAAAAATCCTAACAACGTAAATACAAATACGTACAAATGTTCATGAGCCCAAAAAATTAACTGTAATTTTTGGATGAGTATTTTTTGTTTGTGGTTCGTGTGTAGGGAAACGGACACACCGAAGTATTTCTTAACACCCCGTTATAACATCATATAACGTTATAACACTACCACATACATTATATAAAAAACTGAGTTAGTGATTTTTCTTTTAAACTTAACATAAAAATAATATGTCTAAATATCTTTTTAGATTTTTTTACATATTTTCTTAGTACCTAGTAATATATCTAAACAAACGATAATTAGGTTTTAAGTTTAGTTATATTTTAATTAGTTTATGGTGTTGTCTGAAAAATTGTATCCGAAGGAGAAAACATTGTGTATGCATGTGTATGTATATATATATATACCCGACGCATAAAGTTTGAAGTTTCTGTCTATGGCTCTCTGTAGTTCCCTAAGGGATGAGCCAATTTTTAACGTGTTTAAGCGCAGGTACGAACAAGGCCCGACTAACAAATTTTTGTGCCCAGGGCACTTTGGATTTTTCATGCCCCCTTAAAGATCCCCCCCCCCCCCCCCCAAAAAAAAAAAAAAAAAAAAAAAAACCTTATTATAGTACTCCATTTTATAGTACTACAATTTATAGCAGGCGAAAAAGGAGACTGCCTAGAAGAAAAAGTATTTGGGCAAAATATTAATGTTACTGTTTATGATTTTAATATAATTACTCCATTCAGCCAAATGATAGATTTTATTCCTATAAATAAAACGCAGTTGAGTTAGAAAGCAAAAAAAGTTCTTGGGGATTTGCATCAGATATTTTTAGTCAGTAAAATTTTGTGCTCCTCAGAAATTTCGTTCCCAGGGCATGAGCCCCGGGTATTCCAGAGTATCCCCTATCCTTATTACTTTTAAACCTTCAAGAGAACTATCACCAAATGCTGCGCTCATTGTTTACATTTGGGGATTTCGTTTATGCTAAAAAATAACCCCTGATTGAGTTCAAGAAAGTCGTTCGGCAGCTTTGAGATGCAATAGATTATACTTCAGAATATATATTCTTTCGGCTGATAGCAGTTTTAGATATATACAGGGTAAGTCAAAATGAATATAGCGATTACAAACGGCTATAACTATTTAATGGAAAAGAATTTATCGAAAAGATTAACACAGAATGTAGACAGAACTCCAAAATTTTGTATACATACGTCATGGATGTACTATGTGACTTCCCTTGGTCACACGGACAACGTCTAGGCGGTAGTCCATTTCACGCCATACATTCTGAAGCATGTCTGAAGTCACCGACGCAAGCGCATTACAAATGCGTACTTTGAGACCCTGCGATTTTTATCTATGGGTTTATGTGAAAGACAGAGTGTATGTGCTTCCCATGCCCAAAACAATTGAAGAACTCAAAGTACGCATTTGTAATGCGCTTGCGTCGGTGACTGAACAAATGCTTCAGAATGTATGGCGTGAAATGGACTACCGCCTAGACGTTGTCCGTGTGACCAAGGGAAGTCACATAGAACATCTATGACGTATGTATACAAAATTTTGAAGTTCCGTCTACATTCTGTGTTAATCTTATCGATAAATTCTTTCCCATTAAATAGTTATAGCCGTTTGTAATCGCTATATTCATTTTGACTTACCCCGTATTTTATGTTATTTTATACTTCGTTATATATGGATGATTGGGAAACCAATCGGTATAAGTAAAAAACAAAAATGGGAAAAAAAGAAAAAAAAAAAAAAAAGAAAGATTCACGTGTTGGGAACATAGATATAGTAATAAGACATAGATTGAGCATTGGGGGGGGGGGGGGGGGGGAAATGATTCCTTTTTGCTCGGAGAAAAGTCCACAATATAGCCGTTTTTCTCCGAGTGAATATACAGATAATTTAGAAAAAAAATATGAATAATTTATGTATATTATGGTGAATGAAAAACTGCAGATACAATTTCAAATTCATTTTTCTTTTCCTTTCTTTCTTTTTTTCTTTTATACATTTATTAATTTAGTTAATATTTAAAGTTAAACTCTTTTTATATACTAAATCTAATGTTCTTTACCTACTCTGCTGCTAACTATATTTAAAAGAATTTTGAAAATTATATATTACTTATTAATATAAAATCCTAAATAATATCAAACTTTAAAAACGTATTCCATTAAAAATCAAACCAGCTTTAATAACAAAGCAACTGATTATAAAAATTATATTTTTTCATAATTTAATCAAATATAATTTACTTTTATGATAACTTATCCATTTCTTTTCATAAATGTATTAGAAGAATTAAAAGACGCAATATTTCGACATTTTGAAAATTCATCAACATTCTATTCTATTCTAATTGCAGAGTTTCAATACCACTATATGGCTGATGACAAAAAATTTTTTCGGCATCAAAAATTTTTGCACGATAACAATGGGATGATAGATCTATATAAATTACTATATCTATGGTTGTGAACGATAGAGAAATACAATTTCTTTCACAGGCACACGCAAGTAAATGAATGATTTCATTGTTTGCCAAATGGCAGCACTATTAATGTCCACTGAATTACTGAGTTGTTCAATTATTGTAATTCTAATAAAATCCATTTTGTCATTTCTGAAGTAAATGATTGATAAACTTTACAAGGAGGCAAAGCTTGCGAGCGATTAACAATAGCAAGAGTTGAATTTTGTCATATAACATGTATTTTACAGTACAGATAGTATGCAAGTCCGAAAACAATGTTATGTATACGTAGGTGCCAACTTGTACGGTTTTTTACCACCACCATTTCTTTGTAAAAATATTCATCAAGTTTAATCGCAGGAAACTGCTAAAAAATATGTTAAAATTTTTTATTAAAAGTTTCCGGTTGCAAACAAGTTGGCAGCTATGTGTATATTTTATGAAAATTTAAGAGAACTTAAGCTTTGTTAAAAAAAAAAAAAAAAAAAAAAAAAAAAGGGCTACTGATGGCGATATGTATGCATGTCTGTATGCGACATGTATCAGTTTGTGTTCGGCTTGGTGGAAAAATTTTTCTTTGTTGTTGCCTTCAGTTCGGTAATAATTCAATTCCTACGATTTTTCATGTATCGTAGGCAACCCTACTAAAAGCAGATCGGAACGAAGATACTTACCAAGCAGCAGGCTGGCCACAGAGGCTGTAAATAGGGCGCCGGCAATAAGTATCAGGGCATGCTGGAGGACAAAGCCGTCCTTTGTCGTCACGCCTATAATTGTCGCTGCACAAGCTGCCAGGAAGGACATTACAGTTGCTTGACACTGAAGAGCAAGAAAAATAATCCCATTAATTATTTAAAAAAATAATTAACAGAAGGCAATAACTAATAAATCCATACACAAGTTCCATAGTATAAACTAGAGAGAATTCTATGCAGGTCGGGTAAACTTGTCCTGCAACCTACCCAGCAAGTATTATTTATGTTATTTAAGATGTGTTAAATTTATGTTATTTAAGAAATTAGATAAAATTGTATTACAAAATATAGCTATACTAACCTTTTTCATATACCTAACATGATTTTCAGAAAAATCTCAAAACCACTCACTGGAAAAACTCAGTCCCCTCTCCCCTCCACCCTTTTTTTCCTCCAATGAAACAGTTTTAAATCTGATATTTGTATTATAATTTCAATTTTAGAAAATAATTTTTGAAGTGAAAACTTCTTTAGGCGCGTTGAGCACTTTTGGGTGAACAATAATCATGAAACTCGCGTCATCGTCAGCGAAGGCTTTCCATGAGAAGAAACATATTTTTTAACAATTTATATTATCGAAAGTTGAATTCGAGATTTCAGCTGATTTACACGCTTTGAGGTGTCCTGAATGGGTTTTCTTTTGTATCTCAGCTTCTAATTAAAATAATTTCATAAGTAATACATCATTTGAAAGCTCTGTTGAGTTGTAATCGAACAGTAGCTTACAGAAATTTCTACCGCCAGATGGTGCTGTAATATTTTAACATTTCAATTTCTAATTATGATTAAATTATTTTTAATACATCATTCGAAAGATATTTTAAAGTTCTTTTATATTATCGAAAGTGGAATTCGAGATTTCACCTGATTTACACGTTTTGAGGTGTCCTGAATCGATTTTCTTTTGTATCTCAGCTACTAATTAAAATAATTTCATAAGTAATCAATATTTTTACCTAATGTAAGGCTTAGTTCATTTAATTTGGGTAGCTACAAATATTGTGCCGTATCATATAATACAGATCATAAACACTTCTTTACAAACCAAAAATAATTTGAAAATAATAATCTAATAGCTCGACGATACAATTCACAAATTACTTAGTTTTCACTTCTATCGGCAGTCCCCAAAGACTGCTTCCATATTTTTCCACTGCTAAGTTAAATTATAATAATTAAAAAAAAAAAAAATGTTATATTGAAGTTGCATCTTAATATGATTTTGATTTCGATCAATAGATGGCGCCGCTACCGTCCTGGTTAATAGCAAGGATGAAATACGAGACTTAACTGGCTTTAAATTATTCCAGATATACTTCTAAAGCATATGTTTCAGCACAAAAGGTTAATATTTTTTCAATTTCTTTAAGAAAATGGACATTTTAAGCGTATTAGATCAAATTTTTGTAGCTGAAATCTCTCGCAGCAGAATTTATAATTTCATTAATCCGATCTGTGTTGTCCAATCAAATAACACGTTTCGTCATTGTATCGTTTTGACAAAATTTAATCGTAACTGGTCCAAGCTAGAGGAATATTATATAAATTATGTAACAGATCTTTCAGAGAATTTTATAGCAAGAAAGTGACACAAGTAAAATAAATAAATAAAATAAAATAAAGTAATTTTGAGATTAGCAACTCACTTGAATTAAGGCCATGTTGCCCCAAAACATCTGCCACTTCTCCTTTAGAGATTCAAATTTTCCCATATTCGCCTGAAATAAAGGTATCGGTCTGTCAATAAAATTAATACAAATATTAGGGTAGGTGCTCCAGTGATTGGCACGCTCCAGTAATTGACATCTATCCCGAAATAATTAATAAATATGAAATTTAATAAAATCATATATTTTACATATAAGAATTTTAGCATTTTATGTTAAAACACTGGAGCATAGGATGCTAATAACTGGTAAAATGAATAACTAGCAGTGTCAAACACTGGAACATAGGAAGCCAATTTCTGATAAAAGGAAAAACCGGCAGTGTCAATTACTGGAACATTGAGTGGGTGTCAAAAAAAAAAAAAAAAAAAAAAAAAAGTTATCAAATGTATACATTTTAACATATATGTGGTTCTGAATGTCTTTCATGCCTTATGTACTAACATAAGATTTCTAAAAATATTTTATGATGAGTAGAGCATTAAAAAAATCAGAGATTGCTCTAAAATTGTCAATCACTGGTGCATTTACCCTATAAAAACTTAATTTAATGATAAAAAATCAAAAATTTAAAGAATTTAATAAAAGATTATTTAGTATACATGATAATTTTTATTAAGTATCACATATAACTGACCTTAATTTTTTTTTTATCTTAAAGTGGACTGTAGATATAATGTTCTTTTGTAAATTAGTCTTAAGATTAGGAGTTGGCATACATGTCATTGCAATATAACAATACTAAGTATATTGACATTTTTTCAAAACTATTTAAATTTTAAAAGAAAAATTAAACTTGAAAAATTAATTTGAAGTTTTTTTTAAAAAATACTCCAGTTTTGTTAACTGTAGATCAAAACTTATAAATACTATAGTGAAGTCACTTTAGGACATTCCAATAGATCTGGGTATCCATTTTAGTTACCGTCTTCATTTAGACTTTAATTTTTTTTTAACCTTGAAACTTCCCTTTTCAAAAATAAAAATATTTCTTATAAATGAACTTGTTAATGGTTTCACAAAGTAATGCCTAAATATTTGCAAAATATGTAGCTTAACAAAATAAATAGGAAATTGAGGGGCGGGGGAGGGGGGGGGGGAACTAAAAACTAACGAAACAGGAGCATTAAAAGAGAAGAAGAAAAAAAAAACTTTTTTCAATTTTAAAGTTATGAATATGTAAAATTTCTTAACCCTTCAATGCTCATTACATTTCTTTTGAAATTTGATAAACTAATTTCAAAAATGGCTATTACATACAAAGCTGACGATAAATATTAAAACTGGAGCAAATCCATTCGACTTTCCGAACGTTAAATTAACGGTTGTTTAAATAACTTAAAGTAAGAAAAGTTGTTAAATAAATAAAAGAGAAAATAAGGTGCGAGTATTTTTCTCCATATAGTATGTTAACACTACTCCATTTCAAATTATTCGAGCCCATAGATCCATAATGTTTAAAACTTTTTTTGATGTGTCCCTGTAAAAATATTTAAGTGCTAGATTCACCAACCCTTATACTGTTCATGCGACGGTGACCTATAACAAGTATATAAATTTCCAGCTCATTCGAATAACGCGTTTAGACGCCATCGCACTTTAAATAATGAGCCCATAGGCCATTAAAAAAAAAAATAATAATTTATATATATATATATATATATATATATATATATATATATATGTTTCTGACTAAAATATCCTATAAAGGCTAGATTCAGCAAAATGAATAGGGTTCGTGCAACAGTGACCTATAATCTATGTACCAACTTTCAGCTCATTTGAACGAAGTGTTTTCAGACGCTATCGTATTCTCTCTCCCCCCGTTTCAGACACACATCGTAAAAATAGCAAAAATGAATTCAGGGACTTGGAAAACGTATAGATACACACTAACATCTCAAAGTCAAATTTTTGTCAATACTTTACTTTACTGTCTGTCTGTCTGTGTGTGTGTGTGTGTGTGTGAGAGAGAGAGAGAGAGAGAGGGGGGGGGGCATTTTTAGTTTGAAAATCTATATGCAACCAGATTAACTTGAAATATTTAATTTAATAACACGGGTTCTTCATCAGGTGAAAAAACTTGACACGAGTGCAACATGAAAGCAGCAAGCTGCACTCTCGCTTACTAACGATTTTTTAGTGACTTCTAGATATGGCTTCCTCTGAAACATACGTTAAATTTTGGAGTAGTGCTGCCCTCTACTGAACAGAAAAATATAAATTTAAAAGAATGATTAAAACAAGGGGAAAAAATACTGAAAAAGTTAAAATTTTTGGTTTTATTACAAAATTATTGAACGTGATAAAACTTAAGACGCTGAATTTACAAAAAAACATTATAACTTTAACTATAAATAATTATACAATTCTGTTTAAGAAACAATTAAAAATATTTATAACCGGTTTCTGTATAATTTATTTTCGTTTAGAAATACTGCATACAGCGCTTTTTCTGCTGGAGATAATTTTTTGAATATTTTTCTCCACATAATATGTCATTGATCATCCGAGCGAATTTAATTATTATTACTTTCTGAACATACATATGTAAGGGAAGTACTGTAATCATGACAAAAATTCGACTTTGAGATTTTGGTGTATTTACACGTTTTGAGGTCCTCGAGTTCATTTTTTATATTTTTACGGTGAAGTGTGTGCGTGCGTGTGAATGAACACAATAGCGTCTAAACGTTTTGATCGATTGTGTTGAAAGTTGAAAAGTATGTTATAGGCTACTGTAGCGCAAACGCTACAGATTTTGGTGAATCTACCAATTCTAGTGTTTTTTTTACAGGGACACAAAGAAAATATCATCATTACGGCCTACGGGCCTAAATTATTTTAAATGCTATAGCGTCTAAATGACTTATTGTAATAAGCTAGGCTGACCATATGTCCCCGAATCTAGAGGACAGTCCTCGAAAACTGCTATCGTCCTCCAAAAAATTACAACACATTTGGGGACACCGGTTATAAAGTTGTTATTTTATCATAATAATTTATTATATGTATAATAAATAAGCTGAAATAAGTTCTTTTAGGTGCTTTATACATAAAAATTACTAAAATTTTACAATTTAAGGTGATTTAATTATTTAGTTATTTACTGTCCTCGAAATTCGAGGACACCGCCATTTTTGTTCCCAAATTCAGTGAAAAAACTATGGTCACTCTCTATTAAGCTGAAAATTTATGTGCATATTATGGACCACCCTCAAACAAAAATGTATGAATTTTGGAGAATCTAGCACTTGTAGTTTTTTTCACAGAGATACCACGAAATAAAACCTATCATTTATGGGTTTATGGGCACAAATTATTTAAAATGCGATAGCGTCTGAATGCCTCATTCGATTGTGCGGAAAATTTATATACATGTTATACGTCTCTGTCGCGTGCGACAGAGAACTGTACTGATTTGATCACCTGTATTGATTCTGGATTGTTGATAGTTACTACTATTGTTTTGATTTTCAACTGAATCAACTGTATTGATTTTGGTGAATGCTTTTGCAAGTTCCCCCCCCCCCACTCTTCCTAGGGTCGCACAAAAGAATATATTCTGTTCCATTAATCATATTATCTGGAGAAAAGTACTCTAACAATCTATTACAATTTTCTCTTGTTTATTTAAAGACTTCTCTTAATCTATTCATATACCCGTTAATTACTTACTAATGTTCAGAAAGTCGGGTAAACTTCACTCCAGTTTTTTTTTTTTAAATTATAAAATATCAATTATATATAAGGTTATTAGGGGATGGTGGGCTTTGAAAATCGTAAAAATAAAGGAAAAATATCAAATTTTCGTTTTGTTATATTTATTTTATATAACTAATTCTGATCAATATACAACAAACCAAAAGCTTCTAAGTTGATATTTTCAAAAATTACAAGTGTTTAAAAAATTAAGGAACTTATTAAATGCCCTTTAAAATGCAAAAAAGAAAAAAAGAAAAAAAAAAAAAAAAGAAAAAGAAAAAAAACAAGCGGTATAGTCGGCGGAGATTGATCGTATATATTTTTAACTTTTAAAATACTTTAATTTTTTAAAACAATATTAAAAAACATACAGTTTAAAAAATATAACCTTCTAAAATGTTTAACTGATAAATAACGATAACTGGTGAAATCCACTTTAAATGCTGTTTTCTCGTAATGTATTTTTTAACGATATTCTCTACTTTCAAATATCTTTTGCGTCACAATTTTGGCTTAAAATTAATAATAATTTATTTAAGCTGTTCTATGTTTTATTTCAGTGAAATCTGGGTATCCGTTTTAAGTTTTGCCTATATTTAGATTTTTAAGACTGTTTTATTATGCGCGAGACTGAAATTGTCACAAATAATCAGCATGTTTCAGAAAAATATTTCTTAAAACTAAACTTCTGAACGAATAGAAAATCGGATACCCAAATCTATCTAAAATGTATAAATGAATAATAAGTAAGCAAAATAATAAAAAAAATATATATGAAAAATATAAACGCGAGAGACATTTTAAAGTTTTTTTTTTTTTTTTTTCTTTTAAATATTTTAAAATATTTTTAATTAAAAATAAATTTTTATTTTTATGTTATTAATATTGTAATATTTCAGAGCACATACACACAAAAAATTAAACCTTTTCCTGTAAAATTAAAAATATTTATTTATAATGCCCACCGTCCCCTTAACTATATAAGATACTTAACAAAATTCAAGTTTGAATGTTAAACTAGTTACTTTAAAAAATTTTCACTACAAAATAAAAAATCTTTAGACATGCACCGGTGGATACGTAAAGGAAGAAAAGAAAAAAAAAATAAATAAAACTTTTCTTTAGTTGGAATTCCAGTTTATCACTATTAAGATTTGAAAATTCTCATTAACCTATATTCTCAAAGTAATTTTATTCTTAACTTAGAAACAATTACAAGGGATTATTGGTTCACGACCTAGTTGATAACGGAATCTGACAAAAATCACTGTCTAAAGCCACAAAGTGAAACAAAACTATTATTACAAAAACTAATTTATTGTTACTTTTGTATTTTCTTAACGAAAAATCGACAGACAAAACAGATTAAGTTTAGTTTTAAGTAATTTAACCGTTGATCTAATTCGCTACAAAGTATAATTTGGGTACTTATTTTCTATTATCGCCAGTTTTGCATTGATTGTTTTTTACTTTGTTAAGGGTTTGACAGAGAATTAGAAAGTTTAAAGTTTGTTAAATTTTATGTTTTTAATTAACTTTATAACGTAAGAATTATAAAATATGTTACTTTTCTTTTCCCCCAAATTCTTATGTACTTACTGTCATTCACTACGGTATGTTTGTGATTCTCAACCTAATAAAAAATGCTCCTCTATTTTAATGCAAGCTTTTACATTTGTCTCTCCGTGACTCAGTTGGTAAGAGCGCCATGTTAGTAATCCGGTGACCCCGCGTTCGATACCCTGAAGGTCCGGACTGTTAATTTTTGCAGACAATTAGTAGGAAAGATGTCAATTGATAAAAGAAAATTTATCGTTGACTACACAGTATTCTAAGAATTTTTGAAGAGTTTTTTTAAGAAAGCTTTTTTTCTTACATCTCTTTTCAGAAGCAAAAAAGAGTTTTTTGTGGACTACAAGCGCCTTCTATTGTTCGGAATATTCACTAAAATGTCAATGAAACAATTAACAATACAAAATAAAAATGATTAGGAAAAACACATAAACATTAACCAAATCAGTGAAATGTTAAGTTATAATATAAAAATATAATAATAAACTAAAATAATAAAAAAAAGGTGCCTCAAACGAATAATTAAATTGCAGATATTGGCCCTTAATCAGACAATGAAATCACAAAACTTATAGGCAATCGTGTGGTGCTGCCATCTGTTGTGAATTTTAAAAAATAATTTCTCTTTTCTTAACACAGTTCAAAATTCCCCAATTTTGGTTAATAAACAAAAAAGTTACATTTGTTTTTTTACAAATTACACTTTTTTTTTTTTTTTTTTTTTTTTTTTTGCAAATTAAATTTTGTTCTAACTTCGAAAAGATTTATATGATACGCTATAATAATAATTTGGGTTTCAAAAGTTTTTTTAAAATAGATTATTATCTAATTCTACATTATTAGAAAAAAGTATCAGATTCGTAAATTGTTTTAACTTCCAAATTTATGACCTTATACATATTGAGATGTCAAAAAACTATTTTATCCTATTTAGAAAATGTTCCCATGTCTGTGGCTAAATTTTTATGCCAAGTCTAGATTAAGAACTAAATATACAAAATTTCCTAAATTATATTTGATCACATCTTCACGTAAATTGCTGTCTATGAATGCATATCGGACTTAGTGTTTTTTTTACAGAGACACAAAATTTTTTTCTTATTATTACCGACTATAAACTGAAATTATTTGAGCATACGAGCGCATACATTCAATTAACATAAAATTAAATAGGCATGTTATAGGTTATCGTCGCAAGAACTGTATAAACTGCTCTTACCTGCGTCGACACTCTGGATGCGAGGGTCATCTCAAGGTTTCCTTTCAACCCGAGTAACGTTGGGACCAGAATGAAAATTTCTGATATTTTCACAAATACCTCCCAGGTCTAAAGAGGAAGAAATGTTATTAGTAGATCAGTTAACCTAAATATACAAAATCAAATTTTTAAAAATCACTAATTTATTAATTTTTTTTTTAAATTACAGTTCTTGAATTATAAAAATTTTGCATTCATATGCATTAATAAAACAATATTAAGTACATTAAAAATTTTCATAAAAATAGTTAAAAGGCTTCATTTTAACTAACTTATAGAGAATTCTAAATGATGGATAACTATAAAATATAAATTTTACATTAAAATATTAAAAAAAAAAAAAAAAAAAAAAAAATCAGTCAATAGATTTTGTTTTTCATTCATAATCTTACGTATTGTATATTACTGTACAAAAATTAATTCCAACCAGCACGATACTTATGTATAAATTTAATACGACCGCAAAGGGCTAACCCAATATAGTACATCTTATGAACGTCCTGTTAGGAGCAAAAGACATCTACGCATACATCCAGTTTATCATAGTAGTAAACTTTTTTTTTGTTAAGTAAAAAAAAAAAAAAAAAAAAAAAAAAAAAAAAAGTAATATTTTATGTATTTATATTTAATCTTATGGAAGTATTTACAATATAAATTATTCAAATATTCTCTATCTTTATTATTTATTTTTAAAGATTAGCTTTTTACTTGATTTTATAGAAGTGCCTTTTAGATTTAAAGTCGATTGACTGCTCTAGGGTCCTAGGCCTGAGGGGAAGTGCCCTTCGTGGCGGGTCTTTCTAAGGGGTTCCTAACCCGTATTTATGCAATTTTTGTAGACCGCTGGTGGTCCCAGTAAACTATCGGTAAAGTAAACCAATACTACAAATATCTGGAGGTCTCTATATTTAACGGATACTTTTTAAATATCCGCTGTAAATCTTTCCGATCTTTACAATGTATTTTATTATTTTTTAGAGAAGGATTTCAGGTCAGGTTCAAGCGGGTCGTATCCAGGACGATAGAAGTCTGTCTTATGAACTTGGGTTAATGGAAATTGTGGGTTCGATCTCCTGTCGCGCTCGCCGGCCTAACTGTTCGGAGTTTTCGTGGTTTTCTCCAAAACTTACGTAAATACGGTCTGGAACCATTGCGAAAGACCCCCCCCCCCGCGAAGAGCTCTCCTAATTAGGTCTAGGACCCTGTTGCAGTCAATCGGCCTTAAGGGGTTAGGGGCAGTCAGGATTTTCAAAAAATCATTTTTTTTTGCATTTTCTTAAAGTGTAATATCTTATAAATATTCTCTGAAAATTTGAAGTTGATCCGATAATTACTTTTCGAGTGGGTCTAATTCCCATCAGTATGCAAAAAAAAAAAGGATGCTGCACGTGTGAAAGTGGCAGATCAGCGCGCCAACGACAACACTCGGGAAGGCAGAATGCTTCGTAGGCAACGGCAAATTGATGTTTTGGAAACTTCCACAATGGCTGAAGAACTATTATATGGCCCAGGAATAGATGACTCAGTGTAAGTGATTAAATAATTCGTATTTCTGTACGTAAATCTAGTGCGAAACTTTAAATGCGTTTTTCTCAAAACTATGTTTTTTGAACTGGTGACAACTGTAACTTGAAAACCGCTCAGTAGATTTTAATGAAATTTATACAGCTTTTAGAATACATAATAAACTCGGGCCTGATCGAAGGATTTTTTTTTTTTTTTCAAAAATTTCGATTTTTTAAGACCAATTAACTGTTGACTTTTTCCCAAAAATTTAGAAAAAAATTTCCTGAGTCCGCCATTTTTTTAATTTTTGAAAAAAAAAAAAAAAAAAAAAAAGCTTCGATCAGGCCCAGGATTATCTATTTATAAAACTAATTTTTCTTATCCGATTGATTTTAGATGAATCTCCAAGGACTTATCATTGTCACCGCAAGGACCTTTTTTTTGGACTAGGTCAACAGAAACAGCTATAACTTTAGAAATTATAAATTTTTTTTTTTCAAATTTTCGTGACTTCAAGTCAAAACATTGTAAAATAATGCCATATTATTACTTTTGTAAAATAAAATGATTGAATAGCGAAAACAAATTACTGAAAATTATCATTTTTTCGTGTCTCTGACTACCCCTAACCCCTTAATTCACACAACACAACCCCCAATAAGTCCCACTTAAATAAAAATATCTGATCTGCTAAAAGAAAGTAGGCCTCTAAGAAAAAATTAAAATTTGTCGGAGATAAGTTTTTCTATATACATTTTTCACTTTATTTTATTATTGAAATATATATATACATATATAACATTCCGATCGACTTTGTGACATCTTTCGGAACTCTTAAAACCGAATTTTGTTACGGAGACCATCACTACGTCTTCTCTGTGAAAAGCATTTGGGAGACAGATACTGTTCATTGTTTCTTTTCTGGTTAATGACCAGTTCATCCTGCCTTCGACGCTTACTATCCAGCAAATATCAATTATTTCTTGTATGCATCAGCATGTATTAGCGGGCAGCATAGCAGACAATAGTCCATTGCTTTAACTTTCACCGAAGGAAATGAGTACATGGCCAAGGTCAAAAAGTTTCGTTTTAAAACTAATTGTGCTTTTGAATCACGATTGTTTTTAACTTTATTCTATATGTAATATAGAGAAAGTATTGGATTCGTGAAAATTTTTGAACTCCGGTTTTCGATGGATTTACACATTTTGGGATGTCCTGATCACGATTTGATAGTTTTTTGAAAATGTCTGTGTGTGAGTGTGTATCACGAATTTTGTGGACGCTGTATCTAACGGACCAATGAACGAAATTTAACCAAACTTAGTATTTAGTTGGACACTGACATAAACTGGTGCTGATTAGATTTGGGGATCATTCGCTCAACAGGTGGAACTGTAATCGCATTTTTTTCTAAATTTTTAACATGGCAGTACAGAACGAAATTTCGTATAAATGTACATAATATGAAAGTTATTTTTTAAACTTGTGATTGTAAAATTAATATGAATTATTGATAATAGTAGTAGTTAACTAGGAAAAAAATTGTGCATGTGGGAGCATCGCTCCCCCCCTGGGGGAGAAGTACCCCCCGGGGGGAGTAAATTTTCAAGATGGGTATCTTTCGAAAGGTCTCGTCAATACCTTTAAAACGAATGGTTGAACTATAGATTGTGATAATTTAAAACAAAGTTATCGATTTTTTTTTTTTTTTTTTTTTACTTTTAACGAAAAAGACAGATTTTTTTTTTTTTTTTTTTTTTTTTTTTTTTTTTTTAAATATTGAGAATAAAATGGACGTTTTTCTTTTTTTGGATATATAGTGTTATACTACTTCTTTTTATTTAGTGTTATACTACTCCTCTAATATGAAAATCGTCTGCATTATCATGGAAGATAATTTTTTAAAATAATAATTTGTATAAGAAAATATAGAAGAAAGTCATGTGGTGGCCACAACATACCAGTGGCGGATTTAAGGGGGGGGGGGGGCTAGGGAGCTGAAGCTCCCCCCAAAACACTGTCATTCATAATTGAATTTTGCAATTGTAAATTTTTTATTGGTCTAGAATAACACTTTGAAAAATCTTAGCCCCCCCCCCCCCCCCCCCCCAAAAGTCAAGTTCTGGATCCGCCACTGCAACATACACGTTTTGAGAGATCTAGAAACTCGATTTGACATTTTTCGAAAATGTCTGTGTGCGTGTCAAAATTTTGAGATAGCTGTATCTCAGAAACGACTGCGCAGAATTTCATATAAATTGATATGTAAATGCACATTGACTTAAACTAGTGCCTACAGACTTTTGGTGAAAATTATTCCAACAGGTGGCGATGCCATCACGTTTTATCAAAATTTTTAAAAGGGCAGTACGGGACAAAATTTTGTTTAAAATGTTTATAATAAGAATTATTTTAATGAATCATCATGAAATTGAAAAGAATTATTAAGGGTAATAGTCAACTGAGAATTTTTTTTTCCGTATAGTGAGAGCAATGCCCTACCCCCACCCCTGGGAGGATGTCCTTCCTCGGGGGGAGCAAATTTTCAATATGGGTAACATTTAAAAAACTCGTAAATATCTTTTAAATGAATGGTTGAACCATCGATCTGAGATTTAAACAAACTATATATATATATATATTTTTTTAACAGAAAAAAATTAAAGTCATTGTCATTTGTAAAGAACAAAATCGTTTTTCTTCATGTATTTAGTGTTATGTTGCTCTGGGTTCAAAGTCGTCTGCATGCATCATGGAAGATAATTTTAATGAATAATAATTTTAATAAATTATTTGTACTGATTCAATTTGTTTAGGAAAAAAAAAATGTGATGGCCACAATGTTATAGTAAAGTGAATATTTAATAACGTTTGCAGCACTGGCGGCGATAAAGGGCCCGCGACCGCGAAGTCTGCAATGAGGGAGGGCCTTGGGACTTAATCCCTTAACGTCGACTTTGCACTAAAAACATTTTTTTTTTAAATGCAGCAATTTTTTAATATTGCCCTTTTTTATATACATTCACAATGAAAGAAAGTATTGAATTCATAAAAATTTTCGACGGTTTTTGATGGATTTACACATTTTAAGAGTCCAAGAACCTAATTCGACCATTTTTTGAAAATGTCTGACGGCTCTCAGTGTGTGTGTGACGAAAATTTTGTGGCGACTGTATTTCAGGAACTACTGAACAGAATTGCATATAAATTTATATGTAGATATACTTTGACATAAATTAGTGCCTGTAAACTATTGTTCTGTGATTTCTCTCATTTAAGGGGAGGCTACATCTCAGGTTCTTTTGCGTATAAACGAAAAAAACTTTAAATTGAATTGCTTACCTTGCATTTAAAAATTTTTTTGTTGCTGTTTTTAAGGTACAGAGCCATCTATAAGCAAAATTAGAAATTATTTTTTTTTTTGTTTTGTTTGCACAAACAAAGTTTTCCATTTTTAAAAAGAATTATGATGGGAACCGCGTTCTCGTATACGGCACTTACTTGTTTTTACATTAAAGTTTAAAATATATCAGGTGCTTTCGGCCACCTTGTCCGTTAGACAATGTTCTTGATAGCTTAGATGTAGAGCATCGGTACTTAAAACCTTATGTCCCAGGTTTAATTCAAGTGCAGGACATTTTCCATTCTAAAATTATTCAGCTTTCAACCCCAAAAAGCAACCCAAACTACATTTTCCTTTTAATTAAAAAGAGTCGAATTTTGTGGTTTTATCTTAACACAAAATTTAAACATAACAAAAGATGTAAACAGTTTTAAATGAATTTAAGATACTACGACTGAATAAAAAATTTAGTTACTCACCCTCACATAGTCCAAGACTATGCCTGCTCCACATGTTCCCGTTCCAGCAATGAGAAATGGAATGAAAACTTGTACGCAGATGGACAGAAGGCTCTCCTGATCTTCATCTTCCTTTTCGCTGTCTTTACCTTTTTGGGGCTTTTTAGGATCGCTATCTTTGGAATCTTTCCAAGGTGCTGGGTTGACTTTGATGCCTGAATTGGCTTCGGCGTCGTAGACACCCGAGTCCAGGCTCTTGCCACCGACTGACGACGAGTCATCTGTCGGCAAATGGTTATTACTGGGGACAGTGATGAGGATGCCAGAATCGGAGGGCGTGAGGGTCTTGGCATGTAACTTGTTCTTGTCGTCCAGGTAGTTGTTGTTGTTTGTGGGGCTGTCTGAAGAGAAAGTTCTTTTGTTTAAGTGGATGGTAACTGAAGGAGATGGGGGCGACGAATTATCACCTAAGAAATTGAAAGCTATTTGAAGCTCATTCAAGAAAGTTCTTTTCATTGCACTTTATCTCATTACAGTCATTTGCAAAAGTTTCAAGACAAGTAGCCGATTTTCAATATTTTAACACATTGCATCATTTGCGCAGATTATTGCGTCATCTCGTGTGCTGATTGCATCAGACGCATTCTACTTCTATAAATAAAGGTGGCCGGCACGTTTATCGCCAGTTGTTTACTGGATTTTGTCGCAGAAAGCGCTGTTGTGTAATTATTGTAATGGGTAAAGAACCTTCGCTTACTGTTACAAAAAGGTCAGAAATATTGATCCTGCATAAAATTGGATTTTCTGAACGTCAAATAAGTTCGAGGGTAAATGTGAGCAAGACAGCTGTGCATCAAGCTATTATTAAATTTAAAATTTCGGGAAAATTTGTGGACCTTAAGAGAAGCGGTCGACCAAGAAAAACGAGTGTGTGATAAGAAAGATGGTCGTACGAGATCCAAGAACCTCCTGCAATACGATTAGACATTCTGTGGCTGCAAAAGGCATCAACGTCCGATTGAGTACTATTTCAAGACGTTTGGCCAAAGATTTTGGTATATCATCTAATAAACCTGCAAGGAAACCTCAACTTACTCTAAGTATGAAAAAGAAACGACCGACTTTCGCCAGACTATATCAGAATTGGACAGTACAACAGTGGAGTAAGGTCTTATTTTCGGATGAGTCAAGTCTGCAGCAATTTTCTGCACGTGCTACAAGTGTTCGCCGCCCAAGGGAAAAAGATATGATGAGAAATATACGATTCAAACTGTGAAACATCCTCCAAGCCAAAAGATATGGGGTGCAATGTCTGTGTCCAGTACTTCTATAGTCTATATTTTGTGCCACCTAAAGCCACTATGAACGGAAAGCGGTACCTTAATTTGTTACATGAGAAGTTGAAGCTTCACATGCATGTTCATAAATGTTCCATTTTCATACATGATGGGGCTCCGTGTCACAGCGCGAAGATTGTCAAGAAATATCTGAGGGCACAGAAAATCAAAGTGCTTGACTGGCCAGGTAACAGCCCAGATTTGAATCCAATAGAGAATCTGTTGTATTGTGAAAAATAAAGTGGCTGAAAAGCAATCATCTACTGCTACGGCACTTGTTGAAGCAATAAATCATGTCTGGTGCACAGACATCTCTAAAGCTTACTGGAAGTCTCTTATTTATAGCATGCCTAAGAGGATTGCACAAGTTATTAAAAACAAAGAAGGTCCTACAAAATACTGACTTTACTTGCAGTAAATAATCATGTAGTTTATTTTGTTCTTTTACATGTAAAATATGTATGTTATTTTTGCGAAATTTCATTAAATTTGATTTTTTCTATGGTGGTCTTAAATTTTTGCAAATGACTGTAATTTCTAGGCAACTGGGCATTGGTATATTTGTTATACAGGGTGATATATATATATATATATATATATATATATATATATATATATATATAAAAGAAGTGGTCAAAAAGGAAGGAGAAAATAGGAATGCGAAAAGGATAAGAATCTGCATAAGAATAACGTGGGGTTGCAAACATTATCCGAAACCGCTAGAGGGCGTTTGAAATAAGTGATACAAAGATAAAGAAATATCACTATACATCATTTATATTATTTCCCCACATTACATATTTACGACCAATATCATTTCAGAAGATTGCTTAAAGTTTTTGACAGACACGTGAAGACACGCATTACATCGATGCTGCATAAAATGGCGTAGGTATTTTTGAGAAGACACGCCCTTTCGTGCAACGTCGATGTCGTGTTTCCATGTGTCTTGTAAACTTTAAGTATCCCCTGCAGTTGTAGCAGTATGTGTGTAACACATGTAGAAGTACAGTGTAAATTAAAATAAATTATTAGGACGGAGGGTTATTGGTTTCAATATGGAGTTTTTGTAGACCAGTTTTGTGTAACAACAAAATAAATTAGAAATATCAGTCCTATCGTTACAAATTCGGTACCCAATGAAAGAGGCGATTTTTCTGAATCCAGGAGTGCAAACACTTTTCCTACACGACCATTAGATTTTTTGATATTAACCAAAGTATGAAATTTAGGTGGAAACACCTCATTTTAATTCATTTCAGTTGTTTTAAAAAGTACGTGCCCCAGTTTAAGGGTCAAAAGATGAGAAAAACATAAATTAAAACTAGAAATTAAAAATTTTACAGATTGAAATTAATAGTCCTCCGTACTAAACTAAATACTGTTTTTGACAGAATTTTTACATTTTTATTTTTATTTATTTTTGCGTACTGTTTTAAACGCCTTCTAGAGGTTCCGGTAGAATTTGTGACCTCATGTTTTCAAACGAGTTTTGATTCATTTTGTATGCCTGCTTTGTTCTTTGATTTTGGCAACACTATTTTGAATCACCCTGTATAAATCAGTTCAAAGTCTTTACAAGCGAGATTTAATTATTATGTTTCAAATATAATTTGTTAGAAGTTTATGTAATGATAGCGTATTCAATTACGTTATATTCAGACTTGGGAAGGGTATAGTTATACTTAACGCTATCTTTACCTATGAATGTAACAGCTAAGGTAGTCAATTTGGTTTTCATGTTTTATATTTTTATGAATTACAAATAATGATACAATAAAATAATCTAAAACACACACACACACACATTACTGGTTATTCAAAAAATAAATACAACAAGCTATCATAGGCAAAAGAATACACTGATACAAGCACAAATCCCCATTGAACTGGAGTCACTGTCATTGAGGGAAATGATTGTAAGATCTAAGATGTTCAAAATATATCTGCCTGCATCAAATTGGTTGCTGTCGCAATTATGATGCAACTGCCAGGTTATCTAATGGCTCATAGGAGAAAAGATAGTGTAAGTGATGAAAATTTTGAATAAAATGTAAAAAAAGATAATTTCGAAAAATGCTATTATTATTTTTGGGTTAAATCTCCTTCCCATTTATTTGTATATTTCATAAAAGAAAAGAAAAGAGAGAGAGAGATGTACAGTAAAATTGAGATTCAGTTATTGCCAACTGACAATTCGCAATACTGTTGCAAAATCAAGGGAATTCAAAAATTATGTCACAAAATTTCCGCAAATGTTAAATTTTGAAATTTGCAACAAGTGTACCGATATCGATAAAAACTATAAGTACTTTGGGTTTCAACATTTCTAGAGTATATTTCGTTTGTTATATTATGTCCATTCCATACACTGTTAACAATTTCAACAGAACAACTACTACAAATAAATTAAGTCATACGTAAAATTAAAACTGAAAGTAAATGCAGATGTAAAATATATAAATTTTACTGGCTAACATTTTAACTAATCGGTCTGCTCCCGCCTACCGATTGATATCTTGAAATGAATGCATTTAATTTAATAGAACTTTCCTATTTGACTCTCAAGCGAATTTAAAATCACTTAACATATGTTTATTACGATATTTAAAAAATATGGGCATTATCTTTTAACACCTTAAAAAAAAAAAAAAAAATCAAAAGAAAAAGAAAAAGGTCAAAGAAATTGTTTTTATTACAATATTTTTAGTATTATTAAATTAATTGTAATTATTTTAAACTATTTGTAAGATTTTCCTATAATTTAGCTAAATGTTCTGACCATAACTCTGTGGTTTATCGTGAAGGCTGGGAATGAAAATCGCCCAATAGCCAGCTGGCGGTCCTTAAATAACATTAAATCTATATTCTTTTAATCTTTCAGACATATTTTATTTATTTTAAAATCATGAATAAAATTTATTTTTTCTTAATACATTGTTCAATTGTGATATCTTTTTTTCTGATAAATCATCCTTTTCCATTACTTTATTCATTTCTTCGAACAAAAGAATAAAAATTTACTCTATTTCAATACATTTGTGTAGGTATGTTAGTTTCAAATGTTACCCTGTGAAACAGTCTTTTATTAAGATTTTTGGTGGGAGTACATTAAATTATAATAAGTTTTCTGAAGTAGAAATACTCTTTGTTTTAAAGAAAGATAATTACAAAAATTAAAAAGAATAGAATAAAGATTGAAAATCTTATTTTAAACTAAAAACCACTGTAAAATTTTAGACTTCGGATGAACACTTCAGTAAATTCCCCTCCCCCCTCTACAGTGTACAAATGATTATTGTTAAATACAATTACAAATGTTTCCGTTTCTTTCTCTGGTACTTTATTACATAAGATTCCTATTACAATTTTCCTGTCCTGTCCTACATGACCATTTAAATATCCTACCCGCTGAGTACCCGCCGCTGTTAGGTGAATTTAGTCTACTCAAATTCTCTTTGAGAAAAAGATTTCCGGTTTCTTTTTTCTGTAATTACACGCTTGTTCTGCCTCCCTGTTTCTACCCCCTCATTGTTATCCCGCTGTTCAGAAGTGGATCGACCTGTACTTATTACTTTATCGACCGACTTATATAAGTTTAATTTGTCTGACCAATAAATTTAGTGAACGGCTTTTGACTTAGACATTTTTTTTTTTTTTTTTTTTTGATTTTGTTACACATTGTGCAAGTTGTATTGTCACATTTTACGAAGAGGTTAATTAGGATGAAGGATTTTTTTCCCTCCCAGACAAAACCATAGACCTTATATAGATAGACCACGCATCCCCCCTCATTATCTGTCTGCGACATGAAGTAGCTTCCCCAGCGAAATTATCACGTGATGCAGACCTAGAGAGAGAGAGACGAGAAGGAATATTATGTGATTTTTCCATAGGAAATAAAGTAGTTTTGAATTTTTTAATTTCTGTATTGTACACATACTTTTTATTTAAGCCTTTAGATTTACGCACCGTTGGAGAGCTAAAATGTCATAGATTACTTATAAAAAAATTTCTTTTGTGAGAAACCATTCTGAAGGGGAGAATTTTTTTGTTTGAATTCTTACAAAAATAAGTGCTTTCTTATGGAAGAATCTCCCTCAACTCCCTGTCACGTGACATACGACGCTGACCGCAAAGGATGAAGGTACCAGATTACACCCTCATGTTGAAGACCTTCACTGTAATGGGAAGTCCTATTGGTGGCGTAGTCGGACAAAACAGACTCAATAAAAACAGCTTTATCGCTGCTTTGGCATCAAGTAAAGTTATTCAAAATAAAACTGAGAAAAAAAACAAGTGAAAGAAGTTTTTAAAAATCAATGTTGTAACCGTTGCTAAGGAATGCAAATTCATATTTTTAGGTAAAGCTTTTGTTTTTTTAATACTCTTTTGGTATATTTAAATGGAAGGATTAACTGTTAGTGTTAAATATAGAGTAATTACAAATGAGGGAAAATTGCGTTGTTTGACACAATCTTAGAGAAACTTAATTGGGGAAAAAAAAAAAAACTCATAAGGAATTTAAGATAGTTAAACATAATTTTATATTTGAAGTTTATCTAACTATTACATAGTGTGATAAATGTTTTTGCTTGTTTATAATAAGTGAAAACTAGTTGGCATAGGTGGACTCTGTTCATCTCCCCATCATATACACTAAGCGACAAAAAAAAAAGCCGCACTTGGATGTTTTCCTTTTCACCTTCTACAACCGCCAATTTTATCATTTAAAAAGCAAATTTTCGAACAGATTTTACTATGTTGTCTTCCACATACACTTTAGCTTTGAGTCCAGTGTGAAAAACAAAATGAAATTGTCAGGAAAATTGTAATTTTAGAAATTATTTCAAAAATGGTAAAAATAAGGCAGTTAACGATGCCACAAAAAGTATTAATTTTTGAATGAAAATCAAAAAATATTTTAATACGTGAGATGGCAAAATAATTAAATGTTAACGAAATATTGGTAAAAGGGTTTTCAGCAAGATATAAAAGTTTTTGGCCGTTTAAACTGGAAATTTGGTTTTAGGTGGCCACACTGCTCATCCAAGCGATATGACCGTAAGTTAAAAAGCCATTGCTTATAAAATCGGTTTGTATTACATTTAGAACATAAAAGAGCTTCAGAAAAAGTGTTTAGTAGCATAATTTCTTTAACTACAGTACAACAACTATTAAACAAAGCAGGTTTAAATGACAGAAAATTTGAAAAAATTCCCTTCTTAGTGAAGAGAATTAGGAAAGCAAGACCTCGGATGGCTAAAAAAATTAAAAACTGATTAGTTAATTATTGGGCTGAACTGGTTCTCTCTGATGAGTCAAGTTTAACTTATTTCGAGCTAAAGAAAACAAGCAGATCTGACTACGAAAATTAGACCGACTTAATGAAAATCACGCTTTTAAAACAGTGACACATTCTCCGTACATTATGGTACGGAGGTGCATAACTTTTGAAACACTCGGGCAAATTTTTATGCTCAAGGGATCAATTAACTCGAAATAAAACACAATCTGCATAAAAGTGGTGCCTGACCGACTATTTTGGGGGTATCTTAGACATTTCCGTAAACAGCATTTGAAGATAATAAGGCACCTTACTACACGGCATCTGCGGTAAGTTTATTCACTTCAATTTGTCAAAATTGCTTATACATTCCCATGAGAACCTATAATTTTGTAAGTAATCATATCTTTTTTTACTTTAAGTTAAATACAACAAAGGATATAGTAGAATTTCTTCTTTACCAGACATGGAAATAGTCAAAATCGCAATCCGCTCGAAAACGTTTAGTTTATAAAAAGGCGGGGGAGAGGGGAGAGGATTCGAAATTTGCAGCCTATAACTCTGACAGAACTAGAAAGAATAATTTGTGATATTTGGCACATTGAAATTTCTGAGATTTATATTAAAACACTGTATAAAACTATGCCATTGTGCATTAATGCAGTAATTCCATATAAAGGTGGAATTAACCCAATGCAAAATACATATTTTTAACAAAAAATTACTTAGATCTAACAAAAAAATAGTTTTATTTCATATATTAAAATATAATTTGTTTATTTCATATAATAAATCATAATAGAATGCAAAGTGTATGGTTATTCCATTATGTTCAAAAAGGAAGTTTTATGCAGATTTTTAAAAAGTATTTTGTAAAGTGCAATAAAGCGAATTATTAAATCTAAAATATACATAGGTATCATTCCATACCTTTGGTATTCTGCAAACAAGACCGTTTTACTTGTTTCAAACATTAATTTTAAAGATATTACAAATAAAAAAGGTATAAGTCAGTTTTTCTGCACTGCGGCTTTTTTTTGTCGCTTAGTGTATATTTTCATAAATTTCTAGTACGAAACATTTTATATTCATGCTAAGAGAAATGGATTTGACCATTCTCTCGACACAGTGATAGAATGAAATCCCTACCTAACAGGCTACCCATCGTTCAATTCGATGTAGTTACCTTATTCTAATCTGTCAATTTTTTTGTGGGGTCATTCTCGTAGTTTAGTTCTTATGCAACAATCCTCAAAATGTAAATTTATATGGAATATCGTGCAATTTTTGCTATGTTCATAAAATCTTAAATTTCGAATAACTTACGAAATTTTCAAATTAGAATATTTGATCAATATATCAAATAGATTAAAATTTCTAGAAAATTTAAAAATATATAAATTAAAACTTGATTTTTTAAAAAATTGTAAAATACTCTATGCGACTGAGTTTTTGAACTCTTTACTCATTTTACATTATTATAGTTTATCAATATTTTCAAAACCATTTTTGTGCATTAAGTAGTGGACATTTTAACATTTTTACGTTTGAATGACCGATAACTTTCTTGAAATTTCAGCATTCAAACATAAAAAATATTGTTAAAAAAATAAAATAAAATAACTTATCAATCATTCACTAGTTATTAATATATTCTAAACATTTTTGTACTACATTAAACTACTATAATATAAAAATGTGTGAAAAACTTAAAAACACTGTCGCATGAACATTTTATAAAAATGTTTAAAAATTTAATATTTTAAAAAATTAATTTTTAATTTTAAAAGTTTCCGAGAAGCTTTTATATATTTAATATTAATGCATTTCAATGTACTAGTAATTTCAAAAGACCGATTTTCAACGTCCACCATCCCCTATTTATATTTAATATTTAAAAAAATAAATAAAAAAAATAAAAAAATCCAGTTTTAATGGCATTTTTTACTTAGTAAACAATAATCGTTTTGTTTGTAAGTAAAACAAAAGAATTTGCATTACAGTGTTAAAAATCACATAAACAACCAGTGCAGCTCCTAATAAAACATTAAAAATGTATTTTTATTTATTTATTTATTTTAAATAGTATTTGCAAACCAGTGAATTTTTTTTTTTTTTTTCTCCCTGTCTATTAATAAACCATGGACAACTGATAGATGATACCTGTTCTAGAGCATAATTTTTAATGTTTTAGAACTAAAACAACTATGTTTAGAGATAAGAATACGACAAAAATATGCTATTCACAATTTATATAAAAAAAAAAAAAAAAAAAAAAAAGATTATTTTGTGAACTGGACCTCCCCATCCCCCCCCTCCCCTAAGAGTACGTGGCTACACTATAAGACAGTTCCGGTGTATGCTGAAAACTTTTTTTGTGTCAACGTTTTCTACAGAACTTTCTGTGTAACCCTAGTGTGACGCCAAGTGATCGAAAATGACTCGTGATTTTTACAAGACTTATTTTTTAACTGTAACTGTATTGAACTTCTCCAGTATATAATGCTGTCTACTCTGCTGTTAATTAACAACACCTGAAGATGCTATTTTAATAATAGCGAAAAGCTTTGTGTTCGATTTTAATAAAGAAATTTTATGTACGCGTTTTAAAAGTGATTTTATACGTTTTTTTATTATCGTAAAATTGGTATCGTAAAATTGGTATCGTAAAATTGGTATCGTAAAAATCCGTAGATTGAGACTAATAGTCCTCCATCCATTAAAAAAAAAAAAAAAAAAAAAACACTATTAAAGTATATGAATGACTTAAAGTTTTAATACCTGAATCAATCCAGTATTTCACAGACATTAGTATACTTGCATGAGATAGTAAAAGTCACTGCGACAATCATAAATGTGTCGGCGACTTGGAAACATTGCTGAAAAGCTCGAAGATGTTCTCTTTCTAGTCTCTATTTACCAAATTTGAGTGTCTCATCTTCGTCTGACAGAGTGTCTGGCGCCAAATTATTAAGTCGCAACAAGCAGTTGCATAATACAATAGCATAATATCAATATGTATTTGAGATAGATCGATTTGAATTTTTGCATAAAATTATGGGAGAAGTGGTTATAAATTGTGTAGTTTTACACGATATGTTTTAGTAAAAATTAAATCAAATGTAATATTAGATGTAAGTAAAAATCAGTGTGCAGTCTTATGTAATATAAATTAGTTTTTTTTTTTTTTTTTTTTCCTGAGCGAAAACCCTAAAGATACAAAAAAAAAAAAATAATAATAATCGTTAAACGGCACTGTTAATTTACTTTTACTTAAATATTAAAATATATTAAGCTCATATTCATCATATTTTGTAAAATGAAAAATGAAAAGGTAAATTATACCCTTCATCTGTTATGAATAGGGAGCTGGAGAGAGAAAGAAAAGGGGGGGGGGGGGAACCTTCGGTTCGTCAGCTTACCAAGTCTTTTAGTGTTTTCATTTCTATAAATATTCTTGGAAGGCCTTAAAAATGATATATGTTCTAAACGGTTATTGTATAATAATGAAACTAACACAGATTTCACTACTAAATTTAGAAAAGACATTTTCGCCCATATTATCTTTAATATATACAAAATTAAAACCGTCATTGATTACTATTTTTTCAAAAGATAGAAAATTAGTTCTGATATTCTCCCCACCCCTTTTAATTTCATTGTTAAAATTTGAAGTTTATATGAAAATTTAAACGATACTGAATTTTTAAAATTTTCTTTCTTTCATTCTTTCTTCAATTTCTTTCATTATTTCTTTCTTTCATAATTACATAAATAAAATACTATGCGAATTAAAATTTTCATAAGAGCGGGCAATACCTAATCTAGCCGACAGCCGTTCCCCAAGTTATACTGTAAAAAATTCGGTTCCATTAATTACTCAATACCTAATGAATATTTTTTAATTCTGTTTTATTTTAACTACATTTATAAAGTTCATAAGTGTTAAATTAAGGTATGTGCATACCCTAAAATCATCGTTTGAGAAAATTTTCGATTTTTTTTTATATTATTATTTGTTCATTTTATTAGGCCACACATTTAGGATTCCAAAAATACTTTATTTTTGTTTTTACGATAACTAGAAGCAAATTTAGAGTAGAAATAATAAACCGGAAGTGAAGTTTCGGATGTCGGAATTTAGTTATTTTTGTTTGCGATTACATTCATTTCTCAAAATGTATTTAGAATATTGAACTGAGATTTTCCCAAAATGTTTTATTCATCTTTAGCTATGTTCTGTAGCAAAATGTCACCTCTTTACATTTACTTATTGTTTTTACTGAGAGGTTTTTTTTTTTTTTTTTTTTTTTTTTGGGGGGGGGGGGGGGAGAAGTGAGGATTTTTCTTGTTTTAATTTTGAGCTTTTGTACTAAGTATGGAATATTTCAATAAATTTTATAAGTACAGCAAATCTTTTGCTACGGAACACAGGAAAGTATGTCATTTCTATACTGTGTAAAGATTATTGAAATACATTCATTAGAATCTGTTATAGGAGATGTGGCGTAAATGAAAAATTTTCACTAAAATTTTTCTAAATATTGCCTATATTTTTAAAAGTTAAATGAAAATTTCTGTAAAATTTCATAGTTTTGTATCCCATCTTAATTAAATACATGTGTGTTTCATTAAAATTTTTATGTATTTTTTAAAAAAGTGCTTCGTATGTAGCCACATACCTCAACACTTGTTTTACAAAAATTGATTTTTTAAATTTTTAGTATTTCATTTTGCGACTAAAATGTGAGAAAAGTGCACTTTGTGAAAAATCGCATTTTTGAACTCAAAATTAAAATGTAAAAATTTAAAAAATCAATTTTTCGAAAATGAATACTTATTAAAATGGTTATGAATTTTTTGACTGTGAAAACAGAATTAAAAATATTCATTAGGTAATCAGTAATTATGGAAACAAATTTTCCCCATAGAATAACATGGGCCACAGCTGTCCCTATATTAGGTATTGCCCCCTCTCAAGAACTCACTGTTTTCGAGATCATCTTGGAAATTTGGATTCCTGAAAGACACTGGCTGGTCCTGAGGTCCATATGCGGTGAGGTTGGCGGATGATTCGGAGGTGTTTAGGTCCTGCATGGGATCCAGGCGCCGGACATCCAGCAGGAAAGCCATTTAGCCGGTCACCAGCAGGGATGCTAGCAAAAGAATTAGAAAAGCTGTTAATTAAAAATAAATAAATAAAATAAATAGATATAAATTCTGTACAAAACAGAAAATGGAATTTTTTTCAGTTTATTTTTCTATATAAAATCATGCGGTAATTATATCGCGTCTATCAGCAATTGTTAATCTATTCATTTCTTAACATTTTCTTTGGTACAGCTTTAACCCGTTAACGCCCGAATTAATTTTGTAAAATATTATTAGCTGATTATTTCACTTCTAAATTAATGTAGCCAACTGACAGTAAACTATATTAACTTAAACAATTCTTCGGATAGCTTTAAATTTAAAGCCTGTCCTCATTTATTGACGTTTAGTGTTCTAGCGAGAAAACTTCGAGATAGAAAAACTTCGAGATAACAGATTAATTTCGTATTATATGTTGACAAAGATCTCTAAAGTAAAGTATTATAATATATATTATTATTCAGCTTGATTAAGTTAGTATACCTGCGCAAAAAGCAAATATAGGTGCGACGAATGAAAGATCATAAGATGACTATCCAAAATATGAAATAATTAATAGTAGACACATAAAAATTTCAGGGATCATTTAGAGTGACGCTATAAACTGTCACTAAAGCAGAAATCATTCCAAGAAACCACAAAAAATATACGTGTCATTTTATTAGCTGTCCTCAAATGAGGACACTGGCGCTAACGGGTTAATATAGAACCCTTTTGGAGACTTAATTTTTTGTTGCCATTTTCGCAATGAATTAAAATGGCTATCGCAATTGCACATAAGTAAACATTTTAGGGAGAAACGTCCGAGCTACTACGGCGCTAAATTTAAAATTTCGTCAAGGGGTACTTAAATTGAAGCTGCTCCATTTCTTTAGCACGATTTCCCCCCTCCCCACCCCCCAAAATTTATTTTAAATATTAAAAAAAAATATTTGCACATTCATTTTATTTTTCTACATAAAAAGAAATATATTTACATATATATTTTTGGCATCAGCCAGTTTTTCCTTTTTTAATAATTTTAAAGTTGGAATGAGGATTTTTATTTTAATATCTTGCGAACCAATTATCCGATTGAATGCGTTAGCTAGATTTTTGTCATGATTAATAAGTGTACCAACTATTGATAAAAACTACATAGACAGATAAAAACTTTCAGTTCTATATATTTAAAAAAAAAAAAGTTTGCACGTTCATTGAAGGTGCTAGATAAAGATTGGTAACAACAAAAAATCGCAGCAACGAAAGAAATAGTACGACCTGTTGTACTAAGAAACTTTTTTTTAATTGGTCTAAATACACGGAAAAATAAATTAAATAAAACAAGCAAAAATAATTAAAAAATAAAATACAATAAATAAATGATTTTTTGCCTAAAAATATGAAGTATGCGTATTAGTAATAGTTCGTAAATTAACTTCTTCAAACTTCTTTCGCAGATTTCACCTCAATTTTATTTTATTTTATTTTATTTTTTAAACTTGTTGCAAAAGAGATAAACATCCTGACATTCATGGTAAAAACATACTAAATAATAACGCGAACTGTCAAATTAAAAGCAACAGTCCCTGTCGTACTAATAAAAACACATAGGTAACCATACACCATGCATAAAGGTTAAAAAATATTCAGATACAGAGAACTCCTTATACAAAGACAAATGATGCTTCTGGAAATCCCAGGTAAGCACGAAAATATTAGCCAATGTCCTACCGACATTGACCGATATCTTGAGCAACACTGACTCCACAGGTTTACAAAAATAATGCTAGCAAAATTTGATTTTATGATTTTAGCCGATAGTTATGTTTTACGGTGTACTGACCCCGAAAATGTAGCCAGTTTTTTTTTTTTTTTTTTTTTTTTTTTAAATCACGTATAAATTTTTAGTCAATACAAGGCGTCTACCGACACTATTTCTTCCATATTCTTTTATACACTGGTGTTCAGAATTAAAGGAACAATCCGTTTTCTTTTCTTCTTTTGCACATAAACTTTTAAACAAATAAACATATGTGAACATAAAATTTGGATAGCATATTCGTTATCATACCATTAACCGAATTTTATATAACTTTAGCATACATAATAATTTTTAAGCTAATAAACATTTTTTTTTTTTTCCTAAACTAAGCTTTGGAAAAAGGAAAATTTTCAATAATTTTAGAAAACAAAACTTAATGAAAAATGGTCACAAGGATGCATTACAGATAGGTGAAGATGCACATGCATCCATGTGTTAGATTAAAACTAGATCTTTTTACCTGTATTCACATTTCTGTTTCTTCTTTTTTTTCGCATGTGAATAACTTTAAAAAAAAATACACATAAACATGAAAATTGGATAAGATGTTTATTATAAAACTTTCTGGTGATGCTCATAGTTTACAAATTATTAATTATATTTTTTTTAAAAGTCTACTATAAAAGTAAAAGAAAAGTTAATACAGAAAGAAAAAGTGAGATTTAGAGTAACATTTCAAGACATGTGTGTCTTTATTTATTTGTAATGCATCCTTAACACCCCTTTACATTAAGTTTTCTTTCCTAAAATTATTAAAATTTTTCATTTTTTCCAAAACATACTTTTGAAAAAAAAAAAGGGGGGGGGGGGAATAATTATTAGTTTTAAAATTATATAAAATTCAATTAATGGCATGATATTTTATGTTCATATGTTTATTTGTTTAAAAATTATGCGCAAAAGAAGGAAACGAGAAAACAGGTTTTGCTTTAATTTTGAACACCATTGTTAGTATGTTTCCAGGATTAATTATAATTACTTATTAAAAATGTAATGGAAATATATAATGGAAAATATAAAATAAATGGAAATATACAATAAAAGTTACCATATAATTACATTGGTGGAAGGATCACAGTATAGAACCTGTGTCCGTAGACGCCCTATATTGACAGAACTCGCTTCATTTTCGGCTTCCGCACACCAAAAAACAAAGATTAACCAAAATTATCAACATTTTAGATATAGACGTGCTATCATACACCAAACTTTGATATTTATCGATATTGACAAATACAATTAAAAATTTTTACTATTAAAAAAGCATTTAAAAAGAATTATTTTCATTATAACAGGCTCCGCCAGTGGCCAAGAGTTTATGCTCTCATAAGCTGGTAGGCGTGAGTTGCCGGGTGCGATCCCAAGCCGTGCTCGTCGCCCTAGCCGTTAAGCGTTCTCCGTGGTTCTCTCCAAAACTTGAGTAAACACGGGCTAAGACCTCTTAGAAAGACTCCCCCCCTTCCCTCAGGTCTTGAACCCGAGTGCAGTCAATCGACCTTACTTCCAAACACAAACACACAATGTAACTTGTGATCCCAAAACAATATTCTAGAAAATATATATATATATATATATATTTTTTTTTAATTTAATGCTTTATTTTTAATATTTGTTGATATTGGCCAATGTCTTAAAAAATATTTTAACCACATTGAGATATTTGTCGACATTAGAAAAGCAAGATCATTTTTCGGAAATTGAGAGAGACGTCTTATCGACATTATCAAAAGAATCAACGTGGTTTTGAGCAAACGTCGATTTTAAAATTGATATTTATCGATATAAAAAAATATTGGCAATATTGCCAGATAACAGAAAACATTTTAAATATTTTTAGGAGGAAGGTCATTTTATATTCTCTTTAGAACTAACTACTTATAATAAGTAAGATTATTTTCGAATAATAGCAAAATCAACTAACACATCTGTTGCCAAAAAAAAAAAAAAAAAAAAAAAAAGAAAAATCCATGCATTTTTACGGAGTTAGAGCGTGGACAGGCAGACAGAAAAAAACGAAGTCACATACATTTTTCAACTTTGTTGAAAGTGTTAATAAAAATACAACAATGGTTACACCACAGTAGTTAATTATGAATAACTTAACAAAATAAATAATAACTAGCACACCCGTGCCAAATTTTCGCACTTTATTTCTTTTCTTATTTACCTTTAAGATTTGAAACTCATAAATATTATACCAGTTTCACCACCTAATTAAAATTTTAATTTACCAGAAGTCAAATTATTATTATAACCAAATAAATATTGTGTAATAATGAAACCAGAATCATTCAAAGAAAAGTTTCAAAATAAAATTCACGGTTGACGACCCAGTTTTCATGTGCTTCCGCAGGTAGTACAGTTTTAGTAAAGAATCCCTCCCCCCCCATGATGCCTTTTAAATTTTCATCGCCAAGGGTGCTATGAAATTTTATTTATTTTGGCATAATAAAAAAAAAAAAGAAAAAAAATCCTACTTTGATTATATTTTTTATATGATTGCGTTTCTTTGTCAATCTATGATAATAATTCATATTCTGTATTTATATTTAACATATTGCTATCTTTTAAATGACGCTTGCAAAGATTTTGAAAAAGCAACTTTTAAAAATACATTTTTTCATAAAATAATGTCATTATAAAAATGTCATTTTTCTTATTAGTTCATTAACGTTCACGTTAAATTAAATGTATTTATTTTTATGTCGAAAGAAAATGAACTCGTAAATTTTTTTTGGCAACAATTAAATTATATAGTTAATATTTTAATGGCTATTTTTAAGGGTATTAGGAGGTTATTATTTTCCTACTTTAATTAAAAGAAAACTAATCAAAAATTCGAAAATCGGGCTTCGAAGTATTGTGTTGTCATCCGGTTTTGAGCTATTCTGAAAGTTTCAAAATGTCTAGCTAGTAGGGGAGGTAGTTAAAAATAGATTGCAAGATTTGTACTGGACAAAACAAACAATCGAATTTAATAAAAACATGGTAAAAATACAAATACAACATTTTTTTTTTTTTTTTTTAAACAATAACTATGCATTGTTATGAATTAGATAACAAATTTACAACAATGGTTACAAAATGTGTGTAAACATAATCTTTTCTGTGTGTATGTATAGTTTCAAACAATTTATAAAACAAATAACTGCGCAACATTCAGAATAATAAAATTTTACAAGTTTTTATGCAAATTATTAAAATGCAATACGAAGAATTGGTATGGTTAAAAAAATATATATACATACCATTGTAGAGCATTGTGTATGGTTAATATATGTATGGTTAACTTAGAATAAGGAAAACAACGACAAATTCCTATATGTTACTTCACAGGATCTAAAACCGTGAGCCTGCATAGACTTAAAATCAATTGGAGTCGCACTTTTTTTGACTGATTATTCCATAGCAGCACTTCCTGCTAACCATTCGAACAAATGTGACTTTTATTCTTATGGATTGCCAAGTTTTTTCCTCAAAAACAAAAATATAAATCCTCGAAAATCCCACGAGGATCCGAAACAATTAGGATTGAAAACAGGCGGCGCAGAACCTGAAAGTGAAACATGCATCACGATTGGTAACGATTACGTAAAACTTGCCATAAATTCTTCTTGCTGAACAATTTTTCGGGATGTACGCAAAAAAGAAAAAAGGGAAGTTTGTCTTGATCAGTTTCCGGCTTTGGGATAGAATTTATCATTCGAAAATGCGCGCACATAGATGTTCTCGGAAGCTTCGTCCTCCCTGTCTTGAAAAATGATGGATGGGAGAATATGCAAGCAATTATACTCGTAGAAGAACAAGTGAGATCGGTAATTTAATAAATTTCTCAGTGAAAAAGTTTAAGGTCATAAGGACAAATATTGTAAGAATTGAAATTATGGTACATTTTAGATTCAGGGTTTGGTGTAAAACTTTTGAAGGTACTGTTTTGCTGAAATTTAGTGAATGGAATTATCATGCTTTAAAAATTGATTTAATGTTAATATTTTTTAAAATTATGATTTTCTATTTGTATTCATATTCTTATTTCATTTACTATAGAAGTTTTACAAAAAGAAGCTTCGTGAAAAAATTAAAAAAACAAAATGCAACTTGCATAATAAAAACTATTAGCATTAAAATGCTGAAATTTAATGAATGGAAATGTTATACTGACCATTACATGACCTTCCGCTGTAGTACCACGAAATAAACTATACGTATGTATATAATTGCATAATTCAAAAGCATATAATTAGGGCGATCACATTTTTAAATGTGGGGACAAATATGGCGGTGTCCCCGAACTTCGAGGACAAAATAAATAAATCACCTTAAATTGTAAAATTTTAGTAATTTTTTACGTATGAAGTATCTGAAAGAATTTATTCTAGCTTATTTATTATGCATTATAATAAAACATTAATAACTTTATTTCCTCAAATGCATTTTAAAATTTTTGGGGACAAAGGACAGCTTTCAAAAACTGTCCTGGGTTGTTCGAGAGCCTGATCATCCTAACGTTTTTTTTTTTTTTTTTTTTTTTTAAAGTATCACTATAATAAAACGTATTTTACATAATTCGGAAACGATTCTAGATAGAATGATGAAATTTAGTACATGGAATTGTACTAATATCTAGTTGTACACCTATTTTGGACCACTATATACGAGCTTCTGCTTTAGTACCACAAAATTCTGTACGCACGTATGTTTACTGTTAACATATAATGCAGTTTTTTTTTTTTTTTTTTTTTTTTTTTTTTTAATTTAGTATCACTATACAGAAACGTATTTTGCATAAGTCAAACACTATTAGTGGTAGAATGCTGAAATTTTGTATTTGGGACCGTTATAACATCTAGTTGTACACCGCATTTTGACCACTACGTAACCTGAAACTTAAGTGTTGGTGTTAAGGCTAATTGTCTACATTAAAGACCTAGGCCTGAGGAGAGATGCCCTCCGTAAGGGGGGGGGGGGGGGAGTTCTTCCTAAAGGATCCTAGCTTGTATTCACGCGAGTTTCGGAGAAAACCACGGAAAACTTCAAACGGCTAGGTCGACGATCGCGACCGGGGACCGAACCCGGCAATTATCGTCTTCCAGCTTCGACAGCATAACTTCTCCGCCAATTTAGACATATCCATGATTTAAATGCATACGTGCGTATATCGCATAATTAAAACTTGTTAGCGTACAGTCTACGAATTTTCTATTTAATACCTCCGTAGGGGAATGTATTTCCCATAATTCAAGAATGATTATCAATATGCCGTAATATTATATTTTGAACCGTTATAACGTCTCGTTACGCACGGCTTTTTAGGGCTGCTGCATGACCTTTCTATAAAAAGAGAAGTTTGTCTTGATGAGTTTCCGGCTTCGAGGCACAATTTATCACTTGAAAATGTGCATATAGATATTCTAGGAATCTTCGTCTGCCAATCTTGAAAAATAATGGATCGGAGAGTATGATAGCAATTCTAGAAGAACAGAGATCTGTAATAATTTCTCGGTGAAAAGGTCATATGGATAAATTTGTAAAATATTTTGACCCTGTTGCGTTTACTATATATATTTTCTTTTGAAAATCGTTGAAATAATTTCAAAAACGGCTGTTAGACACATCTGATCGTAAATATATATAAAAAGGAAACAAAATCGAATAATCATGCGCTACGCATTGACTATTAACCCTTTCTAACTGTACTTATTCGTTGCATAGTCCTTCGCCTACATTATCGCACAACGTACAGATAGAAAGACTTAAAGACAGACAGACTAAATTCATAATCACTCTTAAACATTGTTGGAAAGTTCAAAATGCTTAAGAAAAAGGGAAATGCAATTACAGCAATTTGGAGTTGCAGCCCTTAATGCATAAGAATATTTTGATGTAGCATTGTAAATATAAGCGCTAAGCATTTTATATTCTATACAAAATATTTTAGCATAGTAACAGTAAATGTCAATTTCATTATGATTTTTGCAGTAGAAAGTTACCTAAATGTGACTTATAGAAATGTCTCCCCTAACACGCAATGCATTGTTTCTTTCTTTCTTTCTTTTTGAGTATCCTTGTACACAAACCATTTATACAGAACTTATTGCGATTTTAAATAGGGAACATTCGATAGTGAATTTAAATAACATACATAATTTTTTAGAAATTCTGAATGTATTTATGAACGCTGAAAGGGGACAGTCAGACAGACAGATAAACTAATTCAAAACATATTCACCCTCAAAAAGTATTAAAAATGCTTAATGCTAAAAGAAAATGTAATTTCAGAAATTTTCCAATAGTCCTTAATGTATCTTAATATTTTTTGAGTGACCTTGTAAACTTAATGCTTATCATACTACATTCTAAAAAAAAAAAAAAAATTTACATATGAATGACATATTTCATATTCATTAAGATGTCCACAAGAAAAGTTAATAAAACATAGAAAAAACCTCTCATAGAACGTACACAAACTATTGATGGTTTTTACTCCATTTTTATTAGGGAACTCTGACAAAAGTTCTGACTTCTAATAAACATGAATAACATCAGTATCAAAAAATTCCATTAATATGTATTTATGCGAGTTAGAGTGCGGACAGACAGACAAAGCTAAGACTAACACTTCAACTTTGTTGGAAAGTGTTAAAAGCTAACGTTTTTCATTTTCGAGACATTTTTGGTTTATAACATCAACCTGATTAAACTCAAATTATAAGTAATTTAATAAACCAAATATCTTTTTAAGTGAACATTATCAATTTCATAAACTCTTAACAGTTGTTTCAGGTCAAAATATTAGTATGACCGTTCCTCAGCTATCTATTCACGATTGCATCACGAAAAAGCCAAGGAGCACACACGTACCTATTAAGAAATTTAAAGCAACTTCTGCATAACATTCCCCTGAAGAATCATTTGTTAAATTTTGGACTAGTGCTGCTATGTATCGAACGGAAAAGGAACGAAAGTTTAAAAATTGATTAAAACAAGGAAAAATATTGAAAAAACGTTGCACAAAAAATTTTAAATGTTTAGCTTCAGTGCGAAACCAACGAACGTTAAAGGGCTAAGTTAAGAATTGAAATACATTTTTTTTTTACATTCACTGCTTGGTGTAAAACATTTGAGTGCATTATTTATTATGTTCTAAAATTTGATTTCGTAGAGATATTCAAAAAGTTACGTTTATAAAGTAAAAGAAGGGAAGTATTATGAAAGATAATATTAAAAAGAAACGTTTTCAGCTAAACTCAAATATGATCAGCAATAAAATGTTAAAATGTTTTATTTGAGACCGTTATAGCATCTAGTTATGCACTTCAATTTTTGATCACTACATGTTTTCTAAACAACGTGCAAAAAATATACAATTACATTAATATTTATTCTTTCAGTAGCATGAATGAATATTTTGTCGTGATTGCGACTATTAACAAGGCATTTACACGGATGATAACGTATTGTTACGAATTTTTAAATAAGTAATTATTTCTATGTAATATCTTTCAAAGAGGCTTAAGTCAGGTTATAAAATGTTAATTTTCAGCATTTCTAGCTTGTTTTTGCGTTAAAATAGCTCATTTCCCCCTAAAAACTCGTTAAAAGGCTTCATATAAAGGCAGGTAATGGCTTTGGCGCCAAATTTGGTGACCAGTTTGCTCCTTGGCGACTTTTTAGCGACCTTGGCGAGTAAATCCTTATTGATATCTCGAATATGTAAGTACTACTAACTTGATTCCCTGACGGCCTTATTCACCAAATCAGTGTTAACCCATGGTTCACGTAACACTTGTGTTAGAGTTAACACTCCCTTAACCCTGGGTTAGAAAGTTTTCGTATTCACCATCCGTGGATCAGTTGACCCCAGAGTTATCTGTAAGAGTCTCTCTGATTGGTCAATAAAAAACGCAATGCATCAAAAAAGTAAACAAGAGTGTTTTCGCTGTAACTGTAACATGCTCATTTAACACCAGAGTTAACCCACCAATTTAGGAGGATAAAAAAATGAGTGTTAAATCGCTGATTTTGCTTGGTGAATACCGATTGAGATAACCTAGCATATTCCCGGGTTAACATCAGTGTTAAAATTTGGTGAATAAGGCTGTGAGAAGTTACCAGAGCATTCTGGGTTTATAGAAGGGTATAAAAGGGAGCCCAATCTGGCCAAGTGGGTCAGTTTCCGCCAAGGCATTAGTGGATAAAGAGCACTCCTTGTTTACGATGTTGTCAGTTATTTAAGCTGTGTTTTCTAGTGAAACTGAAGTTGATACTTGGTTTATAGAACTGTGATCTTCTAGATAATTCTGTAAATAAACTTTTAAGCCTCTGAAAGATTCGTCTTTCATTCTCAGACAATTCACGGACTCCGAATACGCAACAGTATATATTTTAAATGAAAAGATGAGAATAAATTTACAAGAATAAATAATATATCTTTTTTAAATACAGTTTATATTCTTTACAATAACATATCAAAAATAAATTAATTTTGTTCCAGTTTATATTCTAAAAAAGTGTTTCCTAAACATAGTAATCTGAAATTAACTACAAACACGCAATTGAACGGTACTTTTACAAGGTACTTTTACAGGGAGTCTGTCACAAATCTTCAAAATTTCTCATAATTACATAGAAATTATTGCCCTCAAATTTAGAAAATAAAAAATATGAAATACAAATATATACAGGAGACTCGAAATTGTAAATGTCGAACATCATATTTGGAAAATATTTATAGACTTTTACTTTCCAAAAACACTTTTGACGAACCGATTATCATCGCTGGAAAATTTAGTTTTTAATTACAGCCTCCTCATCACTGGAAAGGTGATATTATAGAAACTTATTTGCTTTGATTTAAAAACCAAAGACTTTGTGCACAGAAATCGAACATCATGTTATTTACGATAAAATCTCAAATGTTTATCTCCATAGGAAATTGGTATGCATGCACACATATACCGATTTGTATCTGAAAAGCCATTGCAGAAAGAAAATGGTTTGGGATAAGGCCAATTGACTTCACGTGGGTCCTAAGTGGAGTGCCCTTCATGAAGAGAGGGGGGATCTTTCTAAGGAGTCCTAGCCTGTATTTACGCAACGGAAAGAAAATTGATTTAATCACTCTGACAAAAACGAAAAATTTTGCAGAGTTAAAAATCGATCTAGCAGATTGAAATCTCTAGAAAAATCAGTGTTTGCTAGTAATTTACACTTCTCCTGGTAAAAGGAATTTCGAAAATTAACTCGTTTAACCAATAATATATGAAATTAGAAGTTTTTTTGCTTGCAGTAACTGATCTGGCATGTCATTTCTAAAGAAAGATAATTATTGCTGGTAATAACACGCTTCGAAAAGGGAAATAACGTTACTTAAACAAAGTGCTAATTTCGATGTAATGCTTTATTGTATTTATTTTAAAATTAATAAAAATATTATGGTTATCGCTAAAATCATTAATACTAGTTTCTTTCCATACTTGATAGAAATATTATAACTCATACAATTACACTATTGCGAGCTCATAAAAAGTTTTGAAGGGGGGGGGGGATCGATTTAACGTTCACAAAGAAACACCAGTAGTTGCGTACTTAAATGACAAATTTTCAAGGACAGTATTTTAGTGGCGTTGTCAATAACAGAATATTGTTAATAACTAAATATCCCCCCCCCCCTTCCCTCCTATCATTTTAAATTTTCAAACAATGGGAAGAGAAATCGATACGCATTTCAATTGTTGTATTTCGCGTGCTGTAAATTTTTTTAATAATTAAGATACACATATGGCAAGTAGAGGAAGAAGATAATTTTAAAATTACTTTAATATCTGCCGTTTTCCATTCAAAAAGACTGATAATCTGGTGGGAATTCCACAATTGATGACAATGGAACAATAAAATTGTTTTACGTAAACAAAATATGGAATAGTTGATGTTAAATTATCTGTCTTCGTGTTTGATTTTTAAGACTTTTTCCGGGCTATTTTCGTGTAAAAATGTATGACAGCATGTAAAAATATAGGGATTATGTTTTTCCCGCAGCACAGACACATGAAAATATAAGTTTAGTATTAGAATAGAATTATGGTGTTTGATGTTTGGGAATAAGGCCGATTGAAAGCTGTAGTGTCCTAGGCCTGAGGGGGGGAGTGCCTTCCGTGAAAGTTTTTCTAAGGGGTCCTAGCCCGTATTTAAGCAAGTTTAGGAGAAAAAACACGGAAAACTTCGAACGGCTAGGCCGACGAGTGCGACCTGGGATCGAACCCGGACCCTCAAGTCTACCAGCTTTGAGCGCAGAGCCGCTCGGCCGCTGGTGGGCCTCTTTTTTAAGCACTAAAAACATTTCTTTCAGACAAAGAAAAAACTTCATCATGATTTGCTGTAAATAACTTAGAGTATTTCTTATTATGAAAATTTTAATCACAATTTCTAAAACTTTACAGATAGTAAACTTTAAAACTTTCCAGTTGACAAAAAATACCCCAAGAATACCAAATCTTGACATATTTATAGCCAATGTGGTTTACCCTATATCGGTCAAACTAAACTCAATGCATATCAGTCACGTCCGATAACAAGAAACTAACAAAACGCCCATTTCTAAGCACTGCTGGGAGCAAAACTATAATTTAAAATTTGATACAGTTAAACAATTTGAAGGTCCGAATCTACACTTGAACTTTATTTCCGTGAAGCTTTTTATATTTATAAAGAGTCTTAAAAAGGTTTATTGTGATTTCATTGTACCCTCTTTGTCCAATCGATGGAAATTTTAGACCCAATCCGCACTTTCTTAATTTCTTCTACAATTTTCAAATTTTCTATTGGCTAATTTCTCACATAATTCTATTGGTTGATTCGAATCGGATTCCTTTCTTATACATAAGAGCACTTTCTTTTCGTTTCTTATGTACTAATGACGGTGTGCTAAATACTACCGAAACAAATATCAGCTATTCCCTTATTTTCTTTGGTGTTAAAGATGTTGAAGATTTTCCTGTGTTTAGATAAGTATTAATGTTGATATAATTGTTATACACTTATGTTATGAGCCCTATTACTTTAAATTACTATGAATTAAGGAAGGAAATGTCAAATTTCTGTATTAAAAAAGTTAGATTCCTTAAAACACACTAGAGATTTGCTATTATTAGCTACTAGTGAACGAAATCGTACACTGGTGCTCAAGGGTGAAAAAGGTCTCCCCTGATGAATTTTTTTCACCTTTCTGAGCTGCTTCTTCTTGAAATTTACTTTCGTGTTGGTCTATGTGGTTTCAGTGGTCTTGTGTCTGTTGCTTGGCTTTTACTGCGTTTAATAATTCATTTTTTATAATTCAATATTATTTATATATAATGATTAGCTATATTGTTTTACGAAATCGATGCAGCTTTCACAGCTTTATGAAGTACATGCCCCCTGAAGTGTTTCTACTTCAAATGTTAAGCATTTTTATCCAATTATTATTTCTGTGGTCCATTATTTACTTTCTCCGTCATCTATATATTAATTTGAAACGTGTTTTTGACTGTCTCCACTAAATTGAGAGAACGGCTAGGTGTAAAAATTTGGTTGAGGTGTCTAATAAAAGGTCTTGGTCTGTAGATGTGTTATGGAAAGAGAAAAATAAAAAAAGTCGAATGGTTCCCCCCCCGGGGGGGCAGGTGTTAAAAACACATTGGCGAGCATAACTCAGCTCCAAATTACTTCACGGTGAAGAAATTGTACATGGAGGGACTAGACTCGAATACTAAAAAATCAATATCTCCGATTTTGGAATTTTCAATTATAAAGGAGGGGGAAAAGGGGGAAGTAGATTTGAAGAGGGGAAATCAGTTTGAGAGAGAAATCCGTTCCAGAACCACAGATGTAGCACCTAATTTTAAAAGTCTTGAAATTTTATGTTGATTAAGGATGTTTGTATACAATATAGGGCGCCCCCTGGTGGTGAAAAATGGAACTATGTGATTTTATAGTAGGCCCTCTGATGTTACACCTTATTTTAAAGGTCTTGGTATTACCTGACCGTTGGTGATATTCATACAGAACACACTGTGACCCCTGGCGGTGGAAAGTGCAACTAAAAGATTTTGCAGTTGACACCTCCACGTGACACCTTATTTGAAAGGTCTTGGAAATGCAAGGCGATTGGTGATAAAGGTCTTGAAATTTCATGTTGATAGGGGATGTTTGTGTACAATACAGTGCGCCCCCTGGTGATGAAAAATGGAACTAGGTGATTTTGTAGTAGACCCTATCATGTTACAAGGTATTGGTATTTCCTGAACGTTGGTGATGTTCGTACAGAACTCACTGTGCCCCTTGACGATGGAAAGTGCAACTAAAGGATTTTGCAGTTGACACCACCCTGTGACACATTATTTGAAAGGTCTTGGAAATTCAAGACGATTGGTGATGATCGTATACAACATGCTGCGTCCCTGGTGGAGGAAAGTGGATTTTGCAGCGCGTGCGTAGCATGCCTACTATACGGTGCCACAGCCACAAGCAGCGGAAACACGAGTCAGAGGTTCGTTCGGTTCAAGGTCAATTTGAGAATTTTTTCATGTTATTAGCGACCTTCATACATGTGCCGCAGGCACTGGGTCACGAACCCGAGATCCGTTCTGTTTGAGGTAATTTTTTTTTTGTTACAAATGATTTTTTTTTTTTTTTTTGTGATGTTTTTATTTAAAAATAGAAATTCAAACAAAATCGAGTTAAAGATATAAAACCATACAAATTTAAGGTGCATTTAAGGTTATTTTCATGGGCCCAGGCAATTCTGGGCGGGTTCGTTCCGTTCCAGGTTAAATTTTTGGAATTTTTTCACGGTATTAGCGGCCCGCGTGTGCGCTGCCGCAGGCACCGGGGTCACAAGGCAGAGTTTCGTTCGGTTCGAAGTAATTTTTTTTGTTACAGCTGATTTTTTTCTTTGCAATGCTTTTATTTAAAAATAGAAATTCAAACAAAATCGAGTTAAAGATATAAAATCATACAAATTTAAGGTTCATTGAAAGTTATTATCATGGGCCCGGGCATTGCCGGGCGGGTTCGTTTGGTTCCAGGTTAATTTTTGGGAATTTATGTTCTTAGAGGCCCGTGTATGAGCTGCCGCAAGCACCGGGTTCACAAGGCAAGAGTTCCGTTCTGTTCGAGGTGATTGTTTTGTTACAGCTGATTATTTTTTCGTGATGCTTTCATTTAAAAACAGAAACTCAAACAAAATCGAGTTAAAGGTATAAAATACAAATTTCAGGTTCATTTCAGGTATCATGGGTGGGCCCGGGCAACGCTGCACGGATCAGCTAACATATAGTCTTAGTATTAAACAAAATAGAAAATAAAAAATAGCATCTGTTTATTTGGAGTCAGTTTGACGTCACATTGACAGTACTTTGTAGAAAGTGATTTCATATATATATATCTGTACTGATAAGTATAAAGGATTTAAGTTCATATTCTTGATTTTTCAGGAGACGAAAAATAAAGTTTAAAAAATTCTGTATAAAAACGTATCCGTTCAATACAGTTTTAACCAGGATATTATCATTATATACAATTTTGTGAATAAACTACATACATTTAATTTTGAAGTTTGTTTATTTTTAACAGATTTATATAGTTTTGAAAAAATGCCTGCAGGACTTAAATCCTTTGTATCACTCAACCCAGGACTTAACTCCTTTTTACCACTTTGACTTGTACATTCATTTAACATTATGGTTATGCTGACAGTCCAAATACTTGGCTGCAGCATTAAAAAATACTGGATTTATGACCTCAGTAGATGTTCAAAATAATTTGAACCAAATAGAAATAAGGTCTTATCAATTCTAACTTCCTCAACATATTCATTCATGACTTTAATAAGATATATGAACAAAGTTATGCCGGATTACCAAATGCTTTCATCTTAGAAATCTTAAGATTAATGAAATGTTATAAGGTAAGGGTCCATGGTAAATCCAGGTTCGGGAAACATGAACGATCAGCATTATTGAAAGAACTTATTACCTCAAACAAGGAATTGAATACAATATCATAGACTATCATATTGAAGATAGGAATTATTACACAATTATTGAAAATTAATGCTCTAAAACCTTCAATGTCTATGAAGTAATTAAATAAAGATAATATGCACTTGATAATATATACCAAATAAAAAAAAATATCTCATGTACAATACTACTCAAGCTAAACTGATTGAGAGATAAATCAGTTTGAGAAATGATGAAATATTTTTGTATTTTACCTCTAGAAGCTGTTGTTATAAAATTTCATTGTCCTTTTTTGTTATAAAACTTTTGAAGATTAGAAGAATATAAATCATAATAAACGATATGCTGTAGTTGAAAATAGTTAATATTAATAATAATGATGATAAACAAAAAAGAATATAATAATAGATTAAAAAACAAAAATATGTATCACCCTATTAAATGGCAACAAAATACGTCATTAATAATCCACAAGCAAAACACTAAAGTTAAAACACACTGTAAAAAATAGTTCCTTAAAAATGAGCTAAATTGTCTCAAAATAGCTCCGAAACAATATATATACTTAAATTTTAAAACCCATGTACTCGTTTTTGAGTATATTGAAAAATTCAAAAATAGGGTTGAACAGTAAGAATCCCAATATCCATATATTTGACATGCCAATATACTCAAAAATGAGTACATGGGTTTTCAAATTTAAGTATAGGGGAGACTGGGGCACAGTGGACCTAGGGGCACAGGGGACCCCCCTATTTAAATCTCTTAGTATTTAACTCTTATAGTTTATATTGAGATTCATAGATGAAAGTATAGTACTACTTCTACACATCCCCCCCCCCAAAAAAAAAAAACATGGTAAATGCTATGGTAGCCATTTTATACACCTTTTATGTTTTGAGCTGCTCAAAGTAATTTTTCAAGTTTGAAGTTTTTTTTAATTTTATCAGGACAGAACTATTGACTACAAGTATTGGGCAGTTGTTAAGAAAAGCTAAGATATTGTTTTTAAATTTATAAAATATTTTAGCATATTTATAGTCTATATAGTATTTTAATATTATTATTTGTTTTGTTTGGGCATGGGGCACAGTGGGTCACCTTCCAATGTGCCTAAACTCCAAATTATATTTAACACATTATTTATTTTAGTTGAATTTACATATACAAATATAATGTGACTCAAAATAATTAATAAAAAAATAATAATCTTAACATTATATAAATTTCTGAAAAGGGAAAATAGTTGAATAGTAGTATAATAATTATGAATATCTAAATTTAATAACTATTTGAATTGTTTAATATAAAAAAAAAAATAAATAAAATGAATATGTGATATAATAAATAGTAGGTTATATAAATTTATTGTTGTTGTTTTTAGGAATAATATGTAAAAAGTAGAATAATTTTAGTTAAACCTATCTCACAAATATAATGTAAAGTACTAATATCTCAAAATAATTAATAAAAATATTTGAATAGTAACATAATGTTTAATTACATATTTCATAATTTTTATAACTATATAACATTAATAAACATATTAAAAATATATCTTATTGTTTTTAGTGATGGCACGTAAAAGACAAAGGAAATCTGTTATAGAAATCTTACTCTAATTTGATTTCTTATTTATTTATTAATTTTTTTTTATTATTATTATTCCTTTAAATTTTGGTAATTGTATTTCATGAAAATATTCGAATTATGTTATTTAGACTATAATTGCATAAGAAACTAATTTTAGGAAAAAAAATGAGTAATTTATATTAATTAAACATGAACAACAGAAGTTGGTCCACTGTACCCCGGGTTGTGGACCACTGTGCCCGGGTGATGGGGCACAGTGGTCCACTTTGTGAGTGCACACAATTTATTTTTTTATTCGTAATGTATTAAAAGTATTGTTATAAAAAATTAGAACATGTCAAGCAAGGTTTAAAGAATGTTTGCTAATTTTTTCAGGTACCTTGCTTTTTTATTTTTGTTAAAAAAAAAAAATTAAAAGTGTAAAAGTGGTCCACTGTGCCCCAGTCTCCCCTATATTGTTTCGGAGCTATTTTGAGGCAATTTAGCTCATTTTTAAGAAACCATTTTTAAGAGTGCACCAATTACAAAGCATTAGGATTAATAGAATATTGACCATCACAATATTATATTCGTGTTTCCTTCCACTTAATCATGGGTCATGGTGATTAATAGTCATTTTCATCAGTATCACTAAATTCTAAGTCAGGGTCAATGTTTTCTATGCTAGCTGATGTTCGTAAAGTTTTGTAAAAGTTATGGAATACTGGAGGCACAAGAGGAAGCAAAGTAAGTTGATCTCTCTCCTTCTGTACTGCGATTGGAACAGATTTGTTATACCGTTTTTGAATCTGGGTAATTCGGAGATTTGTTTTGCCTCGTCGAAGAATACTAATTTTTTTTAAAGTGCCTTCAAGTAGACTGTCCCTATAAAATATCTGATCCCCTTCCTGTCAATACCAATCATTGTACCTCTTGTCACTTGAACGGCTCTCCATCAACATTATTCTTTCGCACAACGAGAGTATTTATTGACAGTAATGCAAAATCAAAAAAATCATCTTGAGTCATCTCTCTAACAGTGAATTTATTTTTCTTCCCTGTAGACCGAAAAAGCTGATACCAATCATGTGGGTGGAATACTTTAAATGCCATACTTTTCTTTTCTCTCTCAATAAGAGCATGGTCTACGTCACATTCCATGTGCGAGTGACCTGAAATTAGAAATTTGTGATTGATGATGGAGAAATGAGGGAAGTCAGCCATCGCATTCAAAAACATCGCTGACACATGGATGTTTTTGTTTTGTTGATGTGTCAGAATAGAAAGTTACACTTGTAACAGTGTCAGGTACATTTCGTAGGTAGTCGTAAAGACATGAAGCAATTTCGTTAGTTTCACGACCATCGTGCCACATGTAATGACATGACTTACCTATGGCATTGTCACGTATAGTCAAATTAAAAGTTCAAAGTTGGCGTTTGTTGAAAGCTACAGATAATGACAGAAATGGAGTTGCTAGACACTGTTGTAAATCAAAAACTAAACATAGTTTTGAGGTATCAGTTTTGGCTTCTGCTTTGCGAAGCCTTTTCTGTTCATAAGCTAAATCTGCTTTTCTCTGATGTTAAATGTAGTAAATTATTGGTAAATAATGATGTAGTAAATTATTTATATATATTAAATTTCAATTGAAAAGTGGGTAATTTTTTTTATCGATACCAGTTCTACATTTATAAATTAAAGCATAAAATACAATAAGAAGCAATTGAATAATTATAATCTCATTATTACATTGGATTAAAGCCTCTTGACCGCCAAGTGGCACAGCGCAAAAAGGGAAAAGTGGACTTAAATCGTTTATACCAAAAACTAATCAGAAGACTCGATCAGGAAAAAGGGATTATGTTGACTTATACCCTTTATACCATTCAAGTGATTATCAAATTTCATTTCATAAAGGGAACAAATTGACTTAAACCTTTTATACCAAACATGAATGCTAAATTTCTCCCTTGAATCTTTTTTACCAATGCATTTTCTCAAAGACTAAATGACATGGGCTTAAATCCTTTATACCAATCGATGGAGAATTTTTTTCTCAGTCTGACTATGTACTTAACTCAAAATCCACATTTTTGGAGTTAACTCCTTTATACTTATCAGTACAGATATAGTATTTCTATTTATAAGCATTTTTCCGATTTTCTTTTTTTAAGTGAAATGTCTTAAATTATATTAGATGTTTTAACATGAAATACCTTTAAATAATGATGCGACGATTTTTGGAAACATTACGGTCAATAAAGTAATCGTCGAATTCGACGGGTTCCAGCTAGTTAAGTTTAATGGTCCTTTTTTTATTATTATTTTTCATGTCGGCGTAAGTAATTTAACTTGTTTTTGTCTCTTATTGGTTCTTAATCTGTATCGCAACATTTTTGTGACAGTCTTACCTAAATGTTACAATCAGTTCTATTTTTGTTGTGTTGGTATTGTTTTGTATCTATTAATTGCTAAATTTTAAGGTTAAATTTTATTACGATTATCTATCATTTATACACACACACACACAGGGTGATTATAACTAAAGTTATGATTTCAAAAGGCTGTAATTTTAAAACTATCGTTGAGAATGACTTGATAATTTTATTAGAACAAATTGTTAGGCAATGGAATTTTGTTTGGCAACGGAAAAACAAGAAGTTCCAAAATATACCGTTAATCTTTCGTAAGATGTTTGTTTCATGAAGCTCCTCTTTTTCTCTTGTCACTATCACTGTTTCTGCTGTAGACATATTCTTGTCTTTTTGCTAAAAAAGTTGTCGTAAACCCTTAAAGTCTATTGTTTCCTATGCTATTCTATTCTATCGCTAACAACATTCCTGTGTACAATGATTCTATTTAGGCATTTCACTTGAGATTACATTGACAGCGCCATCTATAGGCACATTTTATAAATATTTTTTTCCTTCGACAAACAAAATTCCATTGCCTCACTATTGTTCTGGTAAAATATCAAGTTATTTTGACCGTTAGTCTTAAAACTATAGCGTTTTGAAATCGTAACTTTAATTATAACAGGATTCATACTCAAATATGGGGAAAAAATTCCCTCAGTTTTCCCTGAGTTCCCAGACAATTTTCAAGAAAATATTAGCGACATATTACAAGAAATGCTTTTCTAGACAGGACAAAATTCAGCTACTTCCACTGTATGATGTCATATTACTGCCGATCATGATAGAAATTCAGGTAGAAATCATTTACATGGATATTTTCTCAATACTTAATCATTTAAATTTTGATACGAAGCTACACAAGAAAAACATAACTTGAGAGGGAAAAAAATTGTTTTTTCAGGTTTTATAACTGATTTTCCCTGACTTTTAATGAAATTTTTTTTATTTTCCCTGACTTTTTTAACAAATTCCCTGAGTATTCCCTGTATTCCAGGTTTTCCCTGATGAGTATGAACCCTGTTATAATCACCCTGTGTGTATATATGTATATAAAACTTTCACAGATTTATTTTTTTCCTTTAGCAGGTAAGGCTACGGATTTACCCGTGGATAAGCGGTTATTACAAACCCGAACCGCGAATTAAACATTGTAAATTTTTAGAGAAAAAATAGAAAATAAAAATTTATAAACTTTTGAGATGCAGCAAATTTAAAAAAATAAAAATAAGCATCTCAATTTTTCAACCAAATTTCAGTTACATTCATAGTGTAACAAACCATTACAAATATATTTGTTATAATCATTGATTTTGAAAAAGTACATTATCTAAACCTTTGAGGCAGTTTGTAAATTTACATCCTATCACAGTGAAACATCGTTTATACGTCTTTTAAGCTTATACGTCCTTTTATTGAAAGACAGATTCATTTCAATGCAAAAATTATTCATTTTTATGCCGATTAATAACGTTACACGCCTTTTCCATTTTCCCAAAAAATCGCAAATTTTCCCAACTAGTGATTAATTTTCCGTTTTAAATAAAGAGATGGGGGGGGGGGGGTTTATAATTTGTCTTCTTATGTCAGATCCTTGAAATACGTATTTTCTTTTTATTTATTCATTTATCAACATCTCCCCATGCATAACAAAGTACAGCATGAGGCTTACAGAGGTAAGTAGTTAACAGCCAATTACAAAAAACCATAAACAAAGAAAAAAAAAAAGCAAAGCATAGCCCCCCACCCCCCACCCCCACACACAAAAATAAATAAGTAAAACATACAAACACAAAAATGCACATATAGGCACACACACAAAGAAAAAATAAAATAAAAAAAGATAATATGTACATATAGAATACCTAAAATGAAGTATAAGAACAGAATAAAATATATAGATTATAAAGGTATAGAAGTAACATAATAAAGTTGCAAAAGGCAGCAAATGCGAACTTCTTTTCAACAAAAACAGCAAGAGGGGGAATGAAATACGTATAACAGATGCTTTACTGTAAAAATCAACGTATAATTCGCGAGAGTAAACAAATTAACATTTATTTGTTTAAAGAAAATAAATAATCTGGTGTGTCACTCACACGATTTTCTCTCACCCTCAAATTTAATACTATAAATACAGGTTGCAGATTAAGAGGTAAGATAACGAGTACTGTTATGTAAACCTATCTTAAACAATTCAAATAAGACTTCGGAAGAGTTTTATATGATAATTAGTTCTGTGGGAGGGGAGCTACCGCCAGGGGGGGGGGGAGGCAAGGCTCCTATATACACAATTTTTTTCCCAGTTGACTATCTCTATTACAAAAAATATATATTCGTTTCATTTGGTTTAGTGCAGTCTATAGATGTTAAACTCTACTTACCTGCAATTTCCCGTATAGACGTAATGTATTAGAATTCTCTTGAGTGTCCCTGTACACGAACCATTGCTTCATCTCAACGTAAAGCTTACTGTAGCATCCCTATACGATACACATTTAGAATACCGAGTTTGGAATTTCTGCTACTATTTGTTCTTGAGATATGCTGATGACAGGCACACAGACTATTCGCTAAAAACATGATTTTCGTATTCAGGGGACCTCGGAAACATGTAAACATAACAAAAACTCGCGTTCGAAAATTTGACCCTAAAACAATACTTTCTTGACCCTATGGATAAGAGAAAGTAAAAAAAAAAAAAATTATTTCAAATTTCCAAATCTTGTTATAGATTTCCGGTTATGTATAAATAAGGAAGCAAAAGTTTCCACATATAACTCTGAATGTTTACATTTTATCAGTTTGCGATCATAGATTGTTATGAAGAGGTTGTCATCGGAAAGATGAGTGCCTCGTCAACACGTGGCTTAGAGCGTGTTAAACTCCAGTAAATACTCCAAAATTCGGAATTATATTCATCCCGTTTTCGCGATGAACGCGTTCAAAAATATAAATTAACCCCTTGAACTGAAATGACGAGTCCAGCTCGTCATGAATTTCCCAACACTAATTATGTTCTTATATGAATATATATAACAATAAACATTCATATAAATGTGTGAAACAAATATTTTTAATAATAACAATTTATTTGAGCAAAAAAACCGTACGTTTCTATATCAATCCGTCCTCTTAAAACTAAGAAAATTGAATTGTCTGCACGAGCAGTGCTGACTGAAAATATATTGCAGTCCAAGGGGTTAATATAGAAATTACCTTAATTTAAAATTTATTCACTCTAAAAGATGTGATAAACATATAAAAATAAAAAAGTAAATTTATTTTTAAATACTTCAATTTTATTTAATTCATTTAAATATGAATAAATGGTTATTGAGATATTACAGATAACGCTGATCGGCATGAAAATTGCCTCTGACACTATTTCAGCATATTCATATGTAAAATGACCTCCTGAATCCGAATAGGACGCCCATTTTGCCCTATCACCCACCGTGTTTTAGGAATGGCCCCCTATTTTTATTATTTTTCGGTGATTTTATGGCTATAAATTTGATTTTCAGGAGGGGGGAGGATTATTTTAACCGTTAAATACCTTCTGAAGGTCTACAGAGTTGGAAAATTCTAAAACATAGACATTTGCGACAAGGTAATTTTTTTTTTTTTTTTTTTTTTTTTTTTTTTTGGAAGGGGGAGGGGGGAATTGCCACTGAAATTATGCATTACATATCTTATATTTTTTTAATCTATTATTCATGTTATTTTTTAAACTTTATATATTTTTTGTTTTTAGGTGTTAAATTCTTTTCATTCTTCAAATCAAATTCGTGGTCATTAAATTATCGAACAGGGAAAGAAATTGAGGGAGGACGTGGTGTAGAAAACGGTGGGTGACTGGGCAAAATGGGAGTCCTATTCGAATTCAGGAGGTCATTTCACATAAGAATCAGCAAAAATGGTATCAGATCACGATTTTTTTTTTTTTTTTTTTTTCTAGATCAGTGTAATTTACCATTACTCGGCGCGGTTCAGTTATAACATGAAATAACATGTTGCCATTACAAGATTTTTCTTTCAATATATTCCTATACAAATTCCCGCAGTAAAAATTTATTAAAATTAATTTCCATGATGAACGCAGACGACTTTCATTCGAGAAAGTATAACACTAAATGCCGAAAGAAAGTGAATTTTTCGCCGACATACGAGAAAATGTTTCTTTTTTTCATTAAAAATGAAAAGCATCGATAACTTTCTTTTAAATTCTCATATCGGTGATTCAACTATTCGTTTTAAGGGTATCGAAGAGTTCTTTTGAAATATACCCATATTGAAAGCGTATATCATCCGAGGTGGTAATCCACCCAGCGGAGGGGGAGGGTGCGATGCTCCTTTATGCACAGAAGTTTCTTTTCCTTAGTACCACTATCATCAATAATTCATATTAATTTTGCAATCATTTGTTAATAACTCATCATGTACATTTATGCGAAATACTGTTTTGTACTGTCATATTAAAAATTATGAAAAAATGGGATGACAGTGCCACCTGTTGAGCGATTGACATCAAAATGTAACTAGCATTATTTTAGGTCAACGTCCAAATAAATACAAGTTTTGGTTAGGATTTGTTCATTGGTTCGTGAGATACTGCATCCATAAAATTTATGATACATACATTGGCACACACACATTTTCTAAAGATGGTCAAATCGTGTTCATGAGAGCTCAAAACGTAAATCCATGAGAAAATAATCTGGTGTGTCACTCACACGACTTTCTCTTACCCTGAAATTTAATACTATAAATACAGGTTGCAGATTAAGAGGTAAGATAACGAGAACTGCCATGTAAACCTATGCTAAACAATTCAAATTAGGCTTCAGAAGAGTTTTATACGATAATTAGTTCTGTGTGAGGGGGGCTACCACCCCCCTCAACCCCCCCGTTTCATTAATGCACCTACATTTATATAGAATTGAATTCGGTTATTAAAAATAATTCTGTTTTTAAAAAATAATTTATTAAAATTATTATTTAAAAAAATATTTTTTATGATAATGCAGACGATTTCCATATTAGGGAGGTAGTGTAACACTAAATATCAAAAAAAAGTCCATTTTATTATCAATATTTAAAAAAAAAAAAAAGTTTTTTTTTGTTAAAATTAAAAAAAATCTATAACTTTGTTTTAAATTATCACAGATTTATAGTTCAACCATTCGTTTTAAAGGTATTCGCAAGCTCTTTTGAATGATACCCATCATGAAAATTTACTCCCCTCGAGGGGGGACTTCGCCCTCAGGGGGGGAGGCGAGGCTCCTACATACACAAAAAAATTTTCCCAGTTAACTATCTCTATTACAAAAAATATATGTTCGTTTCATTTGGTTTAGTGCAGTCTATAGACGTTAAACTCTACTTACCTGCAATTTCCCCCCATAGACGTAATGTATTAGAATTCTCTTGATTGTCCCTGTACACGAACCATTTGCTTGATCTTAACGAAAAGCTTACTGTAGCATCCCTATATGATACACATTTAGAATACCAAGTTTGAACTTTCTGCCATAATTTGTTTTTGAGATATGCTGATAACAGACAGACACACACACAGACCATTTGCTAAAAACATGATTTTCGTATTCAGGGGACCTCAAAACGTGTAAATATAACAAAATCTCGCGTTCGAAAATTTGACCCAAAAACAATACTTTCTCTACCTTATGGGTAAGAGAAAGTAAAAAAGGGAGGTTAAAAAGCTTAACGAATCCAGTGCTTTCTTTTTACATATAGAAGAAAGTTAAAAAAAAAAAAAAAAAAAAAAAAAAGACAATTTTTACACAATCTAGAACTTTAGCCATTTGTAGTTTTCATATTTTAAACAAATTCAACACAAATTGCTTTGTTATATTAAAATGCATTAATATTCAGCATTTCTGCATAGAATAAATAAATTAAGTCCAAAAATTTAATACTTAAATTGCATTTACATGCCTTTAATATAGATGGATAGTCAACAAGCTATCATAAATAGATCAGAGCGCAATTTAATTATAATTAGAAATTTTCGCACATTTCATAATATTTTTAACATGTTATATAACAAAATGCTTAACCAATTTAATGTAAAATGCAATATGCAAAATATAAATATATTAACCCGATCAGGTTATCGTATTTTTCGGCACCTTGTCAGTTTATCATGGGTCGCTGACGACCCGAGCAATGTTAGAACACGTAATTTTTAATGAAAGAAATGTGATAAAATTCTTGAACACTCTCGAATACTTCTAATTAAAGGGCAGACAATGAATATTGCAAAAGAAATTTAAACAAATGTTTAATTTTTCATCAGAAATACGCCCATTTCTACAAAATGCAGGCATTATCTAAAAATTTATAACTTTTGAACAAATTGAGATATTTGAAAAGTTCAAATTGCATAATAAAGTTTAAGAATGGTATTTTTACGAAAAAAATCATCGGCACGATAGATAGGTAGGTATTTCATCTATACGTGGATTCTGACGGATGAGACATAAGAAAAATGGCTGGGGACTCCAATGACCCACGATAACCTGATCGGGTTAGGATGTGTTAAAAAGCATCAAAGTTAATCTTTTTTGCATACAAAAATAATCTGGTGTGTCACTCACACGACTTTCTCTTACCCTGAAATTTAATGCTATAAATACAGGTTGGAGATTAAGAGGTAATATAACGATGTTATGTAAAACTATGTTAAACAATTCAAATTAGGCTTCAGGAGAGTTTTATATGATAATTAGTTCTGTGTGAGGGGGAGATACCGCCTTCCCTCAACCCCCCGTTTCATTAATGCACCTACATTTATATAGAATTTAATTCGGTTATTAAAAAAAAAATTCTGTTTAAAAAAAAATTGCTAAAATTATTATTTAAAAAAATTACCTTTTATGATAATGCAGACGATTTCCATATTAGAGAAGTAGTATAGCACCAAATATAAAAAAAAGTCCATTTATTCTCAATAATAATAATAATAATAATAATAAAAAATTTTTTTTTTTTTTTTTTAATATAAGTTTTTTTTCGTTAAAAGTAAGAAAAATCGATAAATTTGTTTTAAATTATCGCAGATCGATGGTTCAACCATTCGTTTTAAAAGGTATTTGCGAGCTCTTTTGAAAGATACCCATCATGAAAATTTACTCCCCTCGAGGGGGGGGGGGAGGCGAGGCTCCTACATACACATTTTTTTTCCTAGTTAACTATCTCTATTATAAAAAATATATATTTGTTTCATTTGGTTTAGTGCAGTCCATAGACGTTGAACTCTACTTACCTGCAATTTCCCCCATAGACGTAATTCTCTTGATTGTCCCTGTACACGAACCATTTGCTTGATCTTAACGAAAAGCTTACTGTAGCATCCCTATATGATACACATTTAAAATACCAAGTTTGAACTTTATGCCATAATTTGTTTTTGAGATATGCTGATAACAGACAGACACATAGACCATTTGCTAAAAGCATGATTTTCTTATTCAGGGAACCTGAAAACGTGTAAATATAACAAAATCTCGCGTTCGAAAATTTGACCCCAAAACAATACTTTCTCTACCTTATGGGTAAGAGAAACTAATATTTCAGTACACCAATTTTTAATAACTTCGAGCATATTAACGTACCTTAAATATGCATGAATAGTTATAGATGTTTCTGATGAGCAATTTCTACTAACAAAAATGTTTGTTTTCAACACGCAGTTTAACAAAAATAAAAAAATTTCCCACAATTCGCAGAACATTTTTACGATGTGATATGAAAAAAAAAAGTGTTTTCTACCATATACAGGGTGATCAATTTAAAAGAGTACCCGTTGGTTTTACTTATTACCCTTAAATAGGACGGATGTGGCAACTATTCTAACACTGAACTATAATTGTTTGAACCTTGTTTAAGTGTGGGAGACAATTTCTAACACTGTTGGACTGTTACAACTTTATTTGTGAGGCAAAACAGAAATGGAGACGTACAATGTTATTTAATCCTGTGATAATTTTATTATGAAAAACAAAATTTAATTAATTTTTTTTTACATTATCATTTCTACATTACATTTACATTATCATTTTTACATTATCATTTCATAGAATTTTCCAGAGAAGTTCTGCAAACATCGATGAATTAAAACAGATCATAACTGAAGAAATCTCGTTAATAACACCAACAATGTTGCGAAGTGTGTCAAAAACCTAGTTCGACGTGTTCATGTTTGCATTCAAAATGGTGGCGAACATTTTCAACATTTTCTGTGAGGAATGATAATGTAAAAAAATTGAATTAAATTGTGTTTTTCAAAAAATAAAATTATTACAGGATTAAAAAAATTGTGCTTCTCCATTACTGTCTTACCTCACAATTGAAGTTGTAACAGTCCAACAGTGTTAGAAATTGTCTCACAAACTTAAACAAGGTTCAAACCAATCATACTTCAATGTTAGAATAGTTGCCACATCAGTCAGATTTAAGGGTTATAAGAAAAACCCACGGGTATTCTTTTAAACTGCTCAACCTGTATATAGGTAACAAAAAGTAAAAATTGCGCTCTAAAAAGAAGTGATAAAAAATTCTCTGAATACAAATCCCATCGCTTTTTAAATACTTCTATCTCATTTACATATATCGATTCTTTTAAATATTCAAGATTAATCAATTCGGTTGTTTCAAAAAATCTGGAGTGACTCCACTCGACTTTCCGAACATTGACTAATTGACAGTTTTGTAGATAAAGTAAAGAAAGAGGAGTTGTTAAACAAACAAAAGAGAGAAAACCATAATAGAGTGCTTGAGTATTTTTCTCCCTATATTACACGATGTTTTATTTGACGCTACTGAACTTTGAGCCCATAGATCATAATGATAAAGAATTTTTCGTTGTCTCCCTGTAAAAACCTATAAGTGCTCGATTCACCAAAATGTTTATAGTTAGCGCAACAGTGATTTATAATATTCATATGAATTTTCAGCTCAATTGAATAAGGTGTTTAGATGCTATCGCACTTTTAAAAATTGGGTCCCGTAGGCCATAATGATAAAGAATTTTTCTTGGTGTCCCTGTAAAAAAACTATAAGTGCTAAATTCACCAAAATCTATACAGTTGGTGCAACTGTGACCTGTAACATGGGTACAAATATTTTGCTCAGATTAATAAAGCGTTTAGACGCTATCGCACTTTTAAAAATTTGGCCCCATAGGCCATAATGATAAAGAATTTTTCCTGGTGTCCCTGTAAAAGAAACTATGAGTGTTAGATTCCCCAAAATCTATAGCGTTCATACTAGGGTGACTTACAATATACGTACCAACTTTCAGCTAATTCGAGCAAAGCGTTTAGACGCTAACGTGTTCCCTCACACACACACACACACACACACACACACACACACACACACACACACACACATACATCGTAAAAGTAGTGGAAACGGACTCAGGGGATCTCGAAACGTATAGAAACATCAAAATCTCAAATTCGCATTTTTTACATGATTACAATACTTTTCTCACTATAGTGTTCGGTAAGTAATAAACTAACTTTATCGAGAAAACTTTATTTTAAAGCGAAGGTTAATTATAACACAAATTAAAATTTTCACACAATTTATAATTTTTTACGTTGTGAAGTAATAGAAGGTTAAATCAATTTAATTCGTTGAGAGTCACGCGAATTCTTAAGAAAATCACCGTCAGGCCACGCACATTCCTTAGAAGCGCATTATATTTACCGGTTTTCAATAAAATCTATTAAAATTCCTAATCCCGTAATAAATGAATTTTAAATAAAAGTTTTAGTAATTACTTAAAAAAAAAAAAAAAAAAAAAAAAAAAAATTACATTCTTTTAAGTTTTATATCATATTTTTAACTGTCAGCCACCAATGGTGGACGCGGCTTTATATCATATTTGACACTGTCAGCCACCGGTAGTTGACGCAGCCTGAACGGAAAGTTCAGTGTCAGCCGCCGATGGCTGACATGGCACTCAACGTATAAATGTAAAATGTACTATATTAAAAAGCATTAAAAAGCATCAGAGTTTAGTAATTCTAAATATCTTAAAAGAAAAAAAAATTAAACACATCAGTTTTAAATACTACAATTTAAGGGATTCGATAAATTTCGAAGTCTTTAATTAAAAAAAAAAAAAAAAAAAAAAGGAGCATATATATATTTTTTTAAATATAAATAAAATTTATTCAAAATTGTGAGCGCATAAAAGAAGAACATTTAAGCAATATTTTATTTATTTTTTTAAAAATTCAGCCAATGGAACTCTTCAAAGAAAAAGCAGTGTACACGATTTCTTAAAAACTAAATGCCCAAATTTTGAACATTTTATCAAAATAGGATTGACTTGTATTTAAAAGAAGGATTTTCTTTTCTGAAAAGTCTTCGGAAACCATGACCCACCCGGCTGTATTTTCCAAATTTATTAAGAAAAATTTTATAAAATATTGTTTAAATATTACTCTTTTATATACTAAAAAATTTGAAAAGAAATTATATTAACCCTTTCATTCCCAATTTTTTCCCTCCATAAAACAATAAATCTTATATTTAGTCATAAGTTTATTTCAAAGGTAATGTATAAAAATCTTTTTTTTTAAATAGGGGTAATAGCTCAGTACGAATTAATACAGCTAACAAAGCAACTGATAGATGTTTATTTATGTTTAATATAACCACTGATGCCATTAAAAACCATAACTTTTCAACAAATAAAAATATCAAAATTTTGGAAGAAATACATATTGCAATTAAATAAAATACAAATTATATACATTAAAAAATAAAAAATATTTCAAACAGGTAATTTACTTAAAATGCCCAAAACAGGACAATAGATTCCGATATTATTACCAAAATAGAGTAAAATATACTTTCATTGATCAACAAAGATAGTGAAACCATCTAAAATATATATTTTTCGGTGGGAAAATGTTTATAGAGTTTTATATTGTTTATTTTGAATCAACGGGAGTGTTAGATGGTAAGAAAGAAAATCTGAAATGTTCTGATTCCAATTGGCATCACGGGGAATGAAAGGGTTAAAAACTCTAAACTTATTTTTGTTTTCTAAGTAATCAATATAAAATTCGCACAAAACATAATTTAATTTAGTACGACTATACTTATTTTAATCTATTCTTCCCTATAAAAGCATGCAGAAACTGTTATTCCCTAGCATCGGTTACTAGATTATTATTTTTTTTATTTTTATTTCTTTGGTATAACATAACTTTAGCATAGAAGCCCCTTGATGCCTTTTAAATTTGTCATTTCAGTGATGGCATTAAAATGGTTATCGCAATTGCGTAAGTAAAGATCTTGGCGAGAAACGTCCGAGCTACTTCGGTGCCAAATTTCCAATTTCACCACAGGTTCTATAGTGAAGCTGTTTCATTTCTTTAGCACAATTTTTCTCATTTATTAAAAAAAAAAGTTTCCACGTTTATTTATTTATTTTTTCATATAAAAATATATTCGCTTGTTTATTTTTGGCATCACTTTGTCTTTTCTTTTTAATAATTTTAAAGTTAATGAGATTTTTATTTGATTATCTTTTGAACGAATTATACGACTGAGCTAAAAAAGTAATATTTATAAGATAAAAAAAAAAAAAAAATTATATACCATGTTTTAAATTTTCTGATGAATCAGTTCTTATCAATGCGCATAAAATTTTTAAAATGATAATGACGTCGATTTTTGTGAGATGCATAATTTCACTTTTTATAATTTTTTAACGTTCACGTTTAATTAAATGTATTTATTTTTATGTCGAAAGAAAATGAAGTCGTAAATTTTTTTCGGGAACAATTAAATTATATCTAATATTTTAATGGCTATTTTAATGCTATTAGTATGTTATTATTTTCATTAATTATAAAAAAAATTATCAAAAATTCGAAAATCGGGCTTTGAAGTATTGTGTTGTCATCGGGTTCTGAGCTACTGTAAAAGTTTCAAATATCTAGCTAATAGGGAAGTTAGTTAAAATTCGATTGCAAGATTTGTACCGGACAAACAAACAAGAATAGAGGTTAATAAAAATATGGTAAAATACGGCGTTAAATAGTTTTTGTCCTGATTAATAAGTGAATCAATTTTTGATACAATCCAATAATTCGGACTAAAAATTCAAACTGTTTCATTCGGACAAAGTTTCAACATTACATATTTTAAATCATAATAATAAAAATGTTTGCACGTTCATTCATGGCGATAAAAACTGGTAACGATGCTGTCTGTAAGAAATAGAGAGACCTGTCGTACTAATAAAGAGAGAAAATATGTTTTTTTAGCTTTCGAAACCCATGTAGCCTTCTTAAATATGCATGAATAGTAACTCAGTATTTCAGATAAGTTAAGCTCAAGGTACAATTTAATTATAACACAAATTATGAATTTTTACTCAATTAAGAGTTTTTGAGATATGAAATAACAAAAAGGCTATTTTTAGGAGCTTTAAAAAAAGCATCAATATTTAACTAATCTGAATTTAGAGAGAGAGAAAAGATAAATCAGGTACACTAATTTTGAAATGAATCAGATTTACATACCTTAAATATGCAGGAATAGTTTACTCTACTATTTCAGATATATCTACCGAGAAAAGTATTTGTTTTCCAGGCGTTGCTATATTAAAATTGAACTTAAGATTTGTGGATACAAAATAAAATTCTCCTGATTACAATACCTCGCAAAGAAAGAATAATAAAATAAAACAAAATTCAAAGGAACAACTGAACAAATAGTGATATTCACATGACGTCGAAATTTTTTTAGAATATTTTTTGTATGGCTTGACTTTTTTTTTTTTTTTGGCAACATATTGTTTTCTCCTCTTTTCAATAGAACATGAAAGTTTGTGTTAAACTCTAGCCACATGTTTACCACAATGAAATGTTCAAGTTTTATTAGTTTATGAACATATATTATGTAAGAGATGTATTTCAATTAAAAAATTATACTGCGGAATTCCAGTTTATTTATACTTCTTGAGGTATTCTGAATTAATTCTTATGATTTTGTATATGTATATTATTGAACTACAGTAAAGCACCGTTTATACGTCTTTCAAGGGACTGACGTAAAAGGACGTATAAATGAAAAGACTTATAATCGAAATTTTAATAATAACACTTTGATTGCTGCAAATTTGATGACATTTAAGCGAAATTGATATGAAAGTACTAATTAATAAAGTTTCTTAAGTTAAAAATGTATAATATACATTTACTAAAGACAATAATTAAAAAAAAAAAAAAAAAAAAAAGAAAGAAAGAAAGAAAGATTTATTATAAAGAGTGAGAAAAATCGTACTATTAATGCATGACTGGGTACTAAATACCATATATTGAGTATTATATTACATTTCTTAAGAACTATATGAACCTATTTTGAATATCAATTATATAATATTGCATATCTTTAGTAATAAGCATACGATTTATGTCCATACAGATAGTTATTTAATAACATTAAAAAATCTTTAATATTCGTCTGGTTTGCTGCTTGTCTATGTGTGTAAAAAAATCTCTGAATTCAATTGATTCTTTGATCAGTATTCTTCGATCTTTCCTATATTCCTCCATTTAAGATCCTTTCTAGGAAAAATCAATCTTATTTAGAATGGAAAATAATGACAAGTCGAGAAATTTTGCGAATTTTAGTAGAGTGGAAAAGACGTATAACCGATATGAGCGGCGCATAAACGAAGAATGTTTGCATTAAAATGAATAGGAATGAATCGGGACTTCACTAAAAGGACGTATAAATGTAAAAGACGTATAAACGGTACTTTACTGTATAACATCTAAATGCTTTATTCGATTGAGTTCGGAATTTGTAGATATATCTAGAACCTCATTTAACCTCAGAAGCAGGATATGTTTCAGTATCATTTCCAAAGCTCCTTTTATTTTTATTTTTTTTTCTTCTTTTAATTATATATTTGGAATCTACATATATTTCGAAGTGGAAAGACGTAACACGTTTTCGTAGCAAAGTTGTTTTGAACACTTTATTTATCGACTGGACTTTGAAAGTCCCATTAGATTATAAAACGTGCAAAATCGAATTTAGGATGAAAAAAAATGTCAAAAATGTAGATAGTATTCTTATTAAAAACGTTAATCTCACTTTATGGCACTAGATGCTACACGAAGCCATTTTCATTTAAGAAAGATTTTTATAGCTTGCTGTCGCATGTTTTTGAATATCGTCAAAGGAACAAATTTCGATAGATTTACATTGACCATGGAAATCGTGGGTTAAGCAGCCAAAAGGGTTCAAAAGGTGTACCATCTCCTTATTTTAACTTTATAAAATATTTATCACTACTTTCTTCCACCCTCCCCATTTTTTTACCATGTTTTTATTAACTCGCTTTCTTGTTTGTCCATTACAAATCTTGCAATCTATTTTAAACTAACTTCCCGACTAGCTAGACATTTGAAACTGTTAGAATAGCTCAGAACATGATGACAATGCATTCTTTTAATACTTTTATTCAACTAATAGATGTTTGAAAATTTCTTATAATTGCTCTCTTTATTACGCATTGTATCATTTTCTTTCAAGTTGAGGGGATAATTCATAAAAAAAAAAAAAAAAAAAAAAAAAATTAGTATTGATTTCCCTTTCAAAGGATCTGTGTGTATTCCCGTGTATATTCACTCGGGGAAAGACATCCACAAGAGAGTAAAATGGCCGTCTTTCCCCGAGTAAAAAAGGCATCACTTTTTCGTCCTCGCTGATCAATCTATGTCTTATTACTATATCTATGCATTTATGTTGTGCCACTTTTATAATTACAGAACACAGGTTATTCATTGTTTGAAAACTACTCTTGAAAATAATCACAATTAAATAATTTGGCACACTTAACCTTAAATCTTTTGCACACTTAAGGACACTTATCGGATACTCATTATTTGAAAGTTTATTCTTAGAAAAAGTCGCATGTTAACAGTTTGATAATTTTTACACTGAAACACACAAGACGTAGTCGTGAAAAATCACGGCACACTTACAATTAAAGAAGAGAACACAAGTTATTCATTGTCTAAAAAGTACTTTTGAAAAGCAACTTTAATTTAGTATGATTTATCTGCTTAACGCAATACATTTACAAATACACGACATCCGTTATTCATTATTCCAAAGCTTATTTTTTTCTAAATAGTCGCGAGTCAATAATTCGATAATTTTTATGCAGCGGTACAATTACATGACGTCGGTTGAGAAGCAACAAAATAAAACAAAATACGATTAATTTCTTGCAGACCAGGTCCAAAACCAATATAATTTTTTGACTTATTTTACTTTAAATTGCTTTAATTTAAAAAAGGTATTAATCACTTAGATTGTTAAAAAAATTACACACATTTTATTATGGAAATATAACATTTATTATCGGGAATAGAGTCATTAAACAAATTATACCAAGTGTATTTTTTATTAATATTATAAAATTTCATATTTTTTAAAACAGTGTGATCTATTTCGAATACTGAAAACAATTTTTAAAAGCATTTGTTTGTTTTGTATATTTATGTAAATTTTTGTTATATGTAAGGGGGGAGGGAATGGAAAAGACAAACTTTTTAAAACTTTTCTGTACTTTTCCCTTTAATAATAAAAAAATGTCTTCTATAATAATAAAAAGAGCCATATTCAAATTATATCTGCTAATATTTTTAAACAGATATCGATGAATTAAAAATTTTTTTTTAATGGAATTCTAATTCCATATTCCAAGCGTGAACATTAGCTTATAAACAGTTTAAATAAATTCAAAATGATGCAGAAAGTTAAATTCACATTTATAAAAATATCAAAACAAATCTCACCTTAATATTTAGAATATATATAGTAAATCCTTTTCTTCAGCGGCATATACTTTTATCCAATGAAAATTAACTGGGATCGTTTAACTTTCATTTAACCTTTATTTTGTAACACATCTTGTGTTGTGTTCACTAACCCTTCTTCCTTTTTAAACCACACTTCTAAATGCTTTTAGTTTATGTTTACGTTCCGCTTTTTAATATCAATATTTAATATTTAGAATATACGGAGAGGCTTGTTAACCAGACGACTTTATCTGGCAGCCTCTTGTCCAGATAATGCCTAAACGAAGTAGCTATGGTAACACGACACTGGATTCAAAGGTCGAATTCGAGTGGCTAAAAAATTTTTCTAAGTGGACAAGATAAACATTCAATATTTTGACAGTCGATTTTGCCTAAGTATTGATACAGAGACTATGGAAATTGACCAATGGGTGTTGGAACTCGTAAGGGCCTCTCGATTATCGTATCGATCAGATAGAAGATTATTAGATAAAACGTATCTCTTGTGTGAAGAAAAGTATTAGCCGGTTAAATGTATAGATTTTATTTTTCTGTTCGTTCTAAAATCAGAAAAGGGCAAATGAGCATAAAATAAAATTTCAAAATTATAAAACTTAGCTTATGAGAGTAAATTTCATTTGCAACAAAGACTTAAATAGTGATTCGATATTTTTATTTTAATATTTTTAATGATTAAAATTTTTGGAAAAATTTGAATAAATGCTGAAGCAAATATAGTTTAAAAGTACTAAATTATAAACAAAAATTAATTATCAAACTATAGGAAATTTACACAAATAATTAAAACATATTAACCACAGAAAATATGAAAATCGAAAATACAGCAATCAGTGTGCCCATTTGAGTCTTGCTCACGGAAAATAATAAAACGAAAATATAAGCCTCATATTTTAACTAATATATAGATTATATAACGATTTTCTAACATTAGCTTAAATATAAGTCTAGTAGCAAACCCGTGCGAAATTTTTGCACTTTTCTTATTTACTTTTAAAATTTGAATGTTATACCAATTTTACCACCTAATTAAAATTTTAATTTACCAGAAGCAAAATTATCATTATAACCAAATAAATATTGTGCTATAGTGAACCCAGAATCATTCAAAGAAAACTTTCAATTAAAATTCATGGTTAACGACTCAGTTTTCGTACTTCCCCAGGCAGTACAGTTTTAGTAAAGGACCCCCATGACGTCTTTTAAATTTTTATCGCCTAGAATGCAACGACATTTTATTTTGGCGTAATTTTTTTGTTTAAAAAAAAAAAAAAAAAAGAATTATACATTTTATGATTGTGTTTTTTAGTCAATTTATGATAATTCATATTCTGTTTATACCTTTAAAATATTGCTAGGTTTAAAATGACGCTTGCAAAGATTCCGAAGAAATAACTTTTAAAAATATATTTTCCTTAAAATAATGTCATCATACAAATGTCGTCATGTTTTCTAATTATATCATTGAGCTGAGTCCGCTTTCTTAAATATTGTTCATTTAAAAATATTTTTTATCCTCGCGTATTTTATTAATTTCACCACTATCGTATCGTTTCCACAAAAATTAATTGAAATTGGTCCACACGTTAGAGAAATATTATATAGATTTTTGTTTTCTAAGTAATATAAAAAATTCTCTACAAAACAGAATTTAATCTAGTACAATATAGGACTTTATTTTATTAATTTATTTTATTCTTCCGCATAAAGGCATGCGGTAACCGTGTTTCGTTCCTCAGCAACGATTACTATATTCATTTCTTAAAATTTCTTTGGTACAGTTTTAGTAAAGGACCCCTTTGGCGGCTTTTAAATTTTTGGTGTCATCTTGGCGATGAATTAAAAGGGCTATTGCAACTGCATAAGTAAAGATCTTGGCAAGAAAGATCCGAGCTACTTCAGTGTCAGATTCCGCCAAGGAGTCCTATACTAAAGCTGTTTCATTTCTTTAACTCGGATTTCTTAATTTTACTTTAAATATATATATATTTTTTAACTTGATGCGAGAGGAGGGAATAAAAGGAAAAATATTTTTCAATTGGTCTAAATATACAAAAAGCGTAAAATGTCTTGCCATATAATTTATATGTAGGAAGATTGATACACGTTCATTTATTTATTTTTTTTCGACATAAAATTATTATATATTTCTTTTTATATCGGAGGAAAAAATTAACACGTAATTTTTATTTTTACTAATATCTATTATTGACATCAACTTTTTCCTTTTTAATAATTTTTTATTTAAAATTGAAGCTTTTATTTAATATCTTTCGAACTAATTATACGATTGAACTAAAAAATACTCCATTAGCTACATTTTTGTCCTTATTAATAAGTGTACCAATTTTCGTAGTGATCGATTGAATAGTATAGCTTTGTATACAGTGAACCTGATACATTATATATTTATGCTTGGTTCAAGGTGAGCTACTGCAAATTTCCACAACGCTAAAATCGCTGTTTGAAAACTACAGTTCGGTCGTACTAAAAGAAAATTCATAACCGCACCAGTTTCCAACCACATGAGTGAGCGCGCATTGTGTATCGTACAATATCTATATATATATATATATATATATAAACAGAAGTGCATGTGTGTGTGTGTCTGTATCTGTGCTCTGGAACTCGCAAAGCATTGAAACTTGGCACAGGTGTAGCTTACAACCTATAGAGATGCACTTCAACCAGTTTTTTCTTTTTCTTTTTTTTCCAAGTTTTGATTTTGAATTCATTTCTTTTCGATTTTAACCATTTCTCTGTTTATTTTTCTTAAATTTATTCTTTCGTTTCAGCGTTCCTTAGCAACTGCCATTTTACGATTTATTTGATTAATTACTTTGAAAGGGAAATATACAATAACTGTCAACATATCGAATTTTTAAAGCAGATTTTGCACTACAGTTAAAAAATAAATTTTTCATGCTTATTTTCTACTGATAAATAAATTGAAAATTTTCACAGAAAATTTGTGTATGAGGTCTTTTTTGGAAAAACAGAACAGTTTGTTTCAATAGCATTACATTTTTTATTTATTGTATTTATCGAAATCAAATGGTAATATAGTAAAAAGCATTAAATTTATTCAGTTTTAAATTTAATTAAAATTTATAACAATTAAATTACATATAATATTTTATGATGTAATTAATAGTAATAAAATTATAAATTTATTGTACTTACTTTATTGTTACAGAGCGATGGCTAGAAAAATCGTGTTAGTAGGTTTCGCTAATACATAGCAAAATAAGAAATAAGGTACAAATCTTAAAACCGTGAAATTTATAGGATTCTGATTTGCATATATTTCTCATTGAACATCCGTGCAGCGCCCTCTATCGACAATTTTTTTCTTAAAAAAAAAAAAAAAAAAAAAACCTTCACGAGAATAAGTTTTTTGCAAACCGCGTTTAATTCCATGAATTCCTTCATTTTTTATGAATTTTTAGGATGTCTACAGACTTATGAGTACATATAAAGTTATATAGTTTTACCATATAATAAAACTTTTAAATCTTATTTTGCATTTTGTAACAAATGTAACACATTTAAATGCACTTTCACTGTATAACCTTGTATATATTATTTATTATACAATTCTAATATCATGAGAGAGTTGGAGGAGAGGTAGAGAAAATCTCAAGGACTAAGAATTATACTCTGGAACCCATTACCGCGAACGTCATTTTAACTCTTTAAGAACTAGATTTTTTTTGTATGGATATATGGGCGTGGGGCTCTCAAATGCTGCATTTGCTAATACAATAGAGCGTTGATTATCCGGATGCCGATTAACCGGAATGTCCAATTAACCGGATCAATCAAGGCGCATTTTTTCTTCTTTCCCGGTCTTCTCCCCCCCCCAAAAAAAAAAAAAAAAAAAAAGTTTATTTTCAGATTCTTTGAAGACTGTCGAAATCATTCCTTTTGTCCCCCGCTCACTCCACTCGCTTTCTTCTGCTCAGTTTCAGTGAGGGGGGAGAGTGGAAAGGGCTAAATGAAAGGATTAGGATTTTTCTTTTTCCAAGAATTAGAGAGGGTAGGAATGGTTTCCTGTTTCATTTTCTTTTGACAGAATACTTCACTTAACTATCACACGGACTCCACAATGGGCGATTTAGTGCATCGGTGATTAAAAAAAAAAAAAAAAAAAAAAATGCAGTATCAGTTGTATCGGGCCGCGTGAATGGAATGAGGGTACGGGAAATGTTCTTCCCGAAAATTCCATCCAAGGCTAACAGAATTTTTCTTTATATATATATATATATATATATATATATATATATATATAGAGAGAGAGAGAGAGAGAGAGAGAGGGGTTTACTTTGTTCCATCCATTTGGCGATAAAGGACAATCGACCACTGTCGCAGAGTAACCTTTAGAATTTCTTTTTACCATCACACTAAATTGTTTTTTAAATGTGTAATACTATACTGTATTACTATGTAATACTATAATATAATTTCTATGTGAGCTTTTATGTAAAAATTTGTACCATTTTTAAAGAAAATAAAATTTTAAAAAGTTAAAAAATTAACTTCTAAACACACCATTTGTAATATGCTAAATAGGCACTACTACAATTGCCAGTCCTAAGCCTAGAAAAGGTGTGAAGGGAAGTTACCTAAAACACATTGACTTGGCCGTTTTATAAGTTGTCCAATTATTCGGATTTTTCGTTAACCGGATCGGCCTCGTTCCCGACCGATCCGGATAATATGTGCTCTACTGTATTTAGATAAATAAATCAATTCTGGGAACAACTATAGTAATTGCCCACAACTGGATTTGGCGATTTATTTTTGGTGAATATGGCGAAATGCCATTTTTGCAAAGGGTTGCATGGATTCCAATCGTAAACAAAAGCAAAATGCGTTTTTCAAAATGGCGTCATTACAAAAATTAATTAAGCTTATTTTTGATAATGGAACAAATACATATAAAATTGACTTACCTCACTATTCATCATAAAAGATCTTCCTAAATTTCGCTACTTCAAAGCTTTTGAACACGCATAGATATATAAATATGTGCTTCCCGTACATTTATACAGTTCAAATGTTGTTCTACACGTACCGGAATAATGCTATTATATAAATTAGAATTCCGTTTACCATTTTTTTTTTTTTTTAATAATATTTAGAACACATTTTTAAAAATAAGCTACTTTACGTAGCAGGAAAGGAAAAATCTATGAAATTAATGTAACTTACCGATAAGTAATACACATGTAGCTAAATACGTGTTACTACATGCTTCGCATACATGAAAACCTTTTTTCATAGCAACATGAACATTTTTTTCACTGATTTACTACTACTAGATGCCAGACTTAAACAAAATAAAACAATAAATTAAATAAACAAAATAAATTAATAATAAAGAATAAAAATACGACCGTTTTACATAATGGTACTTCAAGAGCTGAAATAGAGTAGAATAATGAATAATTACTACTTTATGATTAATTGCTATGCTGGTTGCCATGGTAATAAAAAAACAGAACGCTGGTTGCTATGGCCATAAAAAATAAACAGCATGCAGGCTGACCTACTATATTAAAAAGAATCCAGAACATCGTTATCGTTCAAAACGACGTCAAAGAAAATTCGCCAAATTCAGTTGTGGGTAATCTCTATAGTTGTACCATCAATTCTGCATTTCATCGTACTGATTGCATTAGTACGAACATTGTGTATGATTTTGCGAAATAATGAAGCATGCAAGATTTTAAAATTCACGCAGTAGTCGGAGTTAGTAATAGTAGTAGATAGTAGTCAAAAACATTCGGTTCTTAAAGCGTTAAAAATGACGCTTGCTGTCATGGGTTCCAGTACAATTCCTCAATCAAAGTAATGTTCTCTACCTTTCCTCCAACTCTGTCTCATCTCATGACTTTATTTATATACATTGCTACACTGGGTGATTCTAAAGTTATATGTTGAAATATATAACAATACATTATTGTATATTATTATTTAACAATATACTGTAATATATTTTTATATAACAATACACTACTGTTTAATAATATTTAATTTTATGAATGTTGTTATAATATATTTGCAAATCGAACTTAAGGGGGTCTGGGACACCAAATTTTTGGTTTTATTATTTATTGATGAATTGCAGTAATTATTTTTTCTGAAATTGAAGCTTATTTGACGATGAATTTGAGCAAGAAATAATCTTTGAAAAAATTGAAATAAAATTTAAAAAATTAAAAATTTTAAATTTTTGATAAATTTTAAATTTGTTATCTCATGAACTAATGGTTCAATTTATAAACTTTTTTCACCCTTATATACAGAAAAAAATTATCTTCAATTTGTCTTCTGGATTTTTAATTAGGAGCAAAATTTTTTTGGTAATCATGTCGAGCTAAAAGTTATGCATGAAATAAGTACTTTTTTCAAATTAAGATTCATATTTAAAAAAATTATAATCAGAAATCCTGAAGATAAATTGAAGAAAAATCTTTTCAGTATATAAGGGTGAAAAAAGTTTATAAACTGAACCATTAGTTCATGAGAACTAACAAATTTTAAATTTATCAAAAATTTTAAATTTTAAAAATTAAAAAATTTTTAAAGGTTATTTTCTTGCTCAAATTCATCGTCAAATAAGCTTCAATTTCAGAAAAAACATTTACAGCAATCCATCAATAAATAATAAAAACAAAAATTTGGTGTCCCAGACCCCCTTAAAAAGAAACATTCACAGCAATCATCTTTTATTTACATACTGTTGGACGTAGTATTTGTCTTGGTAATGTGCGTTTTTCATTTTAGAGAAATTGATAATTTTTTCTTCCCAGTTTTGAAATTCTCGAATAGCACGACGTGGATTCGAACCTTGCATCTCCCGTCTTCCCATCTTTGGGAGCAGAATCTCTCAGTTTCTGATAGGGTGATTAATTAATATTTAATAATTTGATTTAACGTAATTATGTTTTTGCTATCGCACTGAGTTAGACGCTTGGTCAATAAAGCCTGTTTTTACAAGATCATTTTCTCTCTCATAAGTTGTATCACGTGCTTCGAAATTTATCAGTCTAACCAATATTCACAGAAGCACAAAAAACAAAAAAAATTTATCAATTATACTCTTAACACAGCGGGTATATTTTAACAATTATGCAATTGTTTTACGCAATATCGCGATCTAAAAGATAGAATAACTTTGGATATGTAAAATAAAAGGGGAAAAAAGGAAAGCCACACACAATCTAACACTGTTCGAATACTGAAACCTCATTCTTTGGCGGAAAGATGAATTCATACACTCATAATTAATGTCCTCTTGTAATGTTATCATGCGTTTGACCTTCAAACATGCGGCTAGTCGCGCACAAAACTGTCTGGCACAATTCATTATTCAATGAATTGATTTCACTCCAAAAGTAAAAATCTTCATTTCCTTTTATTATAATTTCTTGTTAGCATTTTTTTTAGACTTTTGCCAGAAAGTCAAATAGATGTGACATAGAAACCTGAAAAACAGGAGCATTTCAAAAGATATGTAATACAAAAGAAATTCATTTTCATCGAATACGAGTATAAACATTACTGGGAAAATTTCAAAACTTTTAGAAAGTTTTGTTATTTTTAATTTCTTGATACATGAATATCTACTTTTGGATATCGATTTCTCATTCTAGAATAAGTTTCCAAGCAATTTAACTATCATAAATTTCGCTGGACATTTGACAGGTGTTAGGGTTAAGGCCAATTGACTTCATAAGGATACCAGGCCTGGGTGGTGAGACACCCTAGGAGATCTTTTTAAGGTGTCTTATCCCGAATTTCGGAGAAAAACACGGAAAAACTCAACGGATATAGGTCGACGATCGCGACCCGGGATCAACCCATCACTTCCTGTCAATCAAATTTCAGTTGATAAACACTCGGCCACTGATGGGGTTGACAAGGAAAGAAAAACCCTATATGGGAGAATTTTTTTTTTTTTTTTTTTAAATTCAGGGAAATGGGTTGGGGGGGGGGGGGGGGGGAGGCGATGTATAAAATTAAACTTCTAATGAAATTTCCTGGACTCTAACCTTGTTATTCAGATAAAAAGGGAATCTAATATTTTGAAATATTATAAGTTGATTCGATAGATAGCAATTTTTCGGAAAACTAAAATTTTAGTAGTAATTCACTCTTTCTTCAGGAACAAAAATGGCACGAAGTTTTCGGCTTTATCCTTTTCTAAGAAAATCACAGTTTAGAGCGGCGGTCGTCATTCTTTCGTTCTCTATTTCACGGATCATTAAATTCACAATTTAAAATCCCAGAGTCCACTCAATGTACAATTTAAAGTCTTGCGGACTGTTAAAAGTATATTTCCCTTTTAAATCAATGTTAGAATCAAAACTAAAGAGTGGCTATTTTATATGAAATTTTATAAAGGATTTTATTGCAACAGAAACAAATACTTATTTAATCATGAGAGAACGATGCTTATAAGCTGTTTGATTGTAATAAAGCAATTATAGGGGAAGCACGTAATTACGTTTGTATCGATTCCATGTTGTAAGAAACCCAGAAGAAATACTTAACTACAGTGATAATTACTATTTCCATATATAAAATTGTATTTACTTACTCCAGTAAAATATACATGAAAATCCAATGAGAATTCATTTTCGACTTCTATTTTAAACCTTTGAAGAAATCAAATATTCTAATAAATTTAAAACAAGTCCCAGTTAAGTATCAGATGCAGATAAGAAATTCAAAGATATATATGCTCTTACTTAAAACTTAAAATTCACAATCTTGTGATAAAAAATTATATTCCGTTTATCTTCTCTCTTACTGAGAAAATTCTGAAATCTGATGTTGTGAGTATGATACATTCAGAAAATCCTGAAGCTAAAATTTAGCATCAGAATAACTTTTTCTAACGAAACAATAAAATTGCAAATAATGTTTTTTTTTTTTTTTTTTTGAAGTGAAAACATCTTTAAACGCATTGAGCACTTTTGGGTGAACAAAAATCATGAAATTCGCGTCATCGTCAGCGAAGGCTTTCCATGAGAATCGAAAGTGGAATTCGAGATTTCAGCTCATTTACACGTTTTGAGGTGTCCTGAATGGGTTTTCTTTTGTATCTCAGATACTAATTAAAATAATTTCATAAGTAATACATCATTAGAAAGCTTTGTTGATTTGGAATCGAACAGTAGATTACAGGAATTTCTACCGCCAGATGGCGCTGTAATATTTTAAAATTTCTATATTTCAATTTCTAATTATGATTAAATTATTTTTAATACATCAATCGAAAGATATTTTAAAGTTCTTTTTATATTATCGAAAGTGGAATCGAGATTTCACCAGATTTACACGTTTTGAGGTCCTGAATGGGTTTTCTTTTGTATCTCAGCTACTAATTAAAGTAATTTCATAAGTAATCAATATTTTTACCTAATGTAAGGCTTAGTTCATTTAATTTGGGTAGCTACAAATATTGTGCCGAATCCTATAATACAGATCATAAACACTTCTTTACAACCAAAAAATAATACGAAAATAATAATCTAATAGCTCGACCACACAATTCACTAGTTACTTAGTTTTCACTTCTATCGGAATTCCCCCAAACACTGCTTTGATTTTTTTTTTTTCCCAAATTTTGTTTATGGACCACCAAATTTTGTTTATGGACCACCGATTGATGACCATCGGATTAGAGAACTATTTTTAGTGGATAGAAATCGATATATGACACGTATTTAATTTTGATAGAAAATTTTAAATGGCAATCCCCTCTTCGGAAGAGTGAAGGAAATTGTAGAAATCAAACTGATTTAACCTTCTCTGTGAAGAGTTTGGAGGTTTTCTTCCAAGAGTCGACAAAAACACTCATTGCAATATGAAAAATTATATATCTTTTAACACTAAATCAAAAAATCAGAAAAAAAAAAAAAATCTGTTTTTATTCTTTCTAAACAGAATTTAATTTAGTACAGCAGGACTTATTTTAAAGAATTCCTCTACATAAAGGCATGCAGTAACTGTATTATTCCGTAATATCGGTTGTTATATTCATTTCTCAAAATTTCTTTGATATAACTTTAGTCGAAAAGCTCCTTGCCAGCTTTGAAGTTTTTTTTTTTGTTTTTTTTGTTTTTTTTTTGGGGGGGGAGAGGGAGGGGGGGAGTCATTTCAGTGAGAAATTAAAATGGGTATCACAACTGCGTAATTAACCCTTTCATGGTCATGAACGTGTATACACGGTCAGAGTTTTTTACTTCTAAATCATTTATTCATTGCTACGAATTTGCTAAATAGAAAACAATCAGTTTCTCGGTATTCCTGATAAATTTGTAATATTATTAGTACTTAATGACTTAAAAATATATGAAACACATTCCACTAAAATGGCTTTGAAACGAAAAAATTAAAAATGGCGTGACCATGAATGGGTTAAAGACCTTGGCGAGAAATGTCAGAGCTAATTCTGTGCCAAATTTCAAATTTAGCAAAGGGGTTCCTTTTGTTGCGCACGATTTTTCTCAATTTTATTTATTTATTTATTTTTAATGTTTGCACTTTTTTTTTTGGGGGGGGGGGGGGACATAATAAGATATATATTCACTTATTTATTTTTGGCAGCAATTTGTTTTTTCCCTTTTAAATAATTTTAAAGTTAAAATAAAGGTTGTTTTACTCAATATTTTTTTAATCGGTTATCCGATTGAACTAAAAAATACAGCGTCAGCTAGATAGAAACACCAAAATCTCAAAGCCAGATTTTTGACATGATTACAATACTTTCCTTACATATGTACGTTCGGAAAGTAAAAATTTGTGTAAATGTGCACAAGAATTATTTTTAACCAATCATTGACAGAAATTTTTTTTTTTTTCATAATACAGAAAAATTGTGCTCTATGTTTACCAGCGCCGAAACCATGGCTACAGATTGATAATCTACGAACTCGCTGGGTACATGTCACCAGTCTAAGGCAAAAGGAAAAAAAAAACTAGTATGTTGTGGCCCACAACAAGACTTTCTTCTATATTTTCTTATACATATTCACTCAGTAACAATATATAAAAAAAAAAAAAAAAAAAAAAAAAAAAAAAAATTCGAAGTTTTTTTTTGTTAAATTAAAAAAAATCGATAACTTTGTTTTAAAGTACCACAGATTTATAGTTCAACCCTTCGTTTTAAAAGTATTGACGAGATCTTTCGAAAGAAACCCATCTTGAAAATTTACCCCCGGGGGGGGGGGGGGGTACTTCTTCCCCAGGGGGGAAGCGATGCACAAATTTTTTTCCCCACATGCACAAATTTTTTTTCCTAGTTAACTACTACTATTATAAATAATTCATATTAATTTTATAGTCACACGTTTAATATAACTCTCGTTATGCACATTTATACGAAATTTTGTCTTATACTGCCATGTTAAAAGTTTCCAAAAAATGCGATCACTGCGCCACCTGTTGAGCGATTGATCCCCAAATCTAATCAGCACCATTCTATGTCACGGTGCAACTAAATGCCAACTTTGGTTAAATTTCATTGATTGGGTCGTGAGATACAGCGTCCACAAAAAAAGTGATACAGAGTGACAGGCAGACATTTTCTAAAAACTATCGATTCGTGTTCAGGAGATCCCAAAACGTAAATCCATAAAAAAAAACGGAGCTCGAAAAATTTCACGAATCCAATACTTTCTCTATATTACATATAGAAGAAAGTAAAAAATATCGGATACGCCAGCTCATACACATAGGATCTTAGCCAAGATGTAAAATGACGTGCTAGAGACGTTATGCGATTTGAGCAGCTTTTAACAAGTTTTAAGTAAGCAAAAAATTGTTTATAGCGATGAAATACAGTAGTAGGAAGAAAAGCTGAATTTGCAGAAAAATAAACCAGGAAAATTCTCTCTAGAACCAACACGACAATAAATTTAAAAATAAATAAATAAAATAAAACTTTCGCATTGTTTTCACGTAATTTTATAGTTAAACATGAACAATAATGTTTCATAGAAAATAAGAAAAATATTGAATCAGATTGATTTTCTCAGAATAATATTACATGCCAGTTGAAATGATAGTGAGAATTGGAAAAAATGCTGTAAAGAAGATGAAAAGCGACCGTTTTTGGATATTGTTGTCAGGCGACGTGGAAAAGGTTGCAGGTTGATTTAACCCAGTGAAGTTTGTTTCTTTGTCTGTCAGGATAAAGTCTCAGGATGTTTATCTATTTGGCAAAAAGTTTATTTTTTAATTACAATTGAGGTAAAATCTGCGAAAAAAATTTTAAGAAATGAATTTACGAACCATTGCTGGTTCTCAAGTTTATATTTAAGGTAAAAATTAAGTTATTACCATGCTTTTATTAACTTCTATTCTTGTTTGTTTGTCCAGCACAAATCTTACAATCGATTTTTAACTAACTTCCCTTCTAGCTAGACATTTGAAACTTTCAGAATAGCGATGACATCACAGAATTCGCGGCATCACAATACTTCGAAGTTCGATTTTCGAATTTTTGATTAGTTTTCTTTTAATTAATTAAAATATGAAAATAATAACCTCCTAGTAGCTTTGCAAATAGCCATTAAAATATTAGCTATAATTTAATTGTTGCCAAAAAAATTTACGAGTTCATTTTCTTTCGACATAAAAATAAATTAAAAACGTGAACGTTAAAAAAATTGTAAATGTTAAATTATGCATCTCACAAAAATGGACGTCATTATCACTTTAAAAATTTTATACGCATTGATAATGTGCTAATGTAGTTCTATAGATATGATTCAACAGAAAATTTAAAAGCATGGTTTATAAAAAGTTTTTTATCTTATAATTATTTTTGGATATTGTTAGGTTACGTAGAAAGTTTACAGGTTGATTTAACCTAGTGAATTCTGAAAAGTATAAGTAGTAAAATATTTTGGTTTACTTTAGATAGTGTGATCAGTGTTTTAAAATATATCACGCCACGCTTCAAGACTACAAGATATGCTACATAAAATCTCAGTTTTGTTCACGCGGAATTTAAAGAATAGTCCACTTGCTAATTGTCTAGTCTAGACGAGTATATAATGAAACCGAAACTAACTCGCAGTAAGAAAAACACTAAAGAATATTATGTATGCTGTAGAAGTGTCACCTTCCCGTTAGCGATTTAACCCTAGTCAGCATTTAAAAAAGACCCAGACGAAATATTACTTTGTTTTTGGCAGTTGTGGCAGCCAACGAAAGTGAACATTAAGTATTTAAACTGCGATTAAAATCAAAATAAAGACTGACTCATACTATGTTTTTAAAAAATTATTAATATGTAGTCGAATAGAATCATAACAAACTTTTTTTTTTCTCTCTCATTTTCTTAAAGTGCCTGCCTACCGTCGGAGGCGATTTTTTTTTTTTTAATAATTGAAAAATTGCCTATTTATCTGCATTATATGATAGAATATAGTAAAAAACAGTGAGTTACCTGAAAAAATATGTTGATATTTAGGCTCAAAATATGCATAAAATGTGTGGGAAAAAAAAAAAAAAAAAAACACTTTTGCAAAACATCATAAGTCGAATTTAAATAAATACATTTTTATTCTGTAAGTTTTATTTAGATTATCGAAAGGTCCTTAGGGAGTGAAGTACTCTCAAAACTGTAACATATTATTTAATATTTTAGAGACGATAACATTTTTACATGCTGAAAAAAATTATGAATTTACATGGCAGTTCATAACTTCTATCGACAAAATAATAATAATAATAATTTAGATAGATTCATCGTCGTAGTTCAATCCCTAAAACAACTCCTCTAGAGTATTTTGTCAAAGTTTCATAACGTTTGAATTATAACTTTTGGAGTTATGTTTTGGGATAAAGTAAAATGCTAAAAATCTCATTTTGAAAAAAAGCAGAAAACAGATTTAAAAACAAGATTTTACCTATGAAACAAAAAATAATTTCAATAAATTCCTGATTTATTTCAAAGCTTCTTATTTTCTTTTTTAAATTCATTTTATATTCAGTAACAAATTTTGATGCTTATACTGAGTAAGACATTTGTGTAAACAAACATTTAAGGGTCACTTCCGGTTTCAAAAACTGGCGAGTGACTAATATTAAAATGCCTGTAACTCAAGTTCTAAGCAAGGTAGAAACAAAATTCAAACTGATTTAGAAAGCTAATATATCAAGCTTTAATACTAATCCAAAAATAGAAAATCGGGGTTTTGGCCGAAAATTGCATTTTAAAAGGTAGGCAGGCACCTTAAAATTCTTTGACATGAACGTACACAAAATGTCAAAATTTTTAAAGGGACCTGGACTTTTCTCCTCTGAAAAAGGTTTCATATATAAAAGCTTATATTTCTATTTAATATTTATAAATTGAACTATATTAGGTTTGTTCAGTGAAATATATATATATTTTCAGGCAAGAATTCTTATGGTTTTTAATATATCTTTTACAAAGGAGACTCTCTACCTATCGTCTCCGAAAGCCGAAGCCAATGTTATTCTATGAGAAATTTTGCCCCATTATAATTCATTAACCAATACATATTTTAAAATTCCGTTTTCACTTTCCGAAAATTCACAACTATTAAATAATTTACCGCTTTCTAAAAATTGATTTTTTAATTTTTATTTTTAAGATTTCTTTTTTGATCTCAAAAATGAAAAATTTCACGTTGTGAAAATTCGCATTTTACAACCTCAAAATAAAATATTAAAAAACTTTAAAAAATAATTTTTAGAAAGCGATAATTTGCTTAATACTTTTGAAGTTTCTGAATGTGGAAACGGAATTTAAAAATATGTATTAGTTAATAAGTTATAATGGGGCGAAATTCTCCATACAATAACATTGGCTCTGTCTTCTGGAGACGATAAGTGGAGAGGCCTCTTAAATTGCATTCTCAGTTTGCATTTTTTCATGAATTCAAGATTTCCAGAATGCTAAACTTCTGCAGATGTCTAAGAAACGACTATTTTTACTTTCTTCTATATTCAAAAGAAGAAAGTATTGGATTCGTAAAAATTTTCGACCTCAGGTTTTTGATGGATTTACACACGTTCTGAGAGCTGTAGAACACGATTTGACCATTTTTAGAAAATGTCTGTGTGCGATAAAATTGTGGTAACTATCTCAGGAACTACTGCACAGAATTTCATACAAATTGGTATGTAGTTACACCTTGACATAAATTAGTGCCTATCAACTTTTAGTAAAAATTGGCATTGCCGTCCCGCTTTTTCTAAATTTTTAACATGGTGGTATAGGACAAAATTTTGTATAAATGTGCATGAAGAGAATTTCTTAAAAATGCTTATGAAATTTACAAGGATTTTTTCTATAAGAGATAGTAAACTGCGGAAATTTTTTTGTATATGTAGGAGCCTTCCGTCCCCCCCCCCGCCGTAGGGGAAGTCCTTCCTTGAAGGGAGTAAAGAGCTCGCTAATACCTTCAAGATGAATGATTGAACCATCGACCTGCGATAATTTAAAATAAAGTTATCGATTTTTTTTTTTTTTTTTTTTTTTTTTTTTTTTTTTCCAATGTAATATCGAGAATAAAATTAACTTTTTTTTTTTTTCCGGATATTTAGTGTTATACTACTTCTCTAATATGGAAATCGTACTGCATTATCACGGAAGATAATTTTATTAGAAAATGATTTTAATAAATTATTTTTACTGAGTGAATTTGCATAGGAAAATATAGAAGGGGGGTCATGTGGTGGCCAAAACATTCTAGGTTTTTTTTTTTTTTTTTTTTTTATGTTAAATAGAACCTATTTAAAAGAATAAGGGATGAAACGATGGATTTTGAAATTTATTAGTTTTGAGGGGAAAAAAAATTAAATTAAAAGTTCGTTTCTATATAAAATTACCCCCCCCCCCTCCAGAAAAAAAAAAAAAAAAAAAAATTGTCATATTTTTAATATACTGTCTTTTTAAACATATTGCAAAATCCGCTTCTAAGTAGGTTCTATTAAACATTTTTTTTTTTTTTTTTTTTTTTTTTTTTTTAAATATCTGTAGAAGCTTCAACATTTTGAAGATCACTAATTCATGAAAATATGCAAACTGAGAAATCGAAATTTAAAAGATTTCAAATTCAATTTATAAATACTAAATGGAAATAAAAGCTTTTATATGCTAACCTAATTCAATGGTGTGAAGACAAAAGGTGTCTGGGCTCCTTAAAAACTGATTAATAAAAATAAAAATGCTTTAAAATTAAATTTAACGATCTGAAAACCTAACTAAGTTTTCGTTTGCTCAGACAAACTTTCAAATTCTTAACCCTTAAATGCATGGATGTTTCCCCCAAAAAGTTGTATTTAACTGCAATAAACTTTTATTACGCAGAAAACGCAACGAAAGAAAATAGAAACAGATTTATCTTTTATGTAATGGGCTAATTTATATGCTGTATATAGATTAAATAATGGAAACTTTCCCAAAGACTACCAAAAATCCTTTATTTTCATATTGCAGAAATGCTACACTATGCATTTAAGGGTTAAATTGCATGCGTTGTTCTATACAGCTATTAGTTTGGATTATAATTGTTTAAATTCAAGTACTTTCAAATCAAGGAGACTATAAACGGAAATTTTTTTTTATTCAAAATTCATGTTAAAAAAGAATATTTTTTAAATTTGGGAAATATCAAAGTGAAATTTTTAAAGATAAATTTAGAACTAGTGAATTTGGGGTTAGACATGAAGATTAAATCCTTTTCTTCTCCGAAACTTCAATTTTTTTTTTTATTATTATTATGCTCATGTTCTAGATCAGGTCTGTCCATCCCAAACCTCTTGGCGGGCCGCATGGGAAATCTATTTTACACAGTCGGGCCGCATTGTATAAATGCATGAACCGTAAACATATAGCAATTCTTTTTCTGGTAGGGTTCGTGAGGATTAAAAACAGAAAATATGCGTATTAAATATATTTTTACTCATAAAATAGCTATAAAACAGCCAAAAACTTACGATTATCATTCATAAGTACAATAGTAAGAATCATTTATTGATTTCCTAATATCTTATTAACATGAATAAGCGCGATATTTGTTTCTTTAGCTATCTTAATCAGTACTTTCATTAAAAAAAATCATAAAATATTAATTTAGATGTTTTAACCGAAGACGTCAAATAGAAATTTTCTGAATTCTGTCGCGGGCCGCAAAACCTTACACACGGCGGGCCACACGCGGCCCGCGGGTTGGCCAGCGCTGTTCTAGACGAAGAAAAAAAAAAAAAAAAAATTAAATCTTTCCTTTCAAATCTTAGAAATTTAATATTATAATGATACAATATTAACCCGTTAACGCCCGAATTAATTTTCAAAATATCATTAGCTGATTATTTCACTTCTAAATTAATATAGACAACTGACAGTAAAATATATTAACTTAAACAATTCTTCCGATAGTTTTAAATTTAAAGCCTATCCTCATTTATTGACGTTTAGTGTTCTAGCGAGAAAACTTCGAGATAGAAAAACTTTGAGATAACAGATTAATTTCCTATATGTTGACAAAGATCTCGAAAGTAAAGTATTATAATATATATTATTATTATTCAACTTGATTTAAGTTAGTATACCTGCGCAAAAATCAAATATATGTGCGACGAATGAAAAATCATAAAATGACTATCCAAATTATGAAATAATAATTAATAGTAGACACTTAAAACTTTCAGGGATCATTTAGAGTGATTTAGCTGTCCTCAAATGAGGGCACTGAGCGCTAACGGGTTAAATCGTGTTCGGGATGAAAAATGCGCCAATTTATCATTATAAGCATTTCTTAGTAATGAAATTATTTCTCTTCTCATACACAAGCATGCAGAAAAATTGAATAAGGAAAATATCTGGAGTGACTTCACTCGACTTTCCGAAAATTTAGTAATTAAAGGTTGTTTAAATACATTCATGCAAGAGACTAGCTAAATAAATAAATAAATAAGAGAGAGAGAGAGAAAATCATAGGGGCGTGTTTGAATATTTCTACGTAAGTTAATGGAACGTAATGTATGAAAATTCTTTTGTGCTTCCCTGTAAAAGAACTATAAATAGTAATCTCGCAATATCAAATATTTATCTGTTCTTTTACGTTACAACATTATCTAAGTGTTTAATTTAACAATACTTAAACAAACTTAAAATAGCTTGAGTCTCTAGATCGCAATGTATAAAAATTCCGCTATGTACACTGGTGGAAAGAAATCTTACACTTATAAATCTATACGATTATTGCGATGATAATCTGTAACATGCCTACCAATTTTTATCTGAATCGAATGTAGAATATAAACACTACAGTCCGTAATGGTAAATAATTGCTTTTACTTTTCTATAATTGAACTATAAGTCGAATTATTCTATACATAATTTTATTTAATTATAATTATAGTACAAAAGTTGCTATATGGCATATTCACCAAAACCCATGTTGGTCGTGCGACAGTGAGCTATAACATAAGTAACAACTTTAAGCTCTATCGAACAAAGCATTTAGATATTATTGTGTTTATTCACTGATATGCACGCATACATCACTGTAAAAATAGCAAAAATGGATTCAAGAGACTCAAAACATACAGGGGAGATGGGGGAATGAACGAAACATTTTTCAATCAAGAAATTTATTTTTTATACAATATACGTTTAAAAAAGGCAAATTTTGTATCCAATTATGTACATACATTATTTAGCTACAATTTAGACATTTTTTGGTTACATAATAAAGCATATGTGACAAAATTGAAAGTTTCATAAAAGAATCCAAATTGTCCCATCCAGGGATGAATGAGACCGTTAAAGAACAGTAATGCTATTTCACTGACTGACATGACGTATAAGATTTACTTGATATCGGTAAAAGAAAAAAAAAAAAAAAAAAAAAAAACTAAAATGTTATAAATGCTTTTATTGTTTCTGTATCACCACCTTGGCTCTGTGGTTATGATGATTCAGATACAATATCTGATTATGAAATGTCACGTATTTCAATGTTCTCTGGGTAAAAAAAAAAAAAAAAAAAATTTAAAAATTTTCTTTAAAAATTGAACTTTGTAGCCATCATTCACATGATTATTTAAAACTCTTGTTACAAAACACACAACAGTTTGCTATTCTTAATATGTTGTTAATATGAAATTTCCATCTTGTACATTGGGATTTGTCAAAATCTTTCTCCATAAAAGCTCCCTCATCTGTAGAATCGTGCAATTGCAAAAAATATTTTGATTCACTAGAACTATTTAATTATAACATTACGGGGAAGGGACAAAGCATAATAAATACTTACTAAAAGATGCTAATCTCTATTATTACTTACAAACTTTGAATAAACACCATAAAATGCAATAAACTCGCAACAATTGTTTCGGGTCGAAAAACACACGACCCTTCATCAGGCGAATAAAGTAAGCACGAGTGCTGCAGTCAAAGCGGCAACGAGTGCTGCAGTCAATATTATGAGCATCATGAACTACATTAGCACTCATTAATGTGTATAAAATTTTTAAATTGATAATGACGTCCATTTTTGTGAGTTGCATCATTTAACTTTTTATATATTTTTTAACGTTCACGTTTAAGTAAATGTATTTATTTTTATGAATCTATTATTCAAAATAAAATTTGATTATAGGTACGGTATGTCTTATTTCATCCTGGGTGTATATTGAAAATCTATTTGTAGAGTAGGTGCACGCGCAGAACTGGCCTAGCCTCTGTTTTAAAACTATTCCATAGCGTTTAAAAAAAAAAAAAAGTTCTGGAATTTATTGGGAATTTTTTTTTTTTTTTTTTTTTTTTTTTTTTTTTGGTAGGAGGGGGCCTAAAATGACTGTGCCTACTTGCTGCATTTTAGCCAACAAATAACTAAAATAATTATAAGAAAAAAAAAAAAAACTTTATATTCCATGTTTTTAAATTTTTTAATGAATCATTAATAAAATACGAGAGGATAGTTCAGTGATTTAATAATAATAATGAAAAAAAAAAAAAAAAAAATGGTTTTAAAAATAAAATATTACTCCTTTTAGAACAACGTATATTATGATCATGAACTACATTAGCACTCATCAATGTGTATAAAATTTTTAAATTGGTAATGGCGTCCATTTTTGTGAGATGCATAATTTAAATTTTTATAATTTCTTAACGCTCACGTTTCGTTAAACGCATTTATTTTTATGTCGAAAGAAAATGAACTCGTAAATTTTTTTTGGCAACAATTAAATTACAGCTAATATTTTAATGACTATTTTTATTGCTATTAGGAGCTTATTATTTTCATATTTTAATTAAAACAAAACTAATCAAAAATTCGAAAATCGGACTTCGAAGTATTGTGTTGTCACCGGGTTCTGAGCTACTGTGAAAGTTTCAAATGTCTAGCTAGTAGGTAGGTTAGTTAAAATTCGATTGCAAGATTTGTACAGGACAAACATACATACAAACAAACAAGAATAGAAGTTAATAATGGTAAAATAACAAATAAAATGTAAAATCAGAATATACAAAGTAGGAATAATCTCTCAAGAATCGCACGTTTAAAAAATAAAAAATAAAGGTTAAAAACTTCCCTAGAAATAAATCCTACCTTACTATAATGGGATGAATGAGAAAGTCCCATTCAAACCCCACATGTTACTGTCCCACCCGCATCCCTAGGCTGTAACTTTTGATTTGCAGTCATTTTGTAAAATGTACATTCATAGGACAGTAATATACTTTTAGTTGTAGAAATACAAGATTTATAAGATTTGTAAACTTCGAAGTATCAGTTATTGACTTTATTTATGAAATCAAAGAAATAAGAAAAACGCAAATATTTAATTTTGATGTTGATCTTCAAAATTTTCAGCTTCACAAGTATAATACAGCAGCTAGTGTACCAACTCTTCCTGATGTGATTTCAACGACAACACAGCCATTCATTGATAAAAAGAGTTATCAAAAGAACAATATAATAGCTGAGTGTCTCATCCATTTCCCACTCACTTAAACATACAACAAACTGTTACAGTCGATTTTTTTTTTTTCACGATCACAATATTTTCTCTACATCGTGTATCTTCGGAAAATAAAAAGGAAAAACATTTTTGCTACGTTTCAACGATCAAAGACTTAAATTATGTTTCCATATTTAAAGAGTTGAGATTAATAAACAAACAATATTTATCTAGTCGTGACACTTGTTTGATTCTTTTATCTTTAGAGATAAAGGCAATATCTGCCAGGAAAGATAATTTTCAAGAATGTATATCTAAGATCATTTAAGTATTTCTTTCTTCCTCCACAAAGCTGCACCGAGGGATATATTTAACATCTATATCTGTACTGATAAGTATAAAGGATTTAAGCCCAAAAATGTCGATTTTGAGTTAAGTACATAGTCAGACTCTGAAAAAAATTCTCTATCGATTGGTATAAAGGATTTAAATCCATGTCATTTAGTCTTTGAGAAAATCCATTGGTAAAAAAATTCAAATCAGAAATTTAGCATTAATCTTTGTATAAAATATTTAATTCAATATTTTCCCTTTATTAAAGGAAGATTGACAATCACTGAGCGGTATAGAGCGTATAAACCAACATAATCCATTTTTCCTTATCGATTCTTCTGATTAGTTTAACTTTATTTTTCGTCTCCTGAAAAATCAAGAATAGGGACTTAAATCCTTTATACTTATCAGTACAGATATTACAGGAATAAAACTACTCTCAACTATTTTGTTATTCAACATGCGACAATGTATACCCATTATTTATTTGTATTGAATGGGATACGAAATGGGATCTATGAATTTAGTATAATTCCTTTACATTTTGAATTCAATATTTTAAAAGACCGATTTATTGAAAAAAACTGCATAGTTTTGTTCTCTTCGATGAATAGTATACATAATACAAACTTATCATGTCGAGTTAGCAATAACAATACTGAAATAAAAACAAGATACATGAAGTCAAATAATCTAATAAATTTGTAATTTTGAGTTTTTAGAGACTGCATTTATAGCTATGCGACACTGTGGTAAATAGTTCACATACAGGGGCGAGGGTACAACTGATTCTATTAGGTGACCATTAGTTGGAGATATATACGTAATTTCATGTAAAAAGATGTTTGAGAGGAAACTAATACTTGTTTTAGATGCTATTTCGACTAATGAATGTGCAGGGAAACCTCCATAATAATTCAAAGTCGATGATTTAATATATATATATATATTCGCCGGATATAAAAAATGAGCGGCTTAATAAAATCACTTTGACTCAGGACGAATGTGATTTCAATAAGCGGCGGATACTGTATATCATACTTAAATTTTTTTTACTTCTGAAATCTCAATGATCGATATCTTTAAAGCATTAGCTGCATCTGATCGAACTTCCCATAACCAATGATAAAACTAAAAATCTTTCTTATTTCTGACATCCTAATGACCAATGTCTTTAATTACTATTTCGACGAACTTTCATGAACCAATCCATAATGGTGAATAGCCTAAAAAAGATATTGCCTAATATTTTTTTATTCCTTATGTTTTAATAATTGATGACTTTAAAGCATCAGCTGTAATCCGTCAAACTTATCAAATGAAGACATATCAAAATTATACTTTAAAACTTTTTTCTTTTTTACGATATTTTAATGATTGACGTCTATATTTTGGTAACTTTCATTATAGGTAAATATTATTTAAAAAAATATATATATACTGAATATATTTTTCCTAATCATATCTCAACGATCAATATTTTTTTAAAAACATTAGCTGTATTTTCTTTTTTGTTAACTTTGTGTAAATGTTTATAAGAAAAGAAAAAAAAAAAAAAAAAATATCCCCCCTTTCCCATATAATATAATTTATGTTTTCAAAGCATAAGAGGGGAGAAATGTAAAAAATATACAAGTGAAGTAGATTAAAATACACCGCAATTTGAATTAGTATTATCTTCAAAATCTGAAAATTCACCAAAATCGGAGAAAACATTTTTTCTTAATTTGAAAGGTAGGTACGTCGGTTGTCCATCAAAAACGTCTATAGAAAACTTTCAATATTTTTAAATTTTAAGGTGAAAAGTAGTAAGTTTCAACTGAATTATTAAATTTTCGTTTTAGAAGTTCAAAATTACTACATATTTTATGATATATATATATATATATATATGAATAAATATACAAATATTTCTCATTTGCCAACTCTCATATTTTCACTTATTGAAAGATTGTTCTCACTTATAAATGCTCGATTTTCATTTAACAAAGAATTAAAAAAGACATATTAATGTAATAGTATCAAAATTGCATTATATATAATAGAATTGGGGGAAAAAAATGAATTAAATTAATGTAACATTTAAATTTCGGCTACTTTAAAATAAAGATACAGTAAAGCACCGTTTATACGTCTCTCGTTTATACGTCTTTTACATTTATACGTCCTTTTTGTGAAGCCATGATTTATGTTTATACGCCGCGAATACCGGTTATACGTCGTTTCCACTTTACTAAAATTCGCAAAATTTCTCGACCTGTCATTTTCCATTCTAAATAAGACTGATTTTTCCTAAGAAAGCATCTTAAATGGAGGAACACAAGAAAGATCGAAGAATACTGATCAAAGAATCAATTGAATTCACAGTGGAATTTTTAATACTCATACACGAGCAGCAAATCAGACGAATATTAAAGATTTTTAATGCTATTAAATAACTATCTGTATGGACATAAATCGTATGCTTATTATTAAAGATACGCAATTTACATAATTAATATTCAAAATATATTCATATAGTTCTTAAGAAATAAAATATAATGCTCAGTATATGAGATATGTAATTAGTACCCAGTCATGCATAAATAGTATTTTTTCTCACTTTTTATAATAAATCCTTTTTTTAAATTAATTATTGTCTTAAAAAAAGTATAATATACAATTACTAATTTAAGAAATTTTATTAATTAATGTTTTCAAATAAATTTTACTTAAACGTCATCAAATGTATAGTAATCAAAGTGTTGTTATTCAAATTTCGATTATACGTCTTTTCGTTTACACGTCCTTTTATGTCAGTCCCATTGAAGGACGTATAAACGGTGCTTTACTGTATTTAAAAAAAGAAATAATTAAACTTATTTGAATCTCGCATTAACAATATGTTTAAATTATAGTTATTAAGACTCAAATAGAGCAACAGTTTTTTAAACAAACTATCAATTAATATTTAAAATTATGGTTATTTCATACACAAATATAAAAATAGCATTAAAAATCTTTGATTTAAATGTAATGTTTAAATTACGGTTACTTCATACAAAATACAAATATAAAAATAATTCTTTTTGAAAAAAACTTATTTTTAAATTTCATTAATTTAACACAGATATAGAAAATGTTTTTTTTTAAACTTCCATTTAAATTTTGGTTTCTGAAAATAAAATATAGAAACAGATAATAACAGTATAAAATTCAAAATACAGACTTACCATAAATGGAAAATAAACAAATGATTCTTCGGTTAACTCAGGACACTCAGGTTAACATATCGGGTCTTATTTCTTATGATACGATTTCACATATCTTTACTTATGAGAGGCTGTTTAGTAAAAAGGCCTGATTAGAAAAAGCCGACTTATTTTTAGCAGACTGACCAGCTGAGATTTCCTAGACAACATGAGTGACGTCAGGTAGGAGGAGCTTAAGTAGAAACAGCGCATCCAATCAGAACTCATGATTGTCTAATAGCGGGTCTTTAGAAATATGTAATTCATTTGTTGATTTGTGAAGGGAAATAACACATTTTATTTACGCAACATAGTATACGTACCCGTTTCACCATTTTAAAATGAATATTTTTGAAAGTGTTTGATACTCAATTAATCAAGAAATGTTAATAAAACCTTTCACATTAATTAGTACGACAGGACTATTTCTTTCAATCTGGCATTTTGCGTCGTTATCAATTAATAGTGTTCCACTTCGAAAATGCCTGCCAATATCCAATTTTGCCATTTAATTTCCTACTCTATCTTAAAATATCTTGTGAAATCCGTAAAAACTTTTATATGTTTTTTTTTCATTTCCCATCGGTGAGGATCGAACTCACAACCTACGGGTTAGTAGTTGTGTCCTCTGACCACGGAGCCAACGGGTCTTGGATGAATGCTTCCTGATTATTTAGACTAATGCTTTCAGATTTTTTTTTTTTTTTTTTTTTTTCTGAAAGGGTGTTAAAATACAAATATAAGTAGTCCTGTCATATTAAATGAAATTTTTCCATAGACAAAATTTTCTCCATAGTTCTTTCTTTCTTTTTTTTTTTTTTTAATGATTTTATTAAAACAGGAGAATTGTTATGAGAAATATGTCGCTTTAAATACCTTCAGAAGCATTTAATAAATTTCTGTCATCGCCCCCTCTCTCTCTCTCTCTCTCTCTCTCTATATATATATATATATATATATCATCATCATCATCAATTTCAGCCTTTATCAATCCACTGCAGGATGAAGGCCTCTCCTAGGTGATTCCAAACTGTCCTGCTTTCTCCAAATTTTCTCCATTCTGCTCTTCCAAAGCTCACAATTTCATCTTTTCAACGACACAGTGGTCTCTTTCTCGGTCTTTTCTTATCTTTTGGTATTCAAAATAGGAATTTGGTGGTCAATAGAAGAAAGTATTGGATTCGTAAAAATTTCCGACCTCGGGTTTTTGATGGATTTACACGTTTTGAGAGCTGTAGATCACGATTTGAACATTTTTAGAAAATGTCTGTCTGTCTGCGTGTGACAAAATTTTGTGGCAACTGTATCTCAAGTACTACTGCACAGAATTTCATACAAATTGGTATGTAGTTACACATTGACATAAATTAGTGCCTATCAACTTTTGGTAAAAATTGCCCGACAGCTTGCGTTGCCATCCTGCTTTTTCTAAAATTTAACATGGTGGTATAGGACAAAATTTTGTATAAACGTGCATAAAGAGAGTCATTTTTTAATAATGATTATGAAATTTAAAAGAATTATTTGTAATGAAGATAGTCAACTGGGAAAAAAAAATTGTGTATGTAGGAGCCTCGCCTACTCCCCTGGAGGGGAAGTTCCCCCTCGAGGGGAGTAAATTTTCATGATGAGTATCTTTCAAAAGAGCTCACCAATACATTTAAAACGAATGGTTGAACCATCGATCTGCGATAATTTAAAATAAAATTATCAATTTTTTTTTTCATTTTTAACGAAAAAGGAAAAAAAAAGAAAAATTAATGTATTATTGAGAATAAAATTGACTTTTTTTTTTTTTTTTTGGATATTTAGTGTTATACTACTTCTCTAATATGGAAATCATCTGCATTATCATGGAAGATAATTTTTTTAAATAATAATTTTAATAAATTATTTTTATTGAGTGAATTTGTAAAGAAAAATATAGAAGATAGTCACGTGGTGGCCACAACATACAAGTTGGACTTAGGCTTCCAACTTTTATTTTTTTCGAGCAGTTTTAAATAATTTTAACAACATTTAGGTGAAACTTTTTTTAAAATTTAGAATCAAAGTTATGTAATCTGATATTAATCTGATTTTTTAAATAAGAATTATTACAATTACAATTATATATATATATAAAAAAAAAAAAAAAATCAAAATTTTTAAAAAGATTTTATTAACTATACTTTTTAAATTTCAGAATTTTGAAGCTTTAAAAAACAAAATCGGAAAATTGTAACTAAGTTTTACGCTTAGATACCTATCTATCTATCTATTTAATTTATTATGAGACTAGTATGTTGTGGCCACCACAAGACTTTCTTCTATATTTTCCTATACATATTCAATCAGTAACAATATAAAAAAAAAAAAAATGCGAATTTTTTTCTGTTTTTTTTTTTTTTTTTTGGTTAAAAGTAAAAAAAATCGATAACTTTGTTTTAAATTATCACAGATTTATAGTTCAACCATTCGTTTTAAAGGTATTGACGAGATCTTTCGAATGATATCCATCTTCAAAATTTACCCCCCCCCCAGGGCCCCCCCATGCACAAAATTTTTTTCCTAGTTACGTACTACTATTATCAATAATTCATATTAATTTTACAATCACAAGTGTAAAATAACTCTTATTATGTACATTTATACGAATTTTTGTCCTATTCTGCCATGTTAAAAATTTAGATAAAATGCTATCACAGCGCCTCCTGTTGAGCTATTCATCCCCAAATATAATCAGCACCAGTTTATGTCGGGGACCAACTAAATACCAAGTTTGGTAAAATTTCGTTAAAAAAAAAAAAAAAAAAAAAAAAAAAAAAAAAAGTACGATTTTTTTTTTTTTTTTTTTTTTTTTTGTTAAAAGTAAAAAAATTCGATAACTTTGTTTTAAATTATCACAGATTTATGGTTCAACCATTCGTTTTAAAGGTATTGACGAGATCTTTCGAATGATACCCATCTTCAAAATTTAACCCTCCCGGGGGGGTACTTACCCCCCAGGGGGGGAACCGATGCCCCCCCATGCACAATTTTTTTCCCTAGTTAACTACTACTATTATCAATAATTCATATTAATTTTACAATCACAAGTTTAAAATAACTCTCATTATGCCCATTTATACGGAATTTTGTCCTATGCTGCCATGTTAAAAATTTGCATAAAATGCGATCACAGCGCCACCTGTTGAGCTATTGATCCCCAAATCTAATGGGCACCAGTTCATGTCAGGGTGCAACTAAATACCAAGTTTGGTTAAATTTCATTCATTGGTTCGTGAGATACAGCGTCCACAAAAAAATGATACAGACAGACACACAGACACACAGACAGACAGACAGACAGACATTTTTTAAAAACTATCAATTCGTGTTCAGGACATCCCAAAACGTGTAGATCCGTCAAAAAACGGAGGTCGAAAATTTTCGCGAATCCAATACTTTCTCTATATTACATATAGAAGAAAGTAAAAATTGGTGTTTGAAGTTTAATATGTTTATTTTTTTCTTGGCTTTTTCCACTTCATAAGTTTATTTATCTCTTGTTTTTAATTTTTTTTTTTTTTTTTTTTTCGTATATTATTTGAAATTATTTTCAAGTCTTTTAGGTGACCTCGGGCATTGCATGCTGTAAATTTTTAGCAGTTTGCATACAGCATGACAGAAATATCACTTAATTTGGATACAGTATTCATTCAATGCCCTTGAAAAAGTAACGAATTTGTATGTTTCAATATTAAGTTGCTTATATTTTTCTGTTCGTCAACTTTATTCATTTTTTATAGTTCTTCATGTTATACTTGGTTTCATATAATGCAATGTTTGAAAAGGTTTTCGATATGTATATATATATATATATATATATATAAACGTTAAATGAAATTTAATGAAGATTCAATAAAAAATGAAACACATGGAACATTTTAAACTTGACACGACTTCGTAAAAATTAGTTTTGAGAAAAGGATGTTTCGATTTCATTTTACAATCGATTCAATATATTCATTTACAAATATAAACACATCTAATTCAGCATAGAATGATAGGAACTAAAAAAAAAAAATCTTTTTGCCATGCACTGCAACTGTTATGTGGTTTTATATTTTAGTAAAATTAAAATATTGAACTTTAAGTCTTATTTTGCCATTTTAAAGGTCCACCTTCCCCTTAAATTAGTTAGTGAAATTATTATTATTATTTTTTTTTCCCTAGCGCTTTTGGAGTGGATTGGGCTTTATCATCGCAATGTAATTACGCATTGGGCAATTCTTTGTTTTTGTGGGAAATAATTTTCACAAATCAGGAATACATACATAGTCAGTTTGTGTTCAAAATATCTTAAAATAAAATGTATTTGTGCTACTTTTGCATAAAAGCATTTGTCTGTGCATTAAAAATGTGTATAAAATAATTACAAGATAAAAAACTTTTTATATACCATGTTTTTAAATTTCCTGTTGAATCATAGCTATAGATATATTTTATCAATGTGTATAAAATTTTTAATGTGATAATGACGTTCATTTTTGTGAGATGTATAATTTAACTTTTTACAATTTTTTAATGTTCACGTTTAATTAGAAGTATTTATTTTTTTTCTCGAGAGAAAATTAACTCGTAAATTTTTTTTGGCAACAACTAATTTATAATTAATATTTTAATGGGTGTTTTTTTAAAAGCTATTAGGAGGTTATTATTTTCATATTTTAATGAATTAAAAGAAAACTAATCAAAAATTCGAAAATCGGGCTTCGAAGTATTGTGTTGTCATCGGGTTCCGAGCTATTCTGAAAGTTTCAAATGTCTAGTTAGTAGGGAAGTAAGTTAAAATTCGATTGCAAGATTTGTACCGGACAAACAAGAATAGAAGTTAATAAAAACATGGTAAAATATGCATTGACCTCTGTCTATCACACTATCAAATTCCTATTGCATGTATGTCTGGCTATCCCCTAACGAAATTCCTGAGGAGATAGCCAGATTATGGCATGAGCACACGAGGCGGGGCATTGGACCAGAATCTTCAAATTTAAGAGGCTTCTATTTCAAAAGTTACAAAGTTACACTACATATTTTCACATGATATACCCAGTGAAAACAATAACTGATTAAATCTCCCTTTTTTATTACATTAAAGAAATTCAACAATTGTAAACTAACATTTATATTGTTTGAACAATGTGCTTTAGTTTTTCAGTTTTCTTGAGCATAAAACTAACTATTTTATTACAGGTTATTATAAAAGCTGAAAAAAAAAAGAAGTTATAATTAAAGGAGAAATTAAGGGAAAAAAAAACACTACCCCAAGTAACAGCAATATTGACCCATTACCACTCAGTATCGTCCATAATCGCTGAGCATCGGTGCAAGATATATTGGGTAATCCGATGAACTCCAACATTGGCCAATAGCGGCCGAGCGGTTCTGCGCTCAAAGCTGGTAGATGGGAGGTGCCGGGTTCGATCCCAGGTCGCGCTCATCGACCTAGCCGTTCGGAGTTTTCCGTGGTTTCCTCCGAAACTTGCGTAAATACGGGCTAGGACCCCTTAGAAAGACCCCCACGGAGGGCATTCCCCCTCTAGGCCTAGGACACTTCAGGAGTCAATCGGCCTTAAATCCTACAACCAACCAACCAACCAACATTGGCCAGTATTACTGTGCTACTGGGGACACAACACAAATTGCTTTATATATATATATATATAAACCTCAATCCACCTCCCCCAGAATGGGTTTATTTTAGCGAGATCTATAGAGCAAGGGGGGGGGGGGAGGCTCCAAAAAGATTAGAGCCCTGTCACAAACCACTGCACGCACAAGACGTGGAATGAACAAAAGATGCTAAATAATCCAAAGATTTCAAGTCGAACATTTAAATTAAATTATTCCAATTAGTAAACAAAAGATAAATTAAAACACAAAGTGAGTACAAGATGAGCAGAAAAACATACTGCTTAAAAAAAAAAAATACCCTGCTATAGCAGAGTTAATTGCTTGAAGTGGTTGGGCGGCTACAACCAACGGTAACGGAATAGATTAGAGAAACCTACGAGTTTTCGAGCAATTACAATGAATTTTTATTTTAGTTTTTATTTATAAAGTGATCCTAGAAATAGTAATTCAATATTTTCGAAAATTCGCTTAAATATAGTGACCTGCGACGCGGGCGAATTCTGTTAGTCAATTTATAATTTTGGACCCCTGAATTTATAACCTAGGTTGTGACTTTGAACAACTAAATTTTCACTGCTGGCGTGAATCCTACGTATAAGTTTTAGAAAACAATTACAAAAGGAGATAAAAGTAGACGAACTTTAGGAAAAACACACAAAAACAGAAAATTAAAATTTTGATTTCCACGCGAAATATCTTCAAAATACGAGCGTATCCTAAATCCATTGGTTTTATGTTACGGGGAGAAAACCCGTTGTGGACGACTAGGATAACAACGGGATATAACAACTTAATATATGAAGTCTATTTAAAGTGCAGACATTGTCTAGAGTTTTAATTTTGCAGCAGAGTATTAAATTAAATAAATAGCTCTATCTATGTATATAATCAAACAGCTTATATAATAAATTAAAGAATAAATAAATAAAAAATTTCATTACGGTTTCAAATATATTCAATGTAGGGTAGGTGCTCCAGTGATTGGCATGCTCCAGTAATTTGCATCTATTCCGAAATAATTAATAAATAAGAAAAATAATAAAATCATATATTTTATGTATAAGAATTTTAACATTTTATGTCAAACACTGGAGCATGGAGTGCTAATAACTGGTAAAATGAATAATTAGCAGTGTCAAACACTGGAACATAGGGTGCCAATGACTGATAAAATGAAAAACTGGCAGTGTCAATTACTGGAACATTTGGTGAGTGTCAAACAAAAATTCATAAATAATAATAATAATAATAATAATAATTGTTATCAAATGCATATATTTTAATATGTATGTGGTTCTGGATGTCTTTCATGCTCTATGTACTAACTTAAGATTTCTAAAAATATTTTCCGATGACTAGAACATTAAAAGTATCAGAGATTGCTCTAAAAGTGTCAATCACTGGTGCACTTACCCTACTGGTAATATTGATAATTAAAACTCAAATCAGTAGCAGAATTTTATTATTCGAGAGAAAAATAAAAATAAATAAATAAATAAAAATAACTATAATAGGTTTACGACTACTACTACTACTACTAATAATAATAATAAAAATAATTATAATTAATTAATTAATACATTGCAGTAAACAGCACTGAAAAAATAGTATTAAGGCTGCAGAATAAGTATTTTATAATTAAACACCATAAAATTAAAAAATACTCAAAGGAATAATTCAGCATTATCCTTCATCAGATGAAAAGCAGAAGGAACAAGTGCAGTGTGAAAGCAGAAACGAACTTATTTTCTTATAATTTTTTTCCCATTTTTAAATTATTTAAATTCATTTCTTCTAAATTCTTCATATAACCCACCTTCCTTCATCATTTCAATAAAAATAAATAAAAATTATAAGAATATATAATTTCTCCTTCTTTTACTTATAAATATTAAATTTCACAGTATTTTTAACTCTATTTTTTAACGTAAAAAAACACTAATTATAAATATTTTGTGTGTTATCCAAGAAAGTATTTTGAAAATGTCTGTCCAATTTACCCAAATATTTTTAGGATAATAGTGGATATTTAGCTTACTTTAAAGTTATAAGGGAAAAAAAAAAAAAAAAACTAGTATGTTGTGGCCACCACATGACTTTCTCCTATATTTTCCACTCAGTAAAAATAATTTATTAAAATTATTATTAAAAAAAAATATCTTCCATGATAATGCAAACGATTTCCATATTAGAGAAGCAGTATAAAATTAAATATCCAAAAAAAGTCCATTTTATTCTTAATATTAAAAAAAAAATAATAATAATAATAATAATAATAATATTGTAGTAAAAAAAAAAAAAAAAAAAAAAAAAAAAAAACGATAACTTTCTTCTAAATTATCACAGATAATTTAAATATTTTTCAACCATTCGTTTTAAAGGTATTGACGAGACCTTTCGAAATACCTATCTTGAAACCCCCCAGGGAAGGGGGGGGAGGGAAGCGATGCCCCCACATGCACAAATTTTTTTTCCTAGATACCTACTACTATTATCAATAATTCATATTAATTTTACAATCACAAGTTAAAAATAACTCTCATTATGTACATTTATACGAAATTTTGTCCTATACTGCCAAGTTAAAAATTTAGAAAAAATGCGATCACGGCGCCACCTGTGGAGCGATTGGTCCGCAAATCTAATCAGCACCAGTTTATGTCAGGGGCCAACTAAATACCAAGTTTGGTTAAATTTCGTTCATTGGTTCGTGAGATACAGCGTCCACAAAATTCATGATACACACAGATAGACACACAGGCAGACATTTTCTAAAAACTATCAAATCGTGTTCAAGACATCCCAAAACATGTAAATCCATCGAAAACCGGAGTTTGAAAATTTTCACGAATCCAATACTTTACATTACATAGAAGAAAGTAAAAATAAAAAATCAAGCGATTTTATATCACTTTTATCTATGCAAGGGATCAGTTTAAAGACAAGACTATGCAAAGAATGTAATTTTTCTCGGGCCAACAAGAAACAGAAGAAAAGAAGAATTTATATTTAAAAAAACAAATACTTACCTAAATATGATTGGCCTATTAACACCAGGTATCCACATAATTCTCACCCAAATAAAGCTTAATTAACTTCACAACCAAAGCACTTTATAAAAAGAAGAATCGAGAACTCGAATAAAGTGGGTCAAATATCACGCTGGGGCGGCCTTCTCAACAAGGGCGCACTTTCGAAATATCACAAATTCAGCCGATTCTCAGGTCGGTAACACTAAGCAGGGGACTTAGCTTTATTTCTCCATAACACAGACTGCGACTTTTCAGCGTCGCAGGGGATGCTAAATATAAAACACAGACCGCTTTTTTCGGGAGAGGGAAGGAAAGTGGAAGTTGAAGTAGATTTTTTCTCTGTTCTACACAAGTCGTTTCGTTGGTAGTTATTAAAGAAAATAATTTTGATTAAATTACAAAAAAAAATGAGAAGTGGAGAAGAAAAATGATTTTGCTTTTATTACAAAAATGTAAAATATTGTTCTACCTTGAATTATGGAAAGTACTCCAAAAAATACAGAAAAAATTCAGATTGAAAAGAAGGTTCTTGTACAGGGAATTCAACACACTGTTAAAAATTTCAACAGAAAACTCTGTGTAATCTATTATTTTAAATCTTACGTAAAATTACAGAGAAAAATAAACGGGGTTGTTAAAAACTTATTTTATACATCCATTTTAATAACTAATATTTTAATTTAATTAATTATTGTTGAGAATATATTTCGAACTTAGAATGCTTTTTCTAAAGTAGAAACAGACATTGTTATTTTTAATTTAAAAATTAAATAATAAAATTAGGTAAAAATACAGAATAAAGATTGAGTATCTCCCTTATTCATTTTTAACTAAGATTTACTGTAAATTTACAGAGACCCTGGATAAATATTTACAATAAATTTCCAGAAATTTTTAACAGTACAGTGAAGGAAAAAAAAAAAAAATCTTTACAGAAAAAGCAATTATGCTGCAGATATTTATTTTTATGCAATGATTGAATTCACGATAAAGTGAAATAAATATATTCAATTAGCATTTTAAAAATCTAAAAAAAAAAAAAAAAAAAAAACTTCCTGATTGAGTTTGATTTAAAATATTAATAATAATAATAATAATTATTATTATTATAATAAACATACTTTTATATATTTTCTAATATTTGATTTTTTTTTCTTTTTTAAACGGACGTTTTGTTTTCTTTTGTAATTAAATTGATTTGCTTAAATTACAGAAATGGAACATTATTAAGACGAGAAAATCATTTTGCCTTGAATTGTATTATACATTCATAAAATTTGGGGGGGGGGGAGAAAAAGAAAGGAGAGAGAAAGAAAGAGAGAGAAAGAGAGGGAGAAGAAAAAAAGACAGAAAAGAAAAATTGTCTATAGAATTGTAACAGCCAAGTTTTAAAAATAGGGGGAGGGGGCGGATACTATACCATTGTACTACCATTGTACTATAAATCAACTTTTTATTATGATTTTTATACAATAATAACAATTAAATTCAACATAAAAAGAAGCATGAAATTTTTCATTTTTAGAATTAAAATAAAATTAACCTTCTCTCCCCCCCCCCCAATTGAGTTTTTATTTAAAATACTAATCATATCATTTTGAAAATTACTTTTAGTTTATAATTCTGTATATAAATCAAAAACATTTCCATTTTAAGATTTTTTTTTTTTAATAATTTTTCTCATTATTTACGAATTTTTGAATTCATTCAATATAAATAGCCTTGTTGTGCAGTTATGATGAAAAAGTGTTTTGCTTAAGTTATAGAAGTAAAATATATTGAGGGAAGAAAATATCACTTGTTTTAAAAAGAATTAATTATCCATTAGAATAAAAAATAAATAAAGAATAAAGAAATAAATAACTTTTTCTAAGTACCAAATGATTTTAAATTTTCTCTACTCGCGTAATTCATAAATTAAAATTCTGTCCTAAACAGAGTTTAACTTTGGACGAGAGGGCATTTATTATTGCCTCAATCCCCCCTTACATCACACAACTTTCTACAGTTTGAATTATGTTTAAACCTGGTTAGTAAGCTTTTAGTTTTAGATGAATTTTCAATAAAAATATTCCATATGCACAAAATATCTTCTGCTTTATATATATATATATATATACAGTGGATAACTATTTAGGTTAAGCACACCAGTGACACTTTTAGAGCAATCTCTGATGTTTTTAATGTTCTAGCCATCAGAAAATATTTTTAGAAATCTTAAGTTAATACATATGACATGAAAGACATTCAGAACCACATATACATGTTAAAATATATACATTTGATAACAATTATTATTATTATTTTTTTTTTTATGGATTTTTATTTGACACCCACTCAATGTTCCAGTCATTGACGCTGCCAGTTTTTCATTTAATCAGTAACTGCAACTGGCACCCTATGTTCCAGTGTTTGACTCTGCTAGTTATTCATTTTACCAGTTATTAGCACCCTATGCTCCAGTGTTTGACTTAAAATGTTAAAATTCTTATATGTAAAATATATGATTTTATTATGTTTCTTATTTATTAATTATTTCGGGATAGATGTCAATTACTGGAGCATGCCAATCACTGGAGCACCTACCCTATTTATTTATTTTCATTGCGGTGACTGCATCGTTTTATATCGCGTAACCTAGTAACTTATTCCGTAGAGTACTCATTTTTTTCAAAGATTTTACATTTTTAAGAATTATCAACATTTTATTTTGAAAACAAAAGATGAATACAGAAGGAAAGATAAATTACACAATAAATAAATAAATAATAACAATCACAACTCTTTCTTAAAGTGGTTTTAATTTTGGATAAAAAGTATGTGCGTAAGTTTTTCTTTTCGAAATCAGTTATAATTTATTTGTTTTAACTTGTTGCCAAAGGAAAAAAAAAAACTGTTTTCATTTGGTCTATTTTGTCTGAAAGAAATAGGATTCCTTCTCAAAAGAAAAATGAAACAATGTTATTCTTTATCTTAAGGAATTTTAGCATTTAAGCTTAAGGTGCCTGCCTACCTTTAAAACGCAATTTTCGGTCAAAACTCCGATTTTCTATTTTTGGGTTAGTATATTAAATCCTGACATTTTAGCTTTCTAAATCAGCTTGAATTTTGTTTCTATCTTGCTTAGAACTTGAGTTACAGGCATTTTAATATTAGTCACTCGCCAGTTTTTGAAACCGGAGTTGTTTACATAAATGTTTTACTCAATATAAGCATCAAAATGTGTTACTGAATATAAAATGAATTTAAAAAAGAAAATAAAAAGCTTTGAAATAAATCAGGAACTTATTAAAATTATTTTTTATTTAATAGGCAAAATCTTGTTTTTAAATCTGTTTTCTGCTTTTTCTCAAAATGAGATTTTTAGCATTTTGCTTTATCCCAAAACATCATAACTCCAAAAGTTATCATTGAAACGTTATGAAACGTTGACAGAATACTCTAGAGGAGTTGTTTTAGGGATTGAACTACGACAATGAATCTAGCTAAATTATTATTATTATTGTTCGGACATCTGCGCATGTCGAACGAGCACCGCGGGTCTTCGTGGTCATGTGACCATATCAAGAATTCAGTTGTTGTTTGGCTTTCGGCTGCAGTAGAAGTCGAATTGCCTAGCGGGTATATCCCCATCTTGTAGCAGCGGGTTTTATCCCCAAAAGTATGTATAAGCGGGTTTATCCCCACATTATAACTGCGGGCTTTGTCCCCTTCTATCTTTTACGTCAAATATGTGTAGTGTGTGTTGTTTTGTACTGTGTCGTCGATTAAAAAATATGAAAAATAACTGAAGGTTATCATCTATTAAATAACACACACCAATCTCCTACAATTATTATTATTATTATTATTATTATTATTATTATTATTATTATTATTATTTGTCGATAGAAGTTATGAACTGCCATGTATACTCATGATTTTTTCAGCATGTAAAAATGTTATCTTCTCTAAAATATTAAATAACATGGTTATAGTTTTGAGAGTAGGTCACTCCCTTAAGGACTTTTTAATAATTAAATAAAATCTACAGAATAAAAATATCTTTATTTAAATTTGATTTATGATGTTTTGTCAAAGTGCTTTTTTTTTCGTAAATTTTATGCATATTTTGAGCCTAAATATCAAAATATTTTAAAATGTGCATATTTTTTTCAGGTTATTCACTGTTTTTTTTACTATATTCTATCATATAATGCTCATAAATAGTAGGCAATTTTTCAATTATTAAAAAAAATCACCACCGTCGGTAGGCAAGCACTTTAAGAAAATGAGAGAAAAAAAAAAGTTTATGTTATGATTCTATTCGACTACATATTAATAATTTTTTAAAAACGTAGTAAAAACCGAGAAACAGAAGATTTAAGACCCCTGAAACCAAATTAGGTTAACCAGTAAAACTATAAAATCAGTGCATATGATAAAACCAGGACAATATTAATACTCTTAATTTTCAGCAAAATAGTATCATTAAAAGACATTTCCATCATCTGGCCTGCATTACAATATCACATAAATGTAACTAAAAGTAGTTTATTAGTAAAACTTTAAAATCAATAAAGTAACAACACTAAAGATGTCTTTCTTATTCTGCTCACATTACAGCATTACATAAACGTAACTAAAATTAGAGTTATCAATCTAAAATTAGTAAAAGTGATAAAATCGCGCCAAAACAAATACCGTAATTTAGTGTATATAAGCCGCATCTTATTAAAATGTTGCTAAAAAGTCAATACTCTTAGATAGACCGCACTGGAAGATAAACCGCAGCTTATGCTAGCATTGTTACAATAATGTAACAGATAAATAAGGAAAAAAGATGGCAGTCTCCTGGCATCTACGCAAGTTAATAAAAATAATTAATTATAAAGAAAAAATAATAAATTATTTAAAAAAATAATTCTGTAATAAAGAAAAAATTTCAAACTATACCCTATTCATAGATGTAATGCAACAAATATGAGAAACAGGAGAACAAGATGGCGGATTCCGGGCGTATATGCAAAGTCATAAAAATAATTAATAATTATATATAAAATAAAGTAATAAATTATTTTAAAAGGTACTGTACAAAGAAAAAATTGAAACAAGACCAGTATGCAAATAGTATGCAAAAAAAATCGAAAACAAGGTAACAAGATGACGGACTCCGGACGTATATGCAAATAACCAAAATAAGAAATTATTAATTATATATAATCATAAATAAAAAAATATATATACCAGCATGTAAATGCGAAAAAAAAAAAAAGTATTTATACAAATTTACTTTATTTACCAAAAAAAAAAAAAAACTACGAATACAAAACTTCCGTTTTCGGGGGAGATCGGCTGTTCCAAAAAATACGGCCGACGGAATTTGGCATTATTATTAGACAGCCCGCACTGGTAGATAAACCGCAGTCCCCCCCAAAAGTCGATGTTTTTTTAAAGATAGCCCGCGGCTTATCATCACTAAAATACGGTACATTGTAAATTTAAAATAAACAACAACACTAAATATTACTTCTTTCTGCCCGCATTTACAACATTTCATAAATGTAACTAAAATTAGATTTATCACTCTAGCCCAATGAAAGTGATAAAATCAGGCCAAAACTAACACTTTGTAAATTTTAATTAAATAGCAATACTAAAAATTACCTCCTTCTGTCTGCTTTACAGCGTTGCATGAATGTAGCTAAAATTAAATGTACCCCTAAAGACAGTGAAAGCGATAAAATAAAGCCAAAACTAATACTTTCTAAATTTCAGATAAACAGCAAAACTAAATATTACTTCTTTCTGAACCCGCATTACAGTATCGCATAAATATAACTAAAATTAAATTTATTTCTCTCAAATTAGTGAAAGTGATCAAATCAGGCCAAAACTAATACTTTGTAAATTTTAGTTAAACAGCAATATTAAAAATTACTTCCTTCTGTCCGCATTATATAAATGTAACTAAAATTAAATTTATCTCTCTCAAATTAGTGAAAGTGATCAAATCAGGCCAAAACTAATAATTTGTAAATTTTAGTTAAACAGCAATACTAAAAATTACTTCCTTCTGTCCGCATTATATAAATGTAACTAAAATTAAATTTATCTCTCTCAAATTAGTGAAAGTGATCAAATCAGGCCAAAGCTAATACTTTGTAAATTTTAGTTAAACAGCAATACTAAAAATTACTTCCTTCTGTCCGCATTATATAAATGTAACTAAAATTAAATTTATCTCTCTCAAATTAGTGAAAGTGATCAAATCAGGCCAAAACTAATACTTTGTAAATTTTAGTTAAACAGCAATACTAAAAATTACTTCCTTCTGTCCGCATTATATAAATGTAACTAAAATTAAATTTATCTCTCGCAAATTAGTGAAAGTGATCAAATCAGGCCAAAACTAATACTTTGTAAATTTTAGTTAAACAGCAATACTAAAAATTACTTCCTTCTGTCCGCATTATATAAATGTAACTAAAATTAAATGTATCTCTCTCAAATTAGTGAAAGTGATCAAATCAGGCCAAAACTAATACTTTGTAAATTTTAGTTAAACAGCAATACTAAAAATTACTTCCTTCTGTCCGCATTATATAAATGTAACTAAAATTAAATTTATCTCTCTCAAATTAGTGAAAGTGATCAAATCAGGCCAAAACTAATACTTTGTAAATTTTAGTTAAACAGCAATACTAAAAATTACTTCCTTCTGTCCGCATTATATAAATGTAACTAAAATTAAATTTATCTCTCGCAAATTAGTGAAAGTGATCAAATCAGGCCAAAACTAATACTTTGTAAATTTTAGTTAAACAGCAATACTAAAAATTACTTCCTTCTGTCCGCATTATATAAATGTAACTAAAATTAAATGTATCTCTCTCAAATTAGTGAAAGTGATCAAATCAGGCCAAAACTAATACTTTGTAAATTTTAGTTAAACAGCAATACTAAAAATTACTTCCTTCTGTCCGCATTATATAAATGTAACTAAAATTAAATTTATCTCTCTCAAATTAGTGAAAGTGATCAAATCAGGCCAAAACTAATACTTTGTAAATTTTAGTTAAACAGCAATACTAAAAATTACTTCCTTCTGTCCGCATTATATAAATGTAACTAAAATTAAACTTATCTCTCTCAAATTAGTGAAAGTGATCAAATCAGGCCAAAACTAATACTTTGTAAATTTTAGTTAAACAGCAATACTAAAAATTACTTCCTTCTGTCCGCATTATATAAATGTAACTAAAATTAGATTTATCACTCTAAAGTCAGTGAAAGAGATAAAATCAAGTCAAAACAAATACTTTGTAAATGGTAACAAAACAAGTAATGCTGAAAAATCCCTTCCATCTCCCTGCATTACAGTATTACATAAATATAACTAAAAGCACGTTTATCAGTAAAAACGACGAAATCAGTGATAGTGATATTATTTTTCACTTTCCTATCCTGGACTACCGAAATAGATGCGCGACATTGATGGTGCTGTATATATACAAAAGGAAGTGAGTCGGAAATAAATCTATTATCTCGGAGACAATAAAAATTTTACTAGGAAAAACAAAGGCGTAAAACGTGTTATGCTAAAGATATAATACATTGACATGTCTATTACAGAGAATTCCTGTCAATGTATAGATTTTTGAATTGAGAGATCATGTGACCTAATTTTATTTTTATATTTTTATGCTCTTACGGAATTAGTTATATCGATATAAATTTAAACGAAAAGGGGGAGAAAACTGTTTGGCATCGATAAGGAATAGGATTTAACCCTTTAACGATCACTACATGTTTTTCCGCCAAAAAGGAAAAATCTTTTCTTTAACCCGGACTTGTTCCGCGCGACAGAAATGTGTTTGTGGATATTGGTTTTATGTCTGATGCGTAGCTGTCATCCTTTTTGATTTTTTGGATGCCGGTATTTTCTTATATAAATATTGCCTCATTTAATCATAACAAACTGCTACAAAACTTATAAAAAATTCCGGTAACCAAAATTTAGAACGGATGGTAGCTATGGTTTAAACCTTCCACTGTGATATATTCAGGATTAGGTACAGAAGACATTTGCAACTTTTGTTAAAAGTCAATCTTATTATTTTAGTGAAACTAAAAAAATAAATACTCTAGTGAATAAAACATAACAAAGTTTTAATAATAAGACGAAATGGTACATAACCATACTATTTAACCTCCTGTTCATACAGGCTAGTCGTAAAAACATGCATCACATATATATGCGATTCCTAGCATGTGTAAAAATTACAGAGAAGTTCTGGAGAGCGACTTCTCTTTACACAGTCATAATTCAAGTCTCAGAGTCATTTTTGATTTTTCAGTCCTTCACAATTTTTATGAGATACAAAGGTGGGGGGGGGAACTATTTTCTCACAAGATGACAACAAATCGGAAAGTTTTTGGTCACGTGAGATACATAAGTTCACACCAATTTTAATAGTTCATTGGTGTTTGCTAGGCGTCAAAATGTCTGGGTACCACCTTCGCCTGGGAGCGCAAGGCGGCATTATCAAAGTCGAGCGTAAAATTGCTGGGGCTTTGCATCTGGGAGTGTGAAAGGCTGCATGGAATGTCCGTTTTCATGAGTCTGCAGACAGAGGGGCACCTCGGACCGCACACTGGCAAAAGAAGAAAACCTTGGCGATGTCACACCACTTCCAATATAAACTGCCCTTGGCACCAGTGTTGCCAGACTGAGGGAACTTTTTATTCAATATTCACCAATAAATTTTCATTGCAAGTGTTGGGTAATTATTTCGAAGACATCTTATAAAAGAAGATTTCGATTTCGAAGTTATTAGCCAACTGCTACAATTAAAATTTAGTGGTGGATATTGAATTAAAAAAATCCCTCAATCTGGCAGCTCTACTTCGGACATATATATATCCCAGTGGCAGTGAAAGGGTTAATGATGAGTCAGATAATATGAATGATTTATATGTTCCTGTGTATGGTAATTACAGCAGATCGAGTCCGAAAACCTACCGAATCATCTGATGTTTCCTCGATTCCTTTTCCTGACCAAGCTCATCGGGATTTTTATCTCGTTCAGCCTCTGCTTCTCTTGCTACTACATACAGCATGGTAGCCAGCTCTGCAGATTAATACCACAACCTCCCCCCCCCCCCCCAAAAAAAAAAAGGCCAGGTCAGTGATGCCAGATTGGGGATTTTATCCCCATTTTGGGGATTTTTTAGGCTTCTGGGGACAATTTTGAGGACCAAATGTTTGTGGAGACTTTTTTGGGGACAAATCTAGGGAGTTCTGTCAATGTTGGCAACGTCATGATTTATCCCTACGACTAGGGACTTTCAATAGCTTTATTGTTATTTGGGGATTTTTTTCAAAATTAACCTTCATTTCGGGGAAAATCTGAGCTATTATTATTATTATTATTATTTATTATTATTATTTCTTTTTAAAAACATTTTTATTTTCCCTTTTAGTAGAAATCAAGTTGGGGATTTTTTCGAAAAAATAAAAAAACCCTAATTTGGGGAAATTTGAAGACCTGTTTGGGAAAATAATTTTCGACCATCTGGCATCACTGTGCCAGGCTTAAAAGTAATTACAGAATCTGAATTACGTCTCCAGATTACTGTACTTGTAGTATCCAGTGCCTGATTTAAGGCAGGGCATTTGGTGCATCTGCCCTGGGCTCTTACATTGAGAGGCCTCAAAGAAATTCCATCATACATTTAAAAAAATAGTTAAAATGAAAAATTTCCAAATTCGTTATAATGATTGTTCTCTTTTGTTTTTTCGTTAATGGATGGAGGTACAGTGCAGCCACATATCCTAAAACTAGCAGTGAAGACGCGTCCAAAATGTTGGAGGGATGGCAACTTGAGCGACAATTTGAAATTTGGAAAATATCCAGTAATTCTGCGCTTTGTTATTGCTCATTTTCTCTGAGTCAGATGACTGTCACCCCTATTTTAGCATTGGACTCGTTGAGTTAGAACTTGCGCAGATGCTTCCATGGTTTCATGAAATGTAGTCGAAGAATATTACTACGCTGTTTTATAAATCGGTGGTATGATCTTTCAAGGAAACTATCAACTCATTGAAAAAATTGCAATATTTTCTCTAAACTCAAATACAACTGCATACTATCGATACTGCATTCCAAACCCATACTGAGGCTAACTAAATCCGAGGCACGCATTGCAGAGCAGATACACAAGCGCGATGTACATTGATCCGATAGACAATCATCAATACAATGAAAAATGAAGTGAAGTGAAGAGAATTTTTAGACGCATGAATCAAAAATTTGTCGTTTGTTTCGTTTGTTGTAATATTAAAGTACGAGGAAAAGGGGGCCCATTGAATATGAGTGTCCTGGGCCTCCATGTGAGTTAACCGGTCCCTGGTAGTACCTTCTTAATATATTTTCTTTGTAGATACAAACTTTATGCATTTTATGAATTTCTAATGCTTTTTGTTATATCAGAATACATCCGACATTCCTGGATGGCAGATAAATTTTGTTTTTTGTTGCAAACAGATACAGAAAATCCTGCTACTACAGCTACCACTTTCTAATATTAAAATGATCCTCAATAGAAAAAGTAGTAAAAAAAAAAAAAAAAAAGAAAGAAAGAAAGAAAAAGGCGGTAAACCAGAAAATGAAACTTAATAAAACTGGTAAGGAAAGGTCTGGTTCTTTCATCAAGGCTGTAACCTCATCGGTTTCAACACCTAAAAACAAAACATTCTCTATGATTTCCTCTAAAATTTCAACATTTCAGAAAAATGGCAACAAAAATATTAATCAAAGAAAAGGTAATCCAAACAAGCTCTTCTCGATGAGTAAAGCAATGGAAATAACGATAAGCCACACCTACAATATTTTGACTCCAGATCAGTTATGAGGATTCTGAAGAAATTAATGGATGCAAAGCTGCAGCAGTGATGCCAGATTGGGGATTTTGTCCCCATTTTGGGGAATTTTGAGGCTTCTGGGGACAATTTTGGGGACCAAATGTTTGTGGGGACTTTTATGGGGAATTCTAAAATTTTTGGGGAGTTCTTCAACTTTCTGTCAATGTTGGCAACGTAATGATTTACTCCTACGACTAGAGACTTTCAATAGCTATATTGTTATTTGGGGATTTTTTTGAAAAATTGCCTTCATTTGGGGAAAAAATCTATGCTTAAATCATAGAAAAATCTGCTTGATATATTTTTTTCCCTTTTTAGTAGAAATCAAGTTGGGGACTTTTTCGAAAAGAAACCCTGATTTGAGGAAATTTGAAGACCTGTTTGCAGAAATAATTTTCGACCATCTGGCATCACTGAGCTGCAGTCAATGTAATTGGGAATTCGAGAACCCTCAAAATTCAGATTTCTCGAAAACTTTTGAGTTACGTTTCATTTTTAACATTTTTTTTTTCTTCTTCACCTCGGAGATTTCCGTTTATTGAAAAAAAAAAAAAAAAAAAAAAAGGGTTGTTTAATTTTAATGAAGATTAATAGTTTTGTTTTTCTAAATAGGAAATGGCCATGTTGAAATTAGTCCTGAAAAGCTCATCCGAAGAACTCAATTTAAAATCAACTTGAAAACCGACAATTTTCATCGACTTAAATCTACAAAAGAGACTTTGTCGTCCTGAATACAACCTGAACCCGACCTAAAATCCGATTATATACATACAGAGTGATTATAATTAAAGTTACGATTTCAAAACACTATAATTTTAAAACTACCCATCACAGCGATTTGACATTTTACCAGAGCAATCGTGCGGCAATGGAATTTTGTTTGGGAAAAAAAAAAAAAGTTCCAAAATGTGCCGTTAACTATCCGTAAAGTATTGTTTCCTGAAGCCCCGCTTTTTCTCTTTTCACTATGACTGTTTCCTCTGTAAACAAGTATTCTTATCTCTTTGTTAAAAAAATTGTAGTAAACCCTTGAAGTCTATTGTTTCCTACTATTCCATTGTGTTGCTAACAGCATTCCTGTGTTTAATGAATCCATTTAGGCGTTTCCCCTGACATTATCCTGACAGCGCCATCCATAGGAACATGTTGGAACTATTTTTTTCCTCCCCCAAACAAAATTCCATTGCCTCCCGATTGCTCTGTTAAAATATCAAATCGCTCTGATGGGTAGTTTTAAAATTATACCGTTTTGAAATCGTAACTTTAATTATAATCACCCTGTGTGTGTGTGTGTATAAATGATAGATAATCGTAATAAAATTTAACCTTAACATTTAGTAATAAATAGATGCAAAACAATACCAACACAACAAAAATAGAACTGATTTTAACTTATAGGCAAGACTGTCACAAAAATGTTGCGATACAGATTAAGAACCAATAAGAGACAAAAACAATTTGAATTACTTACGCCGACATGAATGATAATAATAAAAAAAGGACCCTTAAACTTAATGACGGAGAAAGTAACTTAAGGACCACAGAAATAATAATTGGATAAAAATGTTTAAAATTAGAAGTAAAAACGCGTCAGGGGGCATGTACTTCATAAAGCTATGAAAGCTGTATCGATTTCATAAAACAATATAGCTAATCATAGCAATTTATATTGTTCCTGCCCCGATCGAGGCAGCAAAACCATTTGGAATGAGAAATTCAGTAAATTATTAAATGAAATCATCAAGGAATCCATAGAGAAAACTAGAAAAAAGCAGAGTAGCCCCATGTAAAGCTTTTACACAAACTAGAGAATAGGAAGATGCCAACAAATTATTGAAATTAAAAGTAAAAGCATTGCAAACATCGATTAATCGATAAAGAATTAACGTCTGAGCTGTTTCATTAACGATTAAATTCACTGAATAATTATTTATTGAGTTAGTGAAATTTTAAGTTAGTTTAAGTTTAATCTAGTTAAAAATTGTACGTGAAGCAAAGAACATTAAAACTTTCATAGAAAGGAAATTAATGTTAGAAAACCTTAAGTCAGCAATGAGCAAGCGCCATCTAGCGTTTAGCTAGATAAACAATAAGTCAGTTAAATTAATTCACGTTCAAACAATCAATGCTATAAAGAGTATTTTTAAGAAATATATAATTTAGAAGAATCAGAAGATTTTACACTGGAGAATTAAAATGTGTCCGTTAAGTAGACATTTCCGATATTTCAGGTATCCAATATGGAAGTTTACTTTGGTATACTCATAGCAGTTATATTTCTATCAAACAAGTTTTGTCTATTACTGTAATTTTTTAAACATGCTCTCAACTCGACCCGACTCGTTCAAAACTAAACCCGAACCGAATCGTCAGGAAATAGAATGCGACCCACAAGAAAAATCTCAGCCATGCTAACAATGCGACCCACAATAATAACACAGGTCGAAGATGAAATTTTTTTTTTCTTCAAGGTGATGTGTTTTCCTGGGGGTATTTTTGGATGCTGATTAAGGAAAAACTATTCAAAAATTTCCATCACGTACAGTTTTGACAAAAAGTGGGGTTGTTTGAGCCTCAAGCTCTACTTTTACAACTCCCATCTAAGTTATTTCCCGTAAAATCTGGGTGATGTGTGTGCAGAACAAAGAGAGTTATTTCATCGAAATACCATAGGAATGAAGAGGAGGTATCAGGGACGATGGGGTGTTAATATGTTAACAGATTATTGTTGGATGCTCCATAGAAAATTCCCCCCCCCCCGCAAGGCCTTCAAGCCGTGCACACGGTAAAAAGCTCTAAAGGGAGCTTTGATGCAGTGTTGCCAGATGGTCGACAGTCAATTTCCCCAAACAGGCTTTCAAATTTCCCCAAAACAGGGGTTTTTTCCAAAAAAGTCCCCAACCCAATTTTTACTAAAAAAGTAATTTTTTGACATTTTTAAAAAATATATTTAACAGATTTAAGTCCAAATTTTTCCCCAAATGACACTCATTTTTTAAAAAATCCCCATATGAAAAAAAAAAAAAAAAAAAAAAAAAACCTTTTATATACACACTAGTTATCAGAATAATTTAAATCTGTGTAAAGTACTTTTGTTCTGAGGATGCACGCAGGATGTACTTTCGCCCCCAGAATATCTAAGGGAAAAAGGGTACCTCCAAAAGCCACCTACATGTTAAAGAAACCCGATAAAAGTTTCTATGCGTAGGGACAAATCCTTACAGTTACCAAAGCTGTAAACCTAACTGGAAGACCAAGTCAAAAAAGTTGAAAAAATCCCCAGATTTCTCCCCAAACATTTCAAATATCCCCTCGAAACTCCCTACAAACTTTCGGTCTCCAAAATTGTCCCCAGAAGCCCAAAAAATCCCCAAAATGGGGACGAAATCCCCAATCTGGCAACACTGCTTCGATGTAAGATAATGTGCAAATGTCTTATTCTAATGTGTTTTACACATTAATTGTTTCCATTTTGTTATCCGCGTTTGTAATGATCGATAGACGGCGCTTTTCCAACTTTTGTTGTTAGTAAATATAATAGCCACGTGTATTTATTATTGTTCTATTTGTGTTACTACTTAATATTCGTGCTATAATTTCTCCGCCATTACATCATGGAAAATGGATTGCTTTTGGAAAAAATATTTCAATTTGTTCAAAGTTCTATCGGAAATAGATATTTAACTGAAGCTGAACAAATATTAGCTTCAAATCATCTGATTAATTCTTTACTTCCATTTGACGAAGTAACTGAAATTTTAAATTTGTCATTTGGAAATAAATGGAAGCTTAATTCTGGATTTCTTGATCCTTTGGAGTTACACTGTGGCACACAACAGTATGTGTTATCTTTTTTACCGGATTTATTCATTTTTATTCAATAAATATATGTGAAACTAAGCATCGACAAGCAATGGCGTCTCGACGAAAGTCGAAAGCTATTCATGTTAATTGTAATTTCACCTTAGCCCACCAGAGGGCGAGCATTTCATTACAATCGCGGAGAGTCTCTGGGTGAATTCTTTCGATCTTCATCCTTACTTTGTAAAAATTCCTTACGTGATAGGAAGAAAATACAGTCATTTCCGAATTCAGTGTATTATTACAGACATCCAAAGTAGTGTAGAAAAAAAATGGGAAAGTACGATTTAACCGGCCTGTGTAAATAATTCAGCAAACCCTCCCCGAACATGACCGACGATGGGAAAAAAAAAAAAAAAGATAAGTTTGCATTTCTCTAGATTTAATAAGTTGTACTAAAGTAAACATACTGTACTAAAGTTAAGCACCCCCCCCCCCCCCCGATTTTTTTTTTTAATTTTAAACTATGGCCTTGTATGAGTATAGAATTCCATGTTCGGCGATTTGTTTTATTTTCGAAGGCCCGTGGAGGAGAAAAATAAAGAAAATACGTACCTTGTTTTCAATAGTGTCGTGAGAAAGACGGGGAACAAGCGACATTTTTTCTTGTGTGGCTCATGTCAGGAAGTTTTAACATTTGTTTTTACTATTATTATAATGGTATTCAATATTGTTTCATGGACAGGAGGAAATTATCTTTAACGAAGAAAATCATCTTCTTCTTTTTCTTTTATTTATTTTTTAGTTGTCTTTTCATGTAGGATAAGTGCACCAGTGATTGACACTTTTAGAGCAATCTCTGATGTTTTTAATGTTCTAGTCATGAGAAAATATTTTTAGAAATCTTAAGTTAGTACATATGGTATGAAAGACATTCAGAACCACATATATGTTAAAATATATACATTTGATAACAATTATTATTATTTTTTTGAGGAATTTTTATTTGACACCCACTCAGTGTTCCAGTCATTGACACTGCCAGTTTTTCATTTAATCAGTCATTGGCCTCCTATGTCCCAGTGTTTGACACAGCTAGTTATTCATTTTACCAGTTTTATTAGCCCCCTATGCTCCAGTGTTTGACATAAAATGTTAAAATTCTTAGATGTAAAATATATGATTTTATTATTTTTCTTATTTATTAATTATTTCGGGATATATGTCAATTACTGGAGCATGCCAATCACTGGAGCACCTACCCTCTTTCTTATTCGGAGAAAAAAAAAAATTCCAATTTATAATTAATTGTTTTGTATAATGAACTTTTTAATACACTACTTACGGGTCATTCAAAAATACGTTTTTTAAGAAACATGAACCCTACATTTAGACTTTCCCTTCTTCCACTCAGTTTCATAATATTTATTCTTCAGGTTGATATCTGATTCGACAATTTAGGGAGGCTGTCAATCCCTGTCTTAAAAAGTACACTTAATACTGCTTTGTTAAATAAATCCTTTTTGAGTCATGTTCTTAGTCTGGTTAAGAACATGATTCGACAAGGATTTATTTAACAAAGCAGTATTAAGTGTATTTTATTTAGACAGGGATTATTGCTAGTGCTCGGATACTTTTGCTGCGGAGTGTACGATCCGATTTGTGATCTACGATAGCTGCGATTGTTACAATAGTATGCCTCTCTTAATCTTCAAATTTATTTCATATGTACGTTCTTCGAATTGATTTTTAATCTTGTATCAAAACTTGATTTAATTTTCTAACCTATTTTATAAATTCATAAAATGTGTTATACATAGGCTGATCAGATCAAAGTACCTTTATAATAGAGAAACATCAAAAATTGCTACAGTTATCAAATTATAGATGTAGTTTTTCATTCCTAATAAATAAGGACTAAAAATAAAGTGTTATTGATTAATAATTTAGTTTCTACAATATTTTAAAACTTAGAAAATTGTCTTCCAAAAAAAAGGGCGTCCCCATTTGTCCCCAGAAAATGGGGACGTTTGGTCAGCATAGTTATACAGTCGGCAGCAAAAGTATCCGAGCACTAGCCATTAATTCCGATATCAAAAAAGTACACTTAAACTGTTTTATTAAATAAATCCTTATCGAATCATGTTCTGAGACTGACTAAGAACATGACTCGACAAGGATTTATTTAAGAAAGCAGGATTAAGTGAACTTTTTTTAGACAGGGATTATTGCTGGTGCTCAGATACTTTTGCTGTCGACTGTACATTAGGCTGACCATATGTCCTCGAATCTCGAGGACAGGCACGAATTTCGAGGACAAACTACCTTCGTCCCCAAAAAATTACAACACATTTGGGGACGCCGGTTATAAAGTTATTAATGTTTTATAATAAAAGTTTATTATATGTATAATAAATAAGCTGAAATAAGGTGCTTTATACATAAAACTTACTAAAATTTTACAATTTAAGGTGATTTAATTATTTTTTTATTTTTTTGTCCTCGAAATTCGAGGACACCGCCATCTTTGTCCACAAATTCAAGGAAAAAAAATATGGTCACTCTACTGTACATTAACATTTTCATAGATATCGTGATATATATAGATCTATCATTCCCATGTTATCGAGCAAAAATTTTTGATAAAAAAAAAAAAAAAAAAAAAAAAAAAAGTTTTGGCACCGGCCATTAGAAGGTATTGAAAAAAAGAAGAAAAAAAGAAAAATCATTCACCTTCAGTATATAAATTATTCATAAATTTTATTTGCTAAATTATTCTTATGTGTTCCCTCGAGAAAAGACAGCCATTAGTAGGTAAAATAGCCGTCTTTTCCCAAGTAAAAAGAAATCACATTTTCCCCCTCTATGATCAATCTATATGTTAATAACTATATCAGTGAAGGTTAATACTATGTGTGAATTAATTTACACCAAATGTAATTATTCTTTTTAATATCAGAACTCGATTTATTCTTTAAAATTTCGATTAATGTCTGTTTAAAAAGACTAAGCAGACGATTATATGATTTAACTCAAAGCGCATAACCAATTTTCTTCCTGACTTGTGATCAGAATAAAAAAAAAATAAAATAAAAAATAAAAAGATAAAATGAAATAAGAGATTTACCAGAAAGCAGTTTATCTCTATGACAAGACTCCATAAATCCCACCAAAATAACAGATCACGTGAAGTATCATCGATTGTATAAACGGATAATGAGGATATTCTAATTGCTCAAAGCGGAAAGATCCTTGAGTCACAATGAATAAAAAAATATCTAGTTATGAGCGGTTTAATCACGTGCGATATCTAAATCCAACAACACGCAAGATATTTCGATCAGCATCGATTCAGATTAAATTATGAAAAGTTTTCAATAAAAAAGAAAAAGAAAACTGAAGACTTGTAACTTAGAAAAATTTGAAAATTGATTATTATTTAGTTGGAGAAAAACGAAATCTTGATTTCGCATGTTCTCTCAGATTAAATCTTAAATTTTTAATTTAAAAACATATCACAATGTACGTCTAAATTTTTCTTTAAATCTATTTTATTGAATGGCATCAAGTTTTTTATGACTGAAAACCACGAGAATTTTAAAAAGAAGTTGGGGGAAAAAATCTATAATTACAATAATATTATTAATAGAACAAACAATAAAATAAGTATCCATTGTGTTTATAGAATAGAGAATTATATACTACAGAAAATTCGATTTCCAATCTTCTGTTCATTAACACATCGATATTCATTATTCATGCTGAAGTATATATCAATTAATGTAATCGGATGTTTTATTTAGAAATAAAATGATTAAAACTTGTTTGAATATTAGAAAGTTTTAAAAAGACGTCTATGAGTATTATGAGAAGTATTTATTCAATCAGAAATAGTAAAATAATGTTAAAAAGGATGAAGTTTAAGTGTAATTAACAAGTGATTACAAAAGAATGGAATTTAAATATTGTATGGAAAAGGAAAGGGGGAAGGAGAGAAGAAACTGAAAACATGCCTTATTTTATTTTAGGAAAAAGAAATCTGAATGGAATTTATTTTCTTAAATATTAGTGTATGTTAGAAAATGCATAGATTAAAGTTTTTTGATGGATGGTTGAGGTAATTTTTAGTAGAGCGATAAGTGACCATACCAAAGTTTGAACAAGTGTCACCAAAAATTGGTGGTATTTGTTATCTTTTTGCCTATAACGGCAAATTAATAAATGAATTTATTCTTGTCTTCTATCCTGTTACATTTATGAAGACTTTTATATTTAAAATGAAAAATAAATAAATAAATAAATAAATAAATAAATAAAATAAAATAAAAAATTCATTTTCTTTCGACATGAAAATAAATACATTTAATTAAACGTGAACGTCAAAAAATTGTAAAAGATTAAATTATCCATCTCACAAAATTGGACGCCATTATCACTTTAAAAATTTTATGCGCATCGATAAAGTGCTAATGATTCAACTATAGCTATGATTCAACAGAAAATTTAAAAACATGGTTTATAAAAAGTTTTTTTTTTTTTTTTATCTATAATTATAATTATTATTACTTTGAATTTTTTTCATACTATTTTTTTAAATATTTACATTTTTCTACGTTTTTTTTTTTTTTTTTAAAGACATTTAGTGTAGGTTAAACAAGTTTGTGTATGAATTTTTAGATACATTTAACATAATGTTTTTCTTGACACATACAGCCGAACCTCCATAACGTGAACACGCTTAATGTGAATTACTTTTAACATGAACCGTTTCCACATTTCCCCTCCCCTCCCCTCCGTGGAGGATCAAAATTGTGATGGCATGTCTCCAGACTACAGTCGGTAACAAAAGTCTCCGAACACTAGCAGAAATTCCTATGTAAAAAAAGTACACTTAATACGCTTTCCTTAAGTAAATCCTTGTCGAATCCTTTTCTTAGTCAGTCTAAAAACAGGATTCGACAAGGATTTATTTAACAAAACTGTATTAAGTGTACTTTTTTTATATAGGAATTTTCGCTAGTGTTCGGAGACTTTTGTTATCGACTGTACTTCTAGGGTTGAGTCACAGACCGTCACCAGTTGCCCATTGCGCAGCACTAGTGCGACGTAAAACGCAACCAATCCAACCACAATTCCTGTTAAAATGAAGATTAGTTACTGATAGCATGAACTACTGATAACACGAACATTTTTTTTTTTTTTCTCCTTGGGATTCACGTTAACGAGGTTCGATTGTATATGTAAAACTTCTTTATATAATTTTATTTCTGAAAACAAAAAGACACGAACAAATTCATAACATAACACAATAAAGAATATCTACAGAACAGTTTTAAAGCTCTATCACAAAAAATAAAAAACAAATTAAATTGAAATAAACTTCGTATTTTTAAAACAGGAATTTCAATAAAAACTGAACGTGAAGAAAAAGCCCTTTAAAGTTTTATATGGGAGTAAGCAGCCCTTTTAAACAGCAAAAACTCGTTTCAAATTATTTTCCATTGAATAGGCTTTTATTAATTATGAAGGGGAGGGGGGAGATTCTTTGATCAATTTTGGGGTAAATTGCCCCATTAAAAAATAAATGAACCACTGCAAAAATTTCTTCTATATTCATTTTATAAAACCGCGCTACCTACCAGTTAACATGCACATAAATTTAATCACCATAGTTCCGCAGAATAAAGATTTTAAGTATAACGTTTTGTGCAGTTTTAAACAGCCATATATATTTAAATAAAAGGAGAATGTTAATAATAGTGAGTCTGCTGTCAAATGATATAATCTAAATTAAGTTCTTTCATTCTCAGAATAACCATCTCACTATCAAATTTGGTGCATTTATATGCACCATGAGATATAGCTGCAACATAGCAGTGCAACATAGCAGTGTCATCCGTTGGCCGATGTGTACTAAATTAAATCTGCATAGTTTTTTTATAAATTTTTTTTGCATATAAAGTTTTGAGCAATTTATACATGATAGAAGCTGAGTTATAGCCTTCCCGTAAATAGGGGGAAATTGCAGCATAACAGCGTCACTGTGATTCAGTATGCATCAAATATGATAGACATCAATTTATGTTAAGGTGAAAACTAAACATAATATTTTATAAAATTCTGTTCGCTAGTTCTTGATCTAGAGCTACAGCAAAATTTTTGTGACACATACACAGACACACAGTAGATATCATTCGAAAATGATGTCAAAACACATTCAGGAACTCTTAAAACGTACAAAACCGTCAAAAACTAGAATTCAAAGATTTTTATGAATCCATTGCTTTTTTCTATTGAATATAGGAGACTAAAAAAAAAAAAAAAAAAAAAATGGTGCAATTAAGTACGAAAAAAGAAAAAAAAAAAAATTATTTATCTTATTTTATTCGGGTTTTGTGTACAAAATGGTAACGACGCGACGTAAGCTAACTGAAATAAAATTCTGTAGCACTTAAAATTATTATTATGAAAGAGGTATCACCATTTATTTTGACGTTCTACACCTTTCAAAATATGTGATTGCCATTTTCGTTAATATTAATAATATGTACGAAAATAATAAAATGAAATTTTTTCGTAAAAAACAAACAATACTCACTTTATTTTTTTAAAAGTAATCCTAATTTTTCCCAACCAGTCTGTTTTCTCCCTCAGAATCATACAGGTTTTTATCACTCTGATTCCGGAACAATTTTATGATTTGTATTCGGATTGTAAACAATGTTGTTCGTGGAATGTTAAGATACCTTCTAGATGGTTCCATTTTAATAGCTTGTTATGTCAGTCAGACATTTTGATACAAGCAGAAGATAGTGTTTTGGAGATATATAAAAAGGGCAATAAAGTTTAAATCACAAAATATATTATATATATATATAGATTTTTTTTTTCTTGCCTCAAGAAAGCACGTGTATAGAGATTATTCTACATGCATTTATCACGACACGCGACTGCTCCATTTTTACTTTCCGAATTTCAGACATTATGTAAAGTAAGTATTGTAATCATGAAAAATCACACTCGAATTTTTTGAACTGCACTAGCATCTAAACTGTACACTCGATTAAGTTATAAATTGGTTGGCATATTATAGGTTATTATCGCAAGAACCGCACAGATTTACTTGAGTGTCGGAGTTATAGTTTTTTTTACCAGGTTACAAAGAAGTATTATTATACATTGCGGACTATGGGATCAAAATATTTAAAGTGTGTTTAAATAACGTTAAATTGTTTAAAACATAAAAAAGGAAAATTTCTGATACTGCGAGCTTTCTACTGATAGTTTTTTAGTGGGGCTCACAAAAGAATTTGGATACATTACGATCTACTGATGTACTAAACGGCATACAACTTGAAGAGCAATACTCAAACATCTATGATGTTATCCTTTGTATGTTTAATGACCCCCTCCTAGAACAACAAAAAAAACAAACAAAAAAAACAAACAAAAAAAAAAAAAAAAAACAGGTATTTATATAATTTTTTTTTCTAACCATGTAAGCTATTTGAATTCCACTTTAGAGGACCTTTAATTTAAAGGGATGTTTAAAACATTCATAAAAATCATCGCGAAATTAGATAAAATCAGAAATAGCAAAATTAGGAAAAATTAAAAAAAAAAAGAGTATGGGAGAAACACAGTAACACAATGGCACTTATGTTAACATATTCTCCACGCATCGCATTCTAATGTCACGCTAAACTGGATGGGTGGAAGGTCAAGCAATGATGCAACTAAACACAAAACCTTTCATCCTTTTCTCTTTTTCCTTGCGGCTCACCCTCTGTGTTTGATGTTTCACTTTTACAACACATAATGTGATTGCGTTAACAGTTGTTTAAATAGCTGTGGAAAAAAAAAAATAATAATAAGATTCTTTCTTTTATAAATGGGGAATGATTTTGCAAAAATGAAAGCATGCTCCCGTGTCTCCTCATATAAGGAAAAAGAAAAAACGAAGAAGATAAAAAGAGAATTTAAAGAAAGATATTCATGTGCACATAATTTGGAGTAAAGGTCACCTTCTAATAGTCACGAAATTTTCGCTAATTTTTTATACTAACGAGTATTTTCAATATTTTCACTTTCTGAAGTAATTATGTATTCAACGTCAAAAAATTTCTTAATTCGATCGAAATATTTTAGAAAAAAAAAAAAAAAAGAATAAATAAATAAATAATATATATATATTTCATCAAATTCAATGTCCGTCTTTGGCTGGTTTCATTAGGATGGATTTTCATAGTCATTTTACGCGTCGTTCTTTTCTTTTCTTTCGTTTTTTTTTCCTTCGTATTTTCTTCTTCTTCTTCTTTTTTTCTTTTTCTTTTTCTTTTTTTAATAAAAAAGCTAGATTTATAATTTTTTTTTATTAAATTTAATTCGTAAATAAAATAAAAATAATTACTAACTGGTATGTTGTAGAAACTAAAAAACTTTCTTTTACAATTTCCTATACGAATTCACGTAGTACTACATGTTGTTTAAAATTACTATTTCACAAAATTTTTTTCTATGATGAATGCAGACAACTTTCATCTCAGAGGTGTATAACACTAAATGTGCAAAGAAAATCAATTTTGTTTTCTACGCACAATATTTAAAAAAAAAAAAAAAAAAAAAAAAAAGTTTTTTTTTTTTTTTTTTTTTCCCTTGAGTTATCACAAATTTATGGTTCAACCATACGTTTTAAAAGGTATTGGTATTAGAAGTTGTTTTGAAGAATACTCATGTTGAGAATTTACAGCTACCCCCCCCCCCCCGGCCCCCCCCCTCCACACACACACACTCGGAGGAGGGGTGCTTCATTCCTCGGGGGAGAGGGATGCATTTTTTACTCTAATTCACTATTACTAATATATTTTATTTATTTTTCACTTTTCCAATGATTCTTTAAAAATAACTCTCATTTTGTACATTTATACGAAATTTTGTTCTAAATTGCCACATTGGAAACTATGAAAAATTCATCGGTTCGTTAGTTTGTGAGATATAGCGTTTACAAAATTTAGATTCATATACATACATACACAACACAGACAAACAGACAGACATTTAAAAAAAAAATCGTTAAATCGCGTTCAGGATATCACAAAACGTTTAAATCCATCGAGAACTGGAGATAGAAAAATTTCACGAATTCAATATACTTTCTTCTCGTATATATAGAAGAAAATAAAAATATCTAAATATCTTGAGCATGAAAAAGAAAAAGAAATTTTTCTGTTAAGTTCAACTCATATTTATTTATAACTTTATTTTATTATACATAATAAACAGGATGTATTTATCGATATAAAAATCATTCATACTTTAAATTCAAATGTAACTTCTATAAATATCCGAAGGGTTCTTTTGTGTAGTAAACCTGTAATAATCGCCACTTTCAAAAAATTGTGAAAGCAATTTTATTTTTAGCCATTTCCGAGCGTGAAGTTAGTTAGATTCGCCCTGATTCATTCAAACTGTGAAATGGTGGAAATGATTTATTCATTTAAAGACAATGTAAGCCTCATCACGAAGCTATGAGAAAAATCGTGCCGCTCGACATATCGTCGCAGTTCTGAATATCTAAGCTGCGTGATACAGGTCAAATTTAGTTTTGATTTGTTGGCATCACTCAAAATTTGCAAGTTAAATATTAGAGATGGTTCCTTACTACTCTATATGTTTATGGTAATATTACGATAATCATTGCAGCTAAGTGTTTATGCTAATTTATGCGTATGTTTGCATAACGTATTCTAAACAGGTCAAATGAGTGTTGATATTAGAATGAAACAAATAAATAAATAAAGTGAATACAAATTGTTAAACATATTTTCTTTTTTAAATAGCTTGGAATTAAGACAAATTTAATAAATTAAGTACATAATCATTTTCATTTGGGGTGCAACATATTCAAGTATAAAGTAAATCTGAAAGCAGTGTTATATAAAAAAAGTAATGATAATAAACACCAGAGTAAAAAAAAAACTGGATTTTTGTAACTTTTGTTTCTGATAAGATAGCATGCTGAAAATTTTTCTATATTTAGAATGCTTTTTTATTCAGCTGAGTTGTCTGTCATTCTGTCTGTCATCGTACCACTTTTCTGCTATATTTTGACTCAAGGGTCATCCCTATGAATATGAGTGACCATGGGTGACCATTAGTGACCAGTGAGTGACCCATGAGGGACCAGTGAGTGACCCATGAGGGACCAGTGAGTGATTCTGTCTGTCATTCTGCCTGTCATCGAACCACGTTTCTGCTCTATTTTGACTCAAGGATCATCCCTAAGAATATGAGTGACCATGGGTGACCATGAGTAGCCCGTGAGTGACCCATGATCGACCAGTGAGTGACTTGTGAGTAATTATGTCTGTCATCGAGCCACTTTCCTACTATATTTTGATTCAAGGGTCATCCATACGAATACGAGTGACCATCAGTGATCAGTGAGTGATCCATGAGTGACAAGTGAGCGACCAGTGAGTAATCAGTGAGTGACCCTTAGGTGATAAGTGAGTGACCCATAAGTAACTCAGAATATTAGAACATTTTACAGTAATTAAAGGATTTCAAAACTTACGCGTCCTGTTTCAATTCGGTTTTAAATATTAATTTCGGTTTTTTAGTATTAATTAAAAAAATAATATAAATAAAGAAAAAAAAAATGCTTTTTCATCGGTGCCCTAAAAAGTAGTAAATAAGGTAAAATTTTCTGTACTCAAATCAATTAAAAGATCAAAATCATTCATTGATGACAAAGTATGTTATTATACAGTAGGATGTAGATATCAATGAATGCTTTTGATATTTTAATTGATTTGAGTACAGAAAATTTTGCCTTATTTACTACTCTTTAGAGCGCCGATAAAAAATTTCGCCGCATTTTTAAAATTTTTTATTTATTTATTTAATTATTATTATTACTAGCAGGCTACGCCCGCTTCGCTGGTCACTATATTTAAATGAATTTTCAAAAGAATTGGATTAGTATTTATTTTCTACATCACATTACAAAAAAAAAAAAAAAAAAAAAAAAAAAAAAACCCACTGAAATCGCTTTAAATCTCGGTTCTTCGGGTACCCGTTGCCTAAGTCAGCTCTTTTTTCTGCCCGTACTGCATCGGATCCAGTTTCCCACTGTCTACAGAAAAGTCTTTAACGGAAACTCCAATCTGTGGGTATTTATCGACGATTGTGGATTTTCTGTTATTTAAGAACTACGATTTTAAAAATGACTGTATCTCAGCATCTATTATATATTTTAGTTTTTGAACCATGTGTTTTATAGTCCCCATTATTTACACTATATTACAATTTGATTCCGGCCAGTGCAATAAAATAAAATAAAAAAGTAGATTTTCTTTTAAAAGGAATTAAGTACATGAAAAACAAACGTATTTTAATCAGTTTAATCCTTTCTACTATAAATTACCATTTTTTTCACCCAATAAATATTATAAATAAATAAATAAAAAAATAAAAAAAAAAAGAAGAAGAAGATTTTTCTTTTAAAGGAATTAATTAACAAAATGAAAAATGAAAAGTTGCTATACTATAAAATTTATGCATAAACGTAACAATTTATTTCTATTGCATTACCATTTGATTTTCAATAAATATAATAATAATAAAGAAAAAAGAAGAAAAAATCACCTTCAAATGAATGTTAAATAAAAAATGAATTCCATAATAGCCGTTGCTAAGATACGCAGACGATTACAATCGAAGAATAAATTCATGAAAAATAGAACATTAAAGCCAATATTTAAAATCGAAAAAACATTAATTTAAAAAATTCAAATTCGAAATTCGAAAAAATCTCGATGAGGTGCACACCTGCAGGGTCCCAGGTACCTATATGCCAAATTTGGAAGCTCTGCGATCAATAGTGTGAGCACCAGAGCGCAGACAGACACACACACAGATACACACACACACAGACACTTCTCTTTATTTATATAGATTATTATTATTATTTCCTTTTGCATAGCTGCATCTCTTTCTATTGTTGAAATCGAAACAATGTTTCGCTAATTCATATTTCTTAAATCACAAGTATGGATGCTTGGCAATGCTTGGTAAAAAAACTAAAATAATGCTCGTGCATTTTAGCTAAAATGCTAAATATACAGTTTATTGAAAGAACACAAAAAATATATGTTAAGGGTTTGAGATAGTAACATTATAAAAATTTTCATGGAAATGGGATTTTATGTATTAAACCTAATACATTTTTTGTTATAAAGGGAGATAGGAAGGGAGATTAGAAATAGAAAAAAAAAAAAAAAAAAGCAAGAAAGTCATAGATTTAAAATTTTGCAGAGAAATAAAATCAAAACAATAGCAAAAGTATCAATAGTAATTCTTACTTTTCATGAATTTTCTTTAAGGATTGTTAATCTTTAGTGTCCCTTCTCGTGAAGTGGAGAGTTGGAGATAAGTATAGGAGAAATGGAAATTCTGAAGCTAGAAATAAATAAATAAATAAATAAATATATATATTAGGAAATTATTTTGCATGTCGATATTTTTATTAAAATAAGGAAAAAAAAATTGAATTTTTTAACTAAGGACGATTTTTTTTAAAATATATATACCTCGTTTCTGAATGATGGACTGTAATATTTAATTAATGACTGAGATTTAGCGCTAAAGGTTCATTTTATTTGTGTCATGTACAGTCGGTAACAAAAGTATCAGAACAGTAGCAAAAATTCCTATGTAAAAAAAGTAGAGTTAATACTGTTTTGTTAAATAAATCCTTGTCGAATCCTGTTCTTAGACTGACTAAGAACAGGATTCGACAAGGATTTATTTAACAAAACTGCATTAAGTGTACTTTTTTTACATAGGAATTTTTGCTAGCTTTCGGATACTTTTATTACCGACTGATGACACAACACTGCTTTCTTGTACAATTTTTATATTCTAAATACTTTACCGATATATCTGTATTTTTTACTTATCGATAATAGAAAACTTTTAACTATGAAACTAATAAGTTGTGGCCACCACAAGACTTTCTTCTATATTTTTTATACAAATTTAGTTTTTTTTCCCCATTTCCCTCTCCATTAAAAAAAAAAAAAAAAAAAAAAAAAAAAGAATCAATAACTTTGTTTTGAATTACCACAGATTTGTGGTTCAATCATTCGTTTTTAAGATACCCATATTCAAAATTTACACCCCCGGGAGGGAGCTATGCTTTTACATGCACACAATTTTTTCTTAATCCACTACTATTATTATCAATAATTCATATTAATTTTAAAACCATTCATTAAAAGTAACTTTCATTTTGTACATTTATACGAAATTTTGTCCTATACTACAACGCTAAAAATTCTGAAAAAAAAAAAAAAAAAAAAAAAAAAAAAAAAAGGGATTCAACAACAACACTTGTTGAGTGATTGGTGCCAAAATTAAATCAGCCTCAGTTTAGGTCAAGATCGAACTAAATATTAAGTTTGGTTAAATTTCTACTCTGCTGTTAATTAACAACACCTGAAGATGCTATTTTAATAATATAGCGAAAAGCTTTGTGTTTGATTTTAATAAAGAAACTTTATTTAGTGTTTTAAAAGTGATTTTATACCTTTTTTTTTAATTTAATTTTATTGTTTATTATAATTATTTCAAGTATTTATTTATTTATTTATTTATTTTTAATCCTTTCCTCTAATTTAGCTTAATGTTTTGACCGTATCTTTTCGGTTTTCAGCGGGAGGCTGGAAAGAATCGCAGATACGGTCTTACATAGCATATTACACATATTCTTGTAATTTTTCTTTTAGACTTCTTTTATTTATTTTAAATCCCGGATAATTTTTTTTTTTTTTCTGAATATGTTGTTGCAGTTGTGACGTCCTTTTTCCTGCTAAATCATCCTTCTTCTGCTACTTTGTTTTTTCTCCAAACCATGAATAGAAATTTAATTCTTTTGTTTCAATAGATTTGTGCAGCAATGATGCCAGTTTTCGAGTGTTTGTCTTGGAAAAGTTGGGCTTTAATTATTAAAAAGAATTTAACGCAAGTTTATCTACCACCGATGTTGCTATAAATTTCTTTTCTAAATTTAAAACTGCTCATAACCAAATTATACAATCACTAATTATTTATAACAATATAATTTATACTTTACTATTTTAAATAATGTATATCACTTAAGCCTGAAATATATTGCCCGTACAATAATTCCTGAGAAGATATTACAAACTTTTCATAGATAAACACACGAACGGTTGCATAAAGATAATAAATAATCTGGTATGTTACTCCCACGACTTTCTCTTACCTTGAAATTTAATACTATAAATACAGGTTGGAGATTAAGAGGTAAGATAGTGAGTACTGTTATGCCTAAGTATGTTAAACAATTCAAATTAGGTTTCAGAAGAGTTGATAAACAGTTTTGTGAGAAGGGGGCTACCGCCCCCTCAACCCCCCCGTTTTATTAATGCACACACATTTATATGAAATTTAATTCTGTTATTAAAATTAAAAGTTTACTTAAAATTATACAGACAATTTTCACACGCAACATTCATTGAAACTTATCAATCTTGATCAAACTTTTCCAACAACAAACTAATATTAACTTCAAAATACAACATTTGGATCGCCTAAAATTATTCGTTTTAAAGTTATTCTAAGAGTAGTATAACACTAAATATCTAAAAAAAAAAAGTTGAATTTGTTCTCAATATTATATTTAAAAAACAAAAATTGTTAAAAATGAAAAAAATCGATAACTTTATTTTAAATTATCGTAGATCGATGGTCCAACCATTCGTTTTAAAGGTATTGGCGAGCTCTTTTGAAAGATACCCATCAGGAAAATTTACTCCCCTCGAGGGGGGGACTTCCCCCCCCCCCCCCAGGGGAAAGGCGAGGCCACTACATACACAAATTTTTTTTCTCAGTTGACTATCGCTATTACAAAAAATATATATTCGTTTCATTTGATTTACTGGAGTCTATAGATGTTAAACTCTACTTACCTGCAATTTCCCTCATAGACGTAATGTATTTGAATATTTTTGAGTGTCCCTGTACACGAACTATTTGCTTCATCTCAACGAAAAGCTTAGTGTAGCATCCCTATATGATACACATTTAGAATACCGAGTTTGGAATTTCTGCTACTATTTGTTCTTGAGATATGCTGATGACAGACACACATACAGACCATTCACTAAAAACATGATTTTCGTATTCAGGGGGCCTCAGAACATTTAAATATAACAAAAACTCTCTTTCGAAAATTTGACCCTAAAACAATATTTTCTCAGCCGTGTGGGTAAGAGAAAGTAAAAACAATATTCGCAACAATACATATGCATAAAATATTTAAGTTTGCCCAAAACTCTTAAAATACAATTAGGTCACAGTTAATTAGCAAGCGGTATTGTCATCTGAAAAATAAAGGTCAAAATATTCCGATGTTGAAGTGTAACCTTCATGTTTATGAATGAAAACAAAAAAATAAATACAATAAGCCTTCAACATGAGTAATATTTTTTTGCATTTTCGATGATTTTTTTAAAACCTTCATTTACTTGAAAACATTTTAAAATACAATTTGATTAGCATGTATAAAGCTTGCTTTCTAATACTCTCCATATGTTTTGTAAAATGTATTCTACAGAATATGTTATGTTTAGTGTTAAGCTTTACAAGGCTACAATAAAATATTCAGATACATCAAGGGCTACAATTGAAAATTGCTGTGATTGTTTTTTCGTTTGTGTTAATCGTTTTTAGCACTTTTAAAAATGTTTTAAGACTGATTATCTGGTTAATCAGTTTATTTGTTTGTCTTTCTGTCATTCTGTCTGTCTGTCGCGCCATCACATAGGCATAGTGTTTTAAAGGTTAATGTCGCAACGAGTTAGTTCAGTTGGAAAATGTCAATAATCTATGCCAACCATGTGATTTTTCGTTGTTTATTTCATAAAAAGGGGGGGGGGTTAAAAATACCGGTATAAAATTTTTTTCAGTTTTCCCCCACAAGTTTCCCAATTGTAATTAAAAATTATAGTTTATCATAATACATAAGAGTGTTTTATCTGGTGCTGAGTCAATGATATTCACAAAGCGTAAAAATGAATAAATAAATAAATAAGAGAATAAAAAGAAAGAAAGAAAATAAAAAATAAAAAAGTTTATGGACACAACAAATCTTAAGAAATGACCATATAAATAAAAATAAATAAAAATAAAGTCTCCATGCTTCAATGTTTTACGCTCTTCATTGCCCCCATGAAATTCTATTATATTTGTGGCCTTTGATATATATTTTTTTTAAAGACATTTTTCCCTTTCAAGGCTTAAAAAATTTCAAAAGTATAACATGGTTGTATGAATAGCGATATCCTGACACACTTTGAATCAGTCCGTTCAAGGCGGAAATTTGAAATTATTTTAATGCATTAAATTTCTTTTCAAATTTAAAGTTATAGTCTTTGTACCTTCTGTTCACAGCTGATTTGAAAATTTTCTACTATTTTAAAAATTTACATTATTGACATTTTGATCCAAATTCATAGCATAACATTATGGTTATATGAAAAAATTATGTTGATATTCGGATTGCAATAGCTGTAACAACTGCAACATTCAGCTCTTCAAATCCATCCTTTATAGCGGCCGAGCGGTTTTGCGCTCGAAGCTGGTAGACAGGAGGTAACGTGTTCGATCCCAGGTCGCACTCATCGGCTTAGCCTTCCGGAGTTTTCTGTGATTTTCTTCGAAACTTGCGTAAATACGGGCTCCCCCTCAGGAACACTCCCCCTCAGGCCTAGGACCCTTGTGCTGTCAATCGGTCATTCTCCCAAACGAACCCATACTTTATAAAGTTAACCTATCCGTAAAGCTATGTTAGATATAGAATTTAATGTGATTTTCAAAACGTAACTGAGAAAATTGAAATTTACGGTTAATAAGACATTTTGCAAAACAAAAGAAAAATAAATAAACAATAAAATTAGAAATTCTAACTTCTAAACTTTCATTAAATTATTTATTTTAATTTATAATTGTTGCCAAAAAAAAAATTAAACTTTAAATTTTACATCTACTTTTTAAGATAGCACGCGATCTTGTTTTATATAAAAATTTAAATTTAAATTTTCAAGATGGGTATCTTTCGAAAGGTCTCGTCAATACCTTTAAAAGGAATGGTTGAACTATAAATATGTGATAATTTAAAACAAAGTTATCGATTCTTTTTTTTTTTTTTACTTTTAACATTTTTCTTTTCTTTTCTTTTTTTTTTTTTTAATATTTTTACTGAGTGAATTTGTATAGGAAAATATAGAAGAAAGTCATGTGGTGGCCACAACATACTAGTTTTTTTTTTTTTTTTTTTTTTATGTCATCATGAGTTATTCATTCTAACTACCATGAGGATACTTTTTCTAAAGAGTCTGGAAATCAGGAAACACCGGCTGAATTTCACGAATATTTTAATGAATATTTTATAAAATATTGTTTGAACGTTGCTCTTTTATATGCATACAATTTTAAATAAGCTTTTTATTTATTTATTCATTTATTTTTAAATCTTCAATACCCTTGTAACACTTTAAATCAACTTTCTAGTTATAATAAAATATCCCATTGCAATCGGTCTATTAGCTTGGGATTTATAATCCCCAAAACAGACATACATGCAGACAGACAAAAGTTTCAAACTTTTTAAAACAGCTTTTTTTTTTTTTTTTTAAATCAGGTGTACTATGAATATATACTATGAAAATTAAAATAAAATAACACAAAATAAAATAAAATAATTAACTAACTAAAAAAAAAAAAAAAAAAAAAAAAAAAACTATCAAGTAAATTTTTATTAAACATAGCTAAGTGCCATCCAAATTATATCAGCATTCTAATTAAAAAAAAAAAAAAAACTAGTACGATGTGGCCACCACATGACTTTCTTCTATATAATTTTATACAAAATTCATTCAATACAAATTATTTATTAAATTAGTTTAAATTATATATGCAAACAATTTTTATATGACAAAATTATATCACTAAATGCCGAAAGAAGTCAATATTTTGCAATTATCAGAAGATATACGATTTTTTCGTTAAAAAATAAAAAAAATGGTAACTTTATTTTAAATTATGACAGATCTATAGTTTAACCATTCATTTTAAAGGTATTGAGGAGATCTTGCGAAAGATACCCATATTGAAAATTTATTTCCCCCGGGACTGTACTTCCCCCCCCCCAGGGGGGAAGGGATGCTCCCACATGCACAAAATTGTTTTACTAGTTTACTACTACTATTATCGATAATTCATATTAATTTTACAATCGCACGTTAAAAATAACTTTCATTATGCACATTTATATGAAATTTTGTCCTATACTGCCATGTTAAAAATTTAGAAAAAAAAAAAATACAATGACAGCCCCACCTGTTGAACGATTGATCCCCAAATCTAATCAGCGCCAGTTTATGTCAAGGTCCAATTAGATACCAAGTTTTGGTTAAATTTCGTTCATTGGTTCGTGAGATACAGCGTCCACAAAATTTGTGATACATACACACAGTTATACAGACCGACTGACAGACATTTTCTAAAAACAGTCAAATCGTGTTTAGGACATTCCAAAACGTGTAAATCCATCGAAAACTGGAGTTCGAAAATTTTCACGAATCCAATACTTTCTCTATATGTACATATAGAAGAAAGTAATAAATAAATAAATAAAATAAAAATTAATATATTTTTTTTTATTTGTTTGGGAGTTGCATTACCACAAGCACACATACAGCAACAGTGTTTAAATTTTATTATAACGACCCCCTCCTCCCTCCCCCTATCCCTTTTTTTTTTTGGTTGAGTGTAAAGAAGGAATAATAATAATAATAATAATAATAAATGTACCAGAGCACTGACGCTTATAAGTAATAAGTAAAAAAATTTGAATAAACACCATAAAATGTAATACACTCGCAACAATTGTTTTGAGTCGAAAGAATTGTTCACTTTGTCTGCAAATTTGTCTTTTAATAAAAATTTTAGTAGAAACCTAACTTTCAGAAAAAACTTACAACAAGCTCTTTTAAATCCAAACAATTATAATCAACTAAAATCAATCTTCAATTATTTTAATGAAACAATATTCAACTATTCCACACGCGTATTAGTATCATTCATTTACTGTTGGCTTCTCTCTACATCATTTTATAGTCTTGCAAACAATTTTATCTATGAAAAAAAAAAAAAAAAAATCTCTAGTACCACTATTAGATCACATCTACCATGGGCATGAAATGCCTACAAAATCTTATCTAACAGCCCAGATTAATGTATATTTTCATATTATGTCCATGGAAATCACAAACAAATGTATAATTTATATCTTTTGTAATCATGAAAGATTTTTAAAATTAAGGTGGGGGTCTTTCCTTCTGATTCCCGGGCCTGCTGCCGGGGTTGTGAAATCGCTGATACAGAGCTTCAAAAGTCATAAATTATCCATTGTCCGAAAGTGACTCTTGAAATTTTGCACACATTTACAATGAAGGACATTACTTTTTATTGCTCTTTTACAAAAGAGAACCCCTTCTCATGCAATTATCGCACTAGGAGGTTTGTGAGCTTCGATTCCAGCTAGCGTCGGAATCTCCTAAACCACATCAAAGAAATATCAATAGAGCCGCACTTGCAGCTTAGGCTACCTTCAGAGACTGGCTTTGAAAGGTTCAAGTGCGGCTCCAGTGATATTTCTTTGATGTGGTTTTTGAGAACCGATGCTCGCGCGAGTCGTCCCTCACAACCCCCCTAGTGCGATAATTGCATGAGAACTGGTCTCTTTTGTAGAAGAGCAATAAAAAGTAATGTCCTTCATTGTAAATGTGTGAAAAATTTCAAGGGTCACTTTCGGACAACGGATAATTTATGAGTTTTGAAGCTCTGCTCGTTGCCAGTGTCTGAAGGGTCAGAGTTTGAAGGCAGCGAAGGGTTTGGCTCGAACGACCCCCATATAGGATTTGCCCAGGGTCTCTGCTTGCTGGTCCACACTCTAAACCGAAAGGTGGGTGGCCTCCCAGTGGCGGTGTTCTGTTCAGTTCACTTAAAAGCTTCCTTTAAACTCTGGCACCATACAGAGCTTCAAAAGTCATAAATTATCCATTGCTCGAAAGTGACCCTTGAAATTTTGCACACATTTACAATGAAGGACATTACTTTTTATTGCTCTTTTACAAAAGAGACCCCCTTCTCATGCAATTATCGTACTAGGAGGTTTGTGAGCTTCGATTCCAGCCAGCGTCGATCTCCTAAACCACACCAAAGAAAAATCAATAGAGCCGCACTTGCAGCTTTCTAAGTTGCCAGAGTCTGAAGGCAGCTTTAGTCTGCAGCACTCGTAACTCCTTGTTCACCTGATAAAGGATCATGTGTTCTTTCTATCCGAAACAATTGTTGCGAGTTTTTTTGCATTTTATGGTATTTATTCATTTTTTTTTTTTTTTTTTTTTTTTTTAAGAAATATTATGAATAAGGCTTGTGAAGTATAAACAGTTTTTGTTGACATTGAAATGTGTGCTGTCTCTATAGACGCGCAAATCTTCCAAATATCGCCTACGATTTCCTGTCAAAATATCAGATAAATTTATTCTTATAGTGAAATTCTTATCTTTGTTGATCGTAAATCATAGATGAGGTGATCTTTGACATCCTCTACTCACACTACTAATGAAGAAAAAGAAAAAAAATCATCCGTTTCATTCGTACCGAACAAACTTGTTTCATGAAATAGAGATAAAATACAAAACTTTGTCTTGAAAACATTTAAATGAATCGGTGTGGACTTACGAAAGAGTAAAGCAAAAATAAATACTTTTGAATTACTCAGCAGTGATGCCAGATGGTCGAAAATTATTTCCCCAAACAAATGTCTTCAAATTTCCCCAAATCAGGTTTGTTTTTTATTTCTTTTTTTTTTTTCCGAAAAAATCCCCTCCTTGATTTCTACTAAAAAGGAAAAATAAATTTTTTTTCAGAAAAAAAAAAAAAAAAAAATCAAGCAGATTTAAGCTCAGATTTTCCCCAAATGAAGGCAATTTTTGAAAAAAATCTCCAAATAACAATAAAGCTATTGAAAGTCCCTAGTCGTAGGGATAAATCATTACGTTGCCAACATTGACAGTAAGTTGAAGAACTCCCCAGATTTGTCCCCAAAAATTTTAGAATTCCCCAAAAAAGTCCCCACAAACATTTGGTCCCCAAAAGTGTCCCCAGAAGCCTCAAAAATCCCCAAAATGGGGACAAAATCCCCAATCTGGCATCACTGTTATGCAGAGATGCCAACTTTTATAATTTATTCCGGAGCATTTTTAGCCTCGCCTACTTTTCGCACCAAAAGTTTTGTAGAGTATTTTTCACCAATACGTGACAATGATTAAATAAGAAAAAAATCCTTCTTCAAAATTACTAGTATGGAAAAAAAAGGCGGAGCTAACAATGCTCCGAAATAAATTATATAAAAGTTGGCAACCCTGTATACGTCATCAGTGAAAAAATTGTATTAATTTTATTATGTATAAACTAAAATGAACTACCACGGAAAATTTGTCTCTATCTATGGTCGCCAAAAGCCAAAACCCACATTATTCTTTGGGGAAATTAGTTAACATAATTATTCATTACCTAATGTACTTTTTAAAAGTTCCTTTTCACATTCTAAAAATTCATTCACTGTTAAATTTTGTTTTTGTTTTTCGATAGTTGATTTTTAATGTTTTTAATATTTTACTTTGGAAATTAAAAATGTGAAAAATGAAAAAGAAAATTTTTCGCCCATCAAAATAAAATATTAAAAGTTTTTTTGAAAAATAAAGGCAGATTTAACTGTTATGAATTTTTTGAATGTGAAATTGGAAGTAATATATTATATATATATCTATATACATATATATGCATTAGAGAATTGAGTAAGTCTTATAACAAATTTCTCCAAAGAATAAATAACAAGTGGTTTTTCTGATGGACACGGAGAAATTTTGATATGTAAAGAGGAGCCTAAGACCTATGATATTATGGCAACAAAAGTTTGGGAATCCTAACTATCCTAACTCTAACCTATTATCTATGAATAAATGAAAAAATATTAAAATACGCAAAGAAAGAAAAAAGAAAGAAAGATGCGCCATAATCCATGCTTAACACAACATTTCATTTACATCCTACAATCACCATTACTGAAAAAATGAAGATGAAAGAAACGTTATTCACACAGAAGCACCCATTTAAGGATGTTCATTAAATTCTAGGCACATAAACTCTACTCATAAGACTAGTTTTTCATCTTGCCTTCATTCCTTGGAAACATTTCTCAGAATGTGACTTCTAAAACCGCAAGATTCTCCCCTTCTAACCCATGATCGTTCTCATTAGCGGATATGATAATGACGAGAATGAAAAAAAAATGCTGTTTTATTCGTCATTGGCATCCGGGTAAAAGAAATAGTTCGAATAAAAAAGTAATTTTTTTATTGAGCAGCTACCCGTGACTTCTTTCACGTAAAATTGTAAGAAAAATAATCTATAAGTTAAATTTTTGCCTATTGTAATGAGAAATAAGCTATCTGTTGTTCAAAATTCAAACACAAAATTAAAAGGAAACTGCTATGTTCTGGCCATCACAAAACTTTCTTCTGTACTACTCAGTATTAAAAAACGATTGATCATAATTTCTCACAATGAAGATTTTACATATGGAGTTTGGTGCAATTTTAATCAACAGATGCTAAGATACAGCCATGAAAAAATATATATATATACGTGAGTAATAGCGGCAGCATCACCTGATATACACGCAAATAAATCAGCATTTGTTTTTATAATGGTTATATCGCACAGCAAGTTTGATGCATTCATATGCCATACAAATTGAGATATAGCCTTCCTACTCACGAGAAAAAGTGGAGCACAAATCACGTGTTGGCCGATGTGCACCCAAACTGAATCAGCGTAGCAATGCATAATGGCCCGCGAATATACCACGTTTCTTTTACAATAGAATCTGTGATAAAGCCTTTCCGATCACTGTGAAAATTGCAGAATAACGGCGCCACCTATCGGCCGATACCCACCCAAACTGAATCAGCCTTATGTTTCACAATTATCATCTCACATATCAAGTGTGTTCGATTATAAGCATAGAACTTGAGATATAGCCTTCCCTTAAATGGGAGAAATCGCAGTATAGTTAGGATGATCAAATTTTCAGATGCTGAAATGGGGACATGTCCCAATTTTTTACTTTGAAAATGGGAACACCATGTATTTAATTCAAATTGTACACCAAAATACAATAAGTATACACGTAACATATATACGCAATACATAAGCATATATTTTTCCTTCCAAGAGCTTCACGCGTATACCTTTGTCAGAATTATAACATTTTATCATAATGGAAAACACTTTAACATTTCCACGGATCGAATAGTCAGAACATGAAGTTATGATTACAAATTATGCCTTTTCTAGTTCTAATGTAAGTCCCTTCATTGCAATAGATTTAAAAACATTTTCCACACTGACCTCATATTTTATTTGGCCACAAGAATATGCTGAGTCAAGAGTACTTTCTTTAATATTTTGGGCCGGTAGTCGATTTCTTTGAAAGTTTGTGCATGTCTTTATGATAAGTAAAAATGTTTTTTGCCAGAGTAATCTTCAAACTGACATTATTGGCTGTCAAGTCCCTTTCATTGTAGACAATGTTGATACAACTATAGAAGCATTTCATTTTTTTCAGAGTTAATATGAGCAGAAACATTTTTTTTTCTTTTTTCACCACATGAATTATGAATAAAACGAAAGAAAAAGTAACAAAATTATGAATATTTAAGATTTTTTTTTTTTTTTTTTAATTGGGGACATTTGGGGACAAACGACAGAAAATGCGGTCCCCAATCGCTGTTTTTGTTTTTGGGGACAGATGGTCGAAATTGGGGACAGTCCCCGGAAAATGGGGACGTTTGGTCACCCTAAGTATAGTAAGAGGTTTGAACAAACCGTTGATAGACACTAAACCATCTCAAGATACAACTATACATACATTTAGATGAAAGTAGTTCCTGAGATACAGTTGCCACAAAATTCTTGTCTCATACACCCAGACAGACATTTTCTGAAAATGTTCAAATCGTGTTCTAGACCTCTCAAGAGGATCCATCATCGAAAATTTTTTTATGAATTCAATATACTCTATGCGAAATGCAACTGCATTTTCTGTAGAAAGTAGAAATGTAGTTTACTGCCTTGGATTTTTAGATAGAAACGGCTATAGAATAGATTTCACATACATAAAAGCACTTCCTTGCACCTTATAGGTTGAAAATGAAGTATTAAAAATCAAAGAAAAAAAATCTTTGAAAAATAAGCATTAATTTAACAGTTGTGAATTTTCTGATTGTGGAAACAGAATTTGAAAAAAAAAAAAAAAAAAAGCATTAGGTATTGTGAAATTGTGGAATCAAATTTCTCGATAGAATAACATGGGCTTTGACTTCCGGTGACGATATTAGTTAAGTACCTTTAACTGAAAATTCCTCAAGTTCATATTCATAACATTGTTAAAAATTACCTACCCCACTTGAAGGTGGGTGAAATGAAGTAAAAAAAAAGGGGTCCGCTGTATAATTTGAAAATAGTTTGGAGTTTGAAACTTTCTAATTATTAAATTTTGTTATTTCTTGTTTTATTCTTAATCAAACGTGTTCGGTATCTTAAACTTTTTTTTTTTTTTTGTTTGTTTCTAATGGATTAGCCACCGGAAATACAGCTACTGGGTAATTCAGCAAGTAATAATAATAAAAATAATAATAAAGAAAACCATAGTATATTAACAAGAATTTTCTTACTGTCATATTGACGAATTATAAATAAATATATTTTATTAACTTCAAGATGCTGATATTCTTTGAAATGTCCATCTACGTTTAGTTGTAAAAAGAAACATTTGATATCGTTGTATTTTTAATTGGAACTGTATTCATTTAACAGTATATGCATATATGTTGTGTGTTTTTGTCAATATTCTGTGTATTGTTTTGTTTATATGGTTTATTGGTTTATATGCTCTGTTTCTTACCGGATGATACTGTTGGTTAACAGTTAAAAGCTTCGTATATTATAAAATACTTTAATAAATATATTTTTATCTAATGTGTTTTAAAGTAGTTTTATCATATCTTTATAAATAATCAATAATTTATATCGACATATATATATACATATACATATTATCTTATTCACCTGTAACAAGATTAATTTAAAGGTATCGTTAAATTTCACGTGACATGTCCAATTCCTTTTAAAATTAGAATGAAGATTTTTCTTTTTCTTTTTCTTTTCTTTTAATGTTTTCTCAAGATTACGAATTTCTTTGATTTTACATATAAAATTATGGGCTGTCTAATACACACCACACATTTTGTAATTAATTTTTGCTTACAATAATCATACTTGTATCAACTTTTAATCGGATGACAGGCTACGATTCGAATCATCCAACTCCACAGCTTCCAAACTCAGAATTTTAGAGAACGGCTTTGTTCATAGATAGTGATATGACATAGATTAATCATTGGGGGGGGGGGGGGGGGATGATCCTTTTTACCCGGAGAAAAGTCCACAATATGGCCGTCTTTCTCCGAGTGAATACACACAGATAATTTAGAAAATAAAATTTACGAATAATTTATGTACTAAAGGTGAATGAAAAACTGCAGATACAAATTCAAATTCATTTTTCTTTTTCTTTCTTTCTTTTTTTCTTTTATATATTTATTAATTTAGTTAATATTTAAAGTTAAACTCTTTTTATATACTAAAACTAACGTTCTTTACCTACGCCGTTGCTAAATATATTTGAAAGAATTCTGAAAATTCTATATTACTTACTAATATAAAATCTTAAAAAGATCAAACTTTAAAGAACGCATTCCATTAAAAATCAAACCAGTTTTTATTTCATAATAATAACAAATCAACTGATCATAAAAATTATATTTTTCATAATTTAGTCAAATATAATTTACTTTTATGATAACTTATCCATTTCTTTTCATAAATTTATAAGAAGAATTAAAAGACGCTATATTTCGACATTTTGAAAAATCGTCAAAATTCTATTCTATTCTATTACAATTGCCGAGTTTCAAAGGTTTCAATACCACTATATGGCTGATGCCAAATAATTTTTTTGGCATCAAAAATTTTTGCATGATAACAATGGGATGATAGATCTATATAAATTACTATATCTATGGTTTTGTTATATATTTAATGAAATTAACGGAAGAGTTCTTGAATTTCACATTATTGCAATATATTTTTTGTACAAGCTAAGTAAACATTTTCCTGTTGCCATTCCGATTTCATAAGTTAAAACTCGTGTGTTGTTTCTTTTAAGGTATCGACATAAATTACAGATATGCGTGATAGTTTAACTTTTTTTTTTTTTTTTTTTTTTTTTTTTACCACTGTTTACTTAAAGGAACCTGGCAACACAACTCTGAACATGCATTTTGAAAATCAATCGATTTAAATAACTGTTTTCCTTTATTCTTTCATTCTCTTTTGTTAAATTGGAAATTAAATTTCCAATAACTATTTCTTTATGCGTCATTGCTAAAAAATTAGCATATATAGTTACGCTCAACACTGACTGACTCTGTTACGCTTAAAAAGGCCAAGAGATTTCCTTGAACTCTGTCTGTGTGTGAACGCAAGTTGCCACCTAATTTCCATACTTTAGTTCATTTTAAAAAATCTAATTGTCCGATCGATAAGCTGTTTAATCCGAAGGATTCAGAAAAATAGCCCCTTTCATTTAGTACTTTATTTGTAACGAATTTTGAATTAGATTTTTTTTAAATGAATTAAAATATGAAAATAGACATATCTTTAAAATAGACATTTAAATTTTTAATTATTGCCTTTTTATTTATTTATTTATTTTTTATTATTTTTTTCAGCTTAAAATGAAATACGCTTTTAAGTAAAAAAAAAAAATGCTCATGCGTATGAAAAAATGACATCTATAAAATAATAATAATAATTTTAAATTTTAAAGTTGACGAAAAGATAAGTAAAGTGCGAAAATTTCGCACCTACTTGCAAGCAAATGAATTATTTGAAGTGGAGAAATAAATAAAATGAAATGATCATTTTTCAACGGGTGCCTTAGTCGCCCTACAACTAACTAGTATACTTATATTCTAACGGTAAACAGATGCATTATGCTTTTAATTTAAAATTTAACCGAGTTTTAGCGTATTTATTTATTTATTTATTTATTTAATCTGATTTTTCATTCACCCATTTTTATAAAATTTGTTTTTATTATTATTATTATTATTATTATTATTATTATTTAATCATAATTTGGTTTTTAAATATGAATCACAGCTTCAACTTTCATCCACACTGTTTAGTTAATAAATGGCCGCATATGAATTCCGGTATGTAAGATGCGAAGAATAAAAGTAGCTTCTATGAATTCAGAAATTTAAATGTAGTTCAATAAAAGTGTAAAAGTAAAAATGAATAAATAAATAAATAAATATAAATAAAAACACGTAAAAATGTAGTAACAGGCTTTCTACTTTGAAAATGTTGTTGTTACAACCCGACTGAATAATAATAATAATAATAATAATAATAATGAATAAATAAATAAATAAATAAATGATTAAAAAGGTAAAAATAGAAAAAAAAATGAATAAATAAGTAAGTAAAAATAAAAAATAAAAATTAGTCTTGTCGTATTAAATTAAATTCTGTCTAAGACAGATTTATTTATTTATTTTTTCTTTTCCTCAACAGTGTAATTTCTATTTAGGTGATTGTCACATAATTTGGCGCATTTGGCGATTCACACACATGATGCTCATATCAGATTATGTTTTGTTTATAATTAAGAAAAAAATTCTGTCAAAGACCGAATTTAGTTTAGTACCAAGGACTATTAATTTCAGTCTGTAAAATTTTTATTTCTTAATTTTTAATTTGTTTTTTATCTCATTTTTTGACAGTAAAACTGGGCCACGTTCTTTTTAAAATGACTGAAATGAATTAAAATGAAGTGTTACCACCTAAATTTCATACTTTAGTTAATTAAAATTTTTTTTAAAAAAAGTTTATATAATATAAATATTTCCAGCCAGTGAAATCTTCTCCCATTCCCACACTAAAGTACTTGTGTACAAAACTTCAGCGTTAAATCATAAAAAAGTCTCAGAAATATGTCAATCCAAATAAACCGATTTTCCAGTGTAAATTAATTATACATCTAATTTTATCCTAAAGATGAATCGGTGAAAAAAAAATCAATAAAAAGAAAATAAACAATTTACGTTAATGATAGTCTTTGTAGAAATTTATCGATGAAAACGAATTGGTTTAAATCGATTAATTGTTGCAGAGAATATATCGTACCAGAGTCTATCTACCTTTGCCACATTTATAAGTCTTTTCACCAAGCAGAACAGATGTACAAACATACATAAATAACATACGACAGGTACATAATTCATCAACGGACAGAAAAGTTGAAAAAAGGCATAAATATACAGTCAATACGTCAGTAAATGTAAAGCAATAACATGTACATGTAGCTGAAGAGGGACGTAATTCTGTTACACAAAATTACAATAAAATCACTCCGTTAATAATGCAAAATTGCATTAAATAGACAAACATATGAATTGTAATTGTTTTATGTTTTAGTTCCCCATCATACTATAGGTATGGGGAACTTAGGTAATCGTGAAATTTTTCCACCTCGGTTTTTTGACTTTTTTACACGTTTTCAGGTGTGAGGAATCCGAAAATGATAAAATATTGTATGGTGTCTGTCTGTAAGGCGTTTTTTAGTGTGCTAGTGTGTTAGTCCGTTAGTTTGTTAGTCTGTGTACACGATATCTCACGAACAAATGATCGCAGAGAGGTCAGATCACTTTTAAAATATTACTTTAGATACTGGCAAGAACCCTATTCATTTGCAATATTCGAATTAAAAAACTTCCTAAGTTATTAGAAATTTACGATTTTCTTAACATGGGAGAATTGGACAAAAATTCACTTAAACGTGCATTAAATGGAAACTTTTTACTGTAAAAATGTCAGACCAATTTTAAAATATCAGTTTTGATGCCGGAATGAAAATCAGCAACTGTAAATATGCTACTTTGAAAATTTCGTAAGTTATTGGAAATTTACGAATTTCTTAACATGGTAGAATAGAGCAAAATTTCGCATAAACGTCAATCTTGAGGGATATTTTCATTGTAAAGATATCAAACTACTTTCGAAATATTATTTAGGGTACTGGCATGAATATCATAGACTATGATTTTTCCAATTAAAAAAATTCGTAAGTTATTTGGAATTTACGATTTACTTAACATGTCAGAATAAGGCAAAATTGAGCATAAACTTCCATTTTGAGGATCATAAACACATTAGACAAATTCAAAATTACATTTATGATATTTGTTTGAACATGATTGAATACAAATATTTTGATAGGAAAATTTTGTAAATTATTCGTAATTTACGATTTTATTGACATTGCGAAATTGTAAATTTTTCATATAAATATGAATTTTGAGGATTATTGCACTGGAAATAGTAGCATGAAAACTAAACAACGGAATTGACCCTGATAAAATAAATTAATATATTAGAATAAGATAAATATATATATATAAGTGAACGGTGGATAGCCTATTAGGCGGGGATTTCATTCTGTCACTGTATCAAGCTTTGGTCAAATTCATTTCTTTTAACATGATTATAATATGTCTCGCACTAGAAATTTACGAGAACATAAATATGATGGGGAACTGAGCAGAGTCCACCTATGCCAAGTAGTTTAACAATAAGAATAGTTTATATTGATTTTATTAATATGCCAAAAGTATATTTTTGACGATTGTGCGTGCGTGTGTGTGTGGTGTTTATTTTATGAAAGAATAATACATATTTATTGCTCCTGTTATCGTTCTTAGTAATGTATATGTATAATAAATAATTTTTTTTTTTTTTTTTTTTGGTGGTAAAAATGCAAAAAACATAAACATCCTGTTATAAAATGTAATAATTTTTAATCTTCTTTAAATGGTTATTTCTTCCAATTTGTGAAAATTCCATAAAAGAGTCATGTCATAAATTGATCCTACGACGGTTTGAATTTCCCATAGAACGCGTGAAGAATAAACAATAAAGAAAAATCATACGGTTCGTATTGATTATCAACACTTTCCAATTGATGTATTCGTGCACTGAGAAAAAAAAATATACCGCCTTTCTCCAAAATGAATAAGTGGCCATTTTCTAAATCCCTTAACTAGAAATATAGATTTCCGAACTATGCGTATAAGGCACGCCAATAAACTGCATAGACGAAATGATCAAGAATATCTAGTGTACACATTTCTAGATGGTGAAACAATATTCTTAAAACTCTAAATATTCTGATTCATTTGTATTGCGCGAAATTCTCGCTTGATTCTCTAGAATTTGGTAATAAACCAAGATTATAGTTGCTGAATCCCGCCTCTTGCAGTCTAATTTATTTGAAGAGATTTTTAAAAAACTTTGCCCTCGAGAATATAGGCAAACGCTCTAGAATTCTTATAGGGGCTTCTAGAACTCGCTTTCCAAGGGGACTAGAATTTATAAGGATGACATGGAACTATTTTTTCTAGAGCCACAATTTAGATTCTAGATGTCAATTACAGAATTTTTCCTCAGTGTGGCATCATTTAAACTTATATTATCATTTAAACTTTCTGTAATTACAGAGAATTTCTGACAGCAAAATTGCAACAGTGTATGTTATCACTCGAAAGGCAGGCAGGAAGAGAGAAACAGAAATTGAGTTTATAATTGTTGGAAAGTGCTAAAAACACTTAAGACAAATGGGAATGCAATTTCAGCAATTTCCACTTGTATCCCTTAATGTATCTGAATATTTTAGTTTAGCCCTGTAAATCTAAACGTAAAAAATTCCATATTCTACACAAAACATTTTGTAACATATTAATAATAAATGTCGATTTCATTATGGTTTGTGTAGTACAAAGCACTGAGAAAAAAAATATACCGCCTTCATCTAGGATGAAAAAATGGTCATTTTCTAAATCCTTAATCTAGAAATATAGATTTCCGAGCTATGCGCACAAGGCAAGCCAATAAACTGAATAGACGAAATGGTCGAGAATTTCAAGTCTACACATTTCTAGATGGTGAAACAATATTCTGAATCTTTTGTATTCCGAGAAATTCTCGCTTAATTTTCTAGAATTGGGTCATAAACAAAGATTATAGCTGCTGAAACCCGCCTCTTGCATTCACATTTATTTGGAGATATTTTCAAATAGGTTTGTCCTCGATAGTATAGGCAAATGTTCAAGAATTCTAATAGAGGTCTCTAGAATTCGCTTTCGAAGGGGACTAGAAATTTTTTTGTAAGAAATTTATAAGAATGACATGGAACTATTTTTTCTAGAACCACAATTTAGATTCTAGATGTCAGTTATAGAATTTTTTCTCAGTGTATTGGCGTGCCTTATACTCATAGCTTAGAAATCCATATTTCCAGTTTAGGGATTTAGAAAAGTACCACCTATTCGTTCTAGATGAAAGCGGTATATTTTTTTTCTCAGTGAGTTATTCAAAAATGATTTATAAAAATACCTCTCTTAAAACTCAATGCTTTGTCATTCTTTTTGGTGTCCCTGTACACAAACAACATGTGGTATTAATTCAGTTTTAAATAGGGAACGTTCCATAGTGAACTTGAATAACATATTTTATTCTGAAGAATATCTGAAAATATTTACGAACGATAACGGTGGGGAGACAAAGACAGCGAGACTAATTCAAATCTTAATCACTCTTTAATATTGTTAGAAAGTGTTTTAAATACTAAATAAAAATACAATTCTAGCAATTTCCAATTACGAATTTTCAATATGTGAAGTTTTTTCATTTTGCCATTTCAAAATAAAATATTAAAAAATAAAAAAATACATTTTTAGAAAAGGTCCGTCCATTTAACAGTTGGGAACTTTCAGAATGTGAAAACAGAATTTAAAAATATGTATTAGTTAATAAGTTATTTGTAAAGAAAATTTCCCCATAGAATAACATTGGCTCGGGCTTCCGGCGACGGTAATTTGTGTTGTCTTCGTAAACCCTACTGCTTATTATACTAAATATTATAGAAAGCATTGCTTTGAGCATATGAGTAATAAATATCAATTTTATCAAAATTTATGGAAAATGAAGTTGTCAAAATATGGTTTAAAAATAAAGAATTATCTCTCATAGAACGCTATGCTTTGGAATATTTTTGGTTGACCCTCTACGCAAGCCAATAGTGGTTGGTATTCACTCCATTTTCGATAGGGAACTTCCGATAGGTAAACTTGAATAACATATATCAGTTTCAAGAAATTCCTTGAATATTTACGAAAGTATAGAGAGCGGAGGAATAGACAAACAGAAATCATAAACCCTTTTCCTCCTTGTTGGAAAGTGTTAATAAATAATATTGGCACGTATAGTAATAATGATTAGCATAACAAATTACCCATTATTACTATTATTATTATTAATGAAAGCAAATATTTAAATTTAATTTATAATTTCCCATCGAAACACATTATAAACTGCTTTCTTCCATGATGTTATAAACACTTTTCAACTTTGTTAGAAAATGTTTAAAAAAATGGAGAGTAGAAGATTTAAACAAAGATTTTACTAGATAAATTTGCATTGTAGAAAAAATAAAAAATAAAACCAGAATGCTGTGGCCACCACATGACTTTCTTCTGTATTTTCCTATACAAATTCACACAGTAAAAATAATTTATTAAAATTATTAATTAAAAAACTATCTTCCATGATAATGCAGACGATTTCCACATTGGAGAAGCAGTATAACACTAAATAGTAATAATAATAGAGTCAATTTTATTCTCGATATTACATAAAAAAAAAGAAAAAAAAAATCTTTGTTAAAAATGAAAAAAATCAATAACTTCATTTTAAATTATCGGAAATCGATGGTTCAACCATTCGTTTGGGGGGGGGGAGGGGGAGAGAAATAAGGCTCTATGCATATACATTTTTTTTTTTCCCAGTTGACTATCTCTATTATATATAATTATTTTAAACTTCATAATGATTTTTAAAAATAATTCTCTTTATGCACATTTATACAAAATTTTGTCCTATACCACCATGTTAAAAATTAAGGAAAAGCAGGATGGCAACGCAAGCTGTTGGACAATTTTTACCAAAAGTTGGTAGGCACTAATTTATGTCAGTGTTTAACTACATACCAATTTGTATGAAATTCTGTACAGTAGTCCCTGAGATACAGTTGCCACAAAATTTTGTCACACACACAGACAGGCCGACAGACAGACATTTTCTAAAAATAGTGGAATCGTGTTCTAGACCTCTCAAAACGTGTAAATTGTTCGAAAACCGGAAGACGAAAACTTTTACGAATCCAATACATTCTTCTATTGAATGTAGAAGAAAGTAAAAATTACACAGGTCGACATTTAAATTTTGATTTTATAATTTTGACTGATCTTTATGCTTTTACTTTCTTCTATATGTAATATAGAGAAAGTATTGGATTCGCGAAAATTTTCGACCTCCGTTTTTTGATGGATTTACATGTTTTGGGATGTCTAGATTACGAATTAATAGTTTTTAGAAAATGTCTGTCTGTCTGTATCTTTTTTTGTGGACGCTGTATCTCACGAACCAATGAATGACATTTAACCAAACTTGGTATTTAGTTGCACCCTGACATAAACTGGTGCTGATTAGATTTTGGGATCAATCGCTCAATAGGTGGCGTTGTGATCGCATTTTATGCAAATTTTTAACATGGCAGCATAGGACAAAATTCCGTATAAATGGGCATAAAGAGAGTTATTTTACACTTGTGATTGTAAAATTAATATGAATTATTGATAATAGTAGTAGTTAACTAGGAAAAACATTTTGTGCATGTGGGGGCATCGGTTCCTCCCCCCCTGGGGGGGAAGTACCCCCCGGGGAAGTAAATTTTCAAGATGGGTATCTTTCGAAAGGTCTCGTTGATAATAGTAATAGTTAACTGGGAAAAAATTTTTGTGCATGTGGGGGCATCGGTTCCCCCCCCACCGGGGGGGGGGGGAAGTACCCACCCGGGGGGGCAAAGTTTCAAGATGGGTATCTTTCGAAAGGTCTCGTCCATACCTTTAAAACGAATGGTTGAACTATAAATCTGTGATAATTTAAAACAAAGTTATCGATTTTTTTTACTTTTAACAAAAAAAAACTTTTTTTTTTTTAACGAAATTTTACCAAACTTGGTATTTAGTTGGTCCCCGACATAAACTGGTGCTGATTATGTTTGGGGATCAATAGCTCAACAGGTGGCGCTGTGATAGCATTTTATCTAAATTTTTAACATGGCAGCATAGGACAGAAATTCGTATAAATGTGCATAATTAGAGTTGTTTTAAACTTGTGATTGTAAAATTAATATGAATTATTGATAATAGTAGTATGTAACTAGGAAAAAAATTTTCTGCATGGGGGTGCATCGCTTCTCCCCCCCCTAGGGGGGAAATACCCCCCAGGGGGTAAATTTTCACAGTGGGTATCTTTCGAAAGATCAGGTTGATAATAGTAGTAGTTAACTAGGAAAAAATTTTTGTGCATGTGGGGGCATCGGTTCCCCCCCCCCACCGGGGGGGGAAGTTCCCACCCGGGGGGGCAAAGTTTCAAGATGGGTATCTTTCGAAAGGTCTCGTCAATACCTTTAAAACGAATGGTTGAACCATAAATCTGTGATAATTTAAACCAAAGTTATCGATTTTTTTTAGTTTTAACAAAACAAAACTTAGAAAAAAAAATCGCAATTTTTTTTTTTTTTTTTTTTTTTTTTTTTTTTAACGAAATTTAACCAAACTTGGTATTTAGTTTGTCCCCGGCATTAACTGGTGCTGATTATGTTTGGGGATCAATAGCTCAACAGGTGGCGCTGTGATAGCATTTTATCTAAATTTTTAACATGGCAGCATAGGACAAAAATTCGTATAAATGTGCATAATAAGAGTTGTTTTAAACTTGTGATTGTAAAATTAATATGAATTATTGATAATAGTAGTATGTAACTAGGAAAAAAAATTTCTGCATGGGGGGCATCGCTTCCCCCCCTGTGGGGGAAGTACCCCCCCCCGGGGGGATAAATTTTCAAGATGGGTATCTTTCGAAAGGTCTCGTCAATACCTTTAAAACGAATGGTTGAACTATAAATCTGTAATAATTTAAAACAAAGTTATCGATTTTTTTTACTTTTAACAAAAAAAAAAAAAAAAACTTAGAAAAAAAATCGTACTTTTTTTTTTTTTTTTTTTTTTTTTTTTTTAATATTGTTACTGATTGAATATGTATAGGTAAATATAGAAGAAAGTCTTGTGGTGGCCACAACATACTAGTTTGGTGTGCTGAAACCGAAAATGAAGTCAGTTTTTCTCTATCACGGATAGATTTTTGTCAATACAGGGTGCCTGCCTATACAATTTCTTCCATTACTCTTCCACCAATATAATTAATTACATGGTAAGTTTTATAGTATGTTTTCATGATTAATTAATTATGGATACCTATTGTTGTAATAGCTCAGCACTAGTGCGACGTAAAACCATATCAACCAACCAACCAACCTATTGTTATATGATGGTATACGCAAGAAATTGAGTCGGCAAGCACCCTGTATTGTAAAAAATCTATACGTGATAGAGAAAAATGGGCTGCAGTGTCGGTTTCAGCATATCAAAAAACTTAATTTTTAGTTAAAATCATATGAAATCAAATTTTGCCAACTTCAGTCTTGTAGGCCTGTGTTATGCATCAAATATAGATAGTTTTAATATTATTGTATAGAGCACTAAGAAATGAAAATATATGAAAATGAATTTCGCGTCGTAAAATACATGTATATAATACTATGTGTTACAAACATATAAGATATTATGTATCACACTATTTATAACTCTTCTATCAATAATCGTATCATAAAAAAATAATTATCAATGGATTTTTTTTTTTTTTTAATTTTTTTGTTACTTTCATCTATATATATATACACACACACACATACACAAAAAAAAAAAGGTATTAAACTTTTTAAATTTTTGACTTTCGATTTTGGTTGGACTTACTCGTTTTGAGATGTCTTGAACACGATTTGACCATTTTTAAAAAAGTCTGTCTATCTCTGTGTGTATATACCATAAATTTTCTGGACGCTGTATCTCAAGAACTGAAGAATGAAATTTAACCAAACTTGGTACTATTTGGTTGGACTTTGACCAAAACTGGTGCTGATTACATGTGGTGACAATCGCTTAAAAGGTGGCGCTGTTATTCCCCCCCCCCTTTTTTTAATAAGTTTAATATGGCGGTATAAGACAAAATTTCGTTTAAATGAACATTTTAACAATTATTTTTAACGAATGATTGTGAAAACAATATGAGTTATCGATAATGATAGTAATAAATTAAGAAGAAAAAAAAAATTGTGCATCGAGGAGCATCGCTTCCCCTACCTCCTAAAAGCAAGTATCCCCCTCTCCTATAGAGAAGGGGCAATATGGATATCATTCAAAAGAATTATAGATATCTTTTTTAAAAAATGCAAATTAAATTTTTAATTATTTCATCATTAATCTTTAATTTAAATCGAATGACCGAACCATAGAACTGTGATCGTTACGATAAGCATTTCCTCAGATGTTCGTGGAAAATTGACTTTATTACTTTCTTCTATATGTAATATAGGGAAAGTATTGGATTCGTGAAAATTTTAGACCTCCGTTTTTTGATGGTTTTACACGTTTTGGGATGTCCTGAACACGAATTAATAGTTTTTAGAAAATGTCTGTCTGTCTGTGTGTGTGTATTACGAATTTTGTGTCCACTGTATCTCACGAACCAATGAATGAAATTTAACCAAACTTGGTATTTAGTTGCGCGCTGACATAAACTGGTGCTGATTAGATTTGGGGATCAATCACTCAACAGGTGGCGCTGTGATCGTATTTTTTCTAAATTTTTAACTTAGCAGTATAGGACAAAATTTCGTTTAAAAGTACATAATGAAAGTTATTAAAATTAATATGAATTATTGATAATAGTAGTAGTTAACTAGGAAAAAAATTTTGTGCATGTGGGGGCATCGCTTCCCCCCGGAGGGTAAATTTTCAATATGGGTATCTTTCGAAAGGTCTCGTCAATACCTTTAAAACGAATGGTTGAACTATAAATCTGTGATAATTTAAAACAAAGTTATCGATTTTTTTTTTTTTTTACTTTTAACGAAAAAAAAAAAAACGTAGAAAAAAAATCGTACTTATTTTATTATTATTTTTTTTAAATATTGTTTCTGTGTGAATTTGTATAGGAAAATATAGAAGAAAGTCTTGTGGTGGCCACAACATACTAGTTTTAATATTTAGCGTTATACTTTTCTAAAGTGAAGATCGTCTGCGTTCACTATGGTAAATAGTTTTAATAAATAATAATTTTATTAAATAATTTGCGCAGTGGTAATTTGTGTAGGAGTATATTTATGAAAAGTTGGTTAAAATATAATTTTTAATGCATTATTTACTAGATATCATTTGGTATTAATAGATTAATTAGGTAATTAAATATATAAATTTATACTATAAAATACTGATCGGTAAAAATATAATTATTTTATTATTTTCAAAATTATCTATTTAAATAATGTATAAAATTTGTGTTTATTTTTACTGATTTTATTGCATTAAAAATTATTCTATTTCTAATCGTGTCGTAGAGAAGTAATTTTTGAAGAGTAAAATATACAAAAAAGTTAACTTATTATAAACTTGTTGTAAACAATAATGCAATAAAAATGATACAACAGAAAAGTATTTGCAAATTAATTTTGATAAATCGATGACAACTTCACTTTTCTTTACTGTAACGTCAAATTCCTAATTTCTTCAAAACTCAGGTGATGAAGAGACAAAAAAAAAAAAAAAAAAAAAAAAAAAAAAAGTGTAGAAAAATTGCACTACCTACGTTGCTTTACACTGATCTTTCAGTGGCAACTGAGTGTGAATCAATTATATTTGTAATAGTCCCATGATTTTTATCATTATATATATATATTATTATTATTATTATTACTTTCGTGAAATTTTTCGAACTCTAGTTTTCGATGGATTTACACGTTTTGGGATGTCTTGAACACGATTTGACTGTTTTTAGAAAATGTTTGTCTGCGTGTGTGTGTCTGTGTGTATCACAAATTTTGTGGGCGCTGTATCTGACGAACCAATGAACGAAATTTTAACAAAGTTGGCATTTAGTTGGACCCTGACATAAACTGGTGGAACAATAGCTCAGGAGGTGGCTTTGTAATCACATTTTTTTTTTTTCAAAAATTTTAACATGGCATTATAGGACAAAATTTCATATAAATGTATATAATGAGATTTATTTTAAATGTGTGATTGTAAAATTAATATGAATTATTGATAATAGTAGTAGTTAACAAGGAAAACAAATTTGTGCCTGTAGGAGCATCGCTTCCCCCCCTGAGGGGAGTATATTTTCAATATGGGTATCTTTCGAAAGATATCGTCAATAACTTTAAAACGAATGGTTGCACTATAGATCTGTGATAATTAAAACAAGGTTATCGATTTTTTTTTTTTATCTTTTAACAAACAAACAAATAAATAAATAAAATAATAAATCATTTTTTTCTGATAATTGCTAAAAATTGACTTTCTTTAGGCATTTAGTGATGTATATATTTCTCTCAGATAAAAATCGTCTGCATTTATAATGGAAAATAATTTAATAAATAATTTATATTGAATGAATTTTGTGTAAAATTATGTAGAAGAAAGTCATGTGGTGGCCACATTACACTAATTATTATTATTATTATTTCAGTTACCTAACAACAGCATACATAATGCAAATTAAATTTTTATTTATTCTATCTTTAATCTTTTATTTATAAAATATAGTAAGTTAAAAGATGAAGAAAATCACAATATTTAAATAATTAAAATAAATAAATGAATAACAATCGAAATGCAAAATTAAATTTATAGTCATACCATCTCCGATATCATCATAAAGGAATAATGTGTGGAAAGTAAAATATGATTTAGAACATCATGAACAACAGTACAACAAAAAATGATAGAACAAAAATCTATTTCCAAATACCTTGAGATAAGTTGAAGACAGCTTCTCTTTTCTCAGATTTTCTTCTCATGCCCACTTTCTTTCACAACAAAAATGATCAAGAAAAAAAGAAACAGTTAGAGCAGAAAAACTGCACTAGCAAGGCCGCTTTCCACTGATCTTTCTGTAGCGACTGAATCTGAATTATGATGTCATTCGCCGAGGATTTCTTTGCCTCTGTGACATCATATCGCGTTTATCTCCCTATTCCCGATCTAACAAAGTGAAAGCGTAATCTGTTGGGATAATAATCAATTTTTTGTTTGAATGAGGATTTACTTTTCATTGGTTCTATACTATTTAATAGAATGTACTTGGTTTAAAATTAATTTTCTCAAAATTGCTTTGTATATTTAATTTAATTTAATGAAATTGTTTCTTATATTTCATTTGATTATATTTTACGAAATTCAAAAATTATATCAGTCTGTTGTAGCCATCAAAAATTTCTTCTATATTTTTTTTACACATTTACGCAGTACAAAATATTAAAATTATTACCTAATTATTTTTAATTAATTTATTAAAATTATTTTCCCTGATGAATGCAGACGATATTCATCTAAGAAAAGCGTGTATTCAGTTTATTGTCTTGCCTTATCCGCATAGCTCGGAAATCTATATTTCTAGTTAAGGCATTTAGAAAATGGCCACTTATTCATTCTAGATGAAAGCGGTATTTTTATATTTTTTTTCAGTGCTGTTGATTCTGTCGTGTACAACTTTTTGAATTTACACTATATTCGTCACACTGTTATTATTTAGAATAGTGATAATCAATTAGGAATATGTAGGGGAGGGAGTTTTCTATATAGGTAACATTTAAAAGAACTCGTCAATACCTTTAAAACAAATGGTTGATCCATTGACATGTGATAATTTAAAATAAAGTTATAATTTTCCTGTTTAACAAAAAAAAAAAAAGAAAAAAAAGAAAAAAAAGAAAGAAAAGTAAGAAGCGTATTTTTTAAGATAATTTATGTAAAAAAATCCGCTTCTTTTGGCGTTTATTGTTACACTTTTCTGTGATGAAAATCTTCTATATTAATTTTAATAAATAAAATCTATACCATGAATATAAGAAAATATGGAAGAAAGTTTCATGGTGGCCATACATGCTAAATTTCTTTTTTCCTTGTTTTTGACGATTTATTTGAGCATCAAAGGATGAGGGTTCATAAGGTTTATTGGCCCTGAAATTGTGGGAAATAGGAGATTGATAACACATGTCAAATTTATGCATTTAACTATTTTGGAACATGTATATTTTAAGTTTCAATCAATATTATTTATATTACTCCAGTAACTGTTTTTTCCTAGGGCCCCCAAAATTAACAATTTTGCATTTTTGGCCAGAATTCCCCTGCTTTATATATATATATATATATATATGAGCACAAAAGAGCAACACTTTTTTTTTTTTTAAATATGTTATAAGTATACTATGATATAAATTATACACAAAAAGATAAAAGTGTCCCTCCACTGCGCTCATATGAAAAAAGTTAAAGTTGAAAGGAAATCACAACGTTCATTATCTATATAATATTTCTCTAACGTGGACCAGTTTCAATTATTTTTTGTCGAAACGATACGATACGCGAGGATAAAAAAATAATAATATTTACACATGAACAATATTTAAGCAATGTTAATTAATGTTTTTCCCGAAAAGGCGCCCCCTAGTGGACACTTTGGAAGGTTTTTTTTTTTTTTTTTTTTTCGAAATTCCGTGAGCGCATCTCGTGTATATTCTCTATACCAAATTTTGTTTCATTCCGTTCATCCGTTTGCATTGTAGGATGCTGTTTATAGAGCAAGTTTAATTATAACCACCCTGTATATTTATTTTTAAAAATCAGTTATTATTAAAGAAGGGTTCTTTTAAATCTGATAATTCTTTCAGAATAGAATTTCAAAATTTTCAGAGAAAATAGACATTTTTTGTTTTCTGTTTCAATCATTTTTACTTCAAAACAGACGGATTAGAACTAGAAATAGTTCACTTTTGCTTAATTCTCTCTAACTTTCCATCCTTTACTCACTGTAATGTAACTTTTACTCAAACGCAGTAGATTCTTAGTTTCAATGGAAACCTATAATTTTCAGATCAGGAAACTGAATGGAAAAACATGTAAACTGTAATTAATTCTAATTACAATTGTTCTTCTTTAAGCAATGAATGCATCAGTGCGTATTTGAAACTTTTTTAAACTAGTGAATTTGCAGATTAAAGGGTTAAGAGACTCAACGTCCTATTTGCTTGAATTACACGTTACTGGGCACATCATTTTTATTTAAAAGAATGATTAATACATTAAGCATATGTATAAGAGTTAAGTCTAAAATAATTATAAGATAAAAAAACTTTTTATAAACCATGTTTTTAAATTTACTGTTGAATCATAGCTATAGAACTAACTACATTAGCACTTTATCAATGCATATTGTTACGAAATTGTAAATAATTGTATTTATTTTTGTATAAATTCTTTCAAAGAGGCTTAGTAAGTTGATAAAATGTGAATTTTCTGCATTTCCAGCTCTTTTTCGCGTTAAAATAGTTTAATTTTCCCATTAAAACGCATTAAAAAGCTCCAATAGGCAGGTAATGATTTGGCGCCAAATATTTTTTGCCCTTGGCGACTGTTTTGGCGGCTTTTGGCGAGAAAATCCTTATTATCGATATTCCAAAGATGGACGTTCTAATGTGATTGGTTAAAGAGTTACGGGAAATTTGAATAAAAAAAAAAAAGTTGGTTTTAAAATAAAATATTAATCCTTTCAGAACAACATATATTTGCATCATGAACTATGAACTAGCACTTTACAAATGTGTAGAAAATCTTTAAAGTGATAAGGACGTCCATTTTTGCCAGATGCATAATTTAACTTTTTACAATTTTTTAACGCTCACGTTTAATTAAATGTGTTTTTTTTTTTTATGTCGAAAGAAAATGAACTCGTAATATTTTTTTTTAGCAACAATTAAATTACAGCTAATATTTTAATGACTATTTTAACGCTATTAGGATGTTATTATTTTCATATTTTAATTAATTATAAAAAAAACTAATCAAAAATTCGAAAATCGGACTCCGAAGTATTGTGTTGTCACCGGGTTCTGAGCTACTGTGAAAGTTTCAAATGTCTAGCTAGCAGGGAAGTTAGTTAAAAATAGATTGCAAGACCTGACAAACAAACAAATATATAAGCACACAAGAATAGAATTTAATAAAAACATGGTAATAATAAGTAAAACCCATATTTATACAGCCACTGATATCTATTCGAAATTTAAATGACATCCATCTAAAAAAGTCCATTAAAAATCCTGGATATCCTGTACTAATTATAGATATCTATTAGATGTTTAAATATAGACTAAATTTATACGTGACCTTTTTCGATATCTAATAGATGTAGCATGTTAGATCAAAGCAAGATTTAGATATTTTCAATATCTATTAGATCTAACGAGTCTAATTATTGGATATTTGGAGATTTATTGGATATGTAAGAGGCATCTATAATGGATGTAAAAAACAGTGACATTGGTCATGCTAATAGATATCTGTAAGGATATTTATAGAAGTTTAATGGATCATTTTTAAACTTTTATACGTGTTTTGTGTTTATAGATGTCTTATGAATGTAAATAGCTGTGTAGGTATATATATATATGAATTTATATAGATGTATGTTTATATTGAAAAACAAAATGAAATAAGATGTCACAGAAAACAAATTACATTCAAATTATGTGCGCAGGTGCAGCAGTTTGATTTTAAATGTAAATACATAACATAATAAAATGTAAATATAAAACATGTTAAAATGTAGCATACAAAAGAAATATATATATATATATATATATATATGTATATACAAACACATATATGGGAGAACCGTATAATATGGACCATGAGGAAATTTATATGTTCAACACTAGATGGTGGAACCATCTCATTGCCTTTAGTGAATATTATTGTTATCCAAAGCAAGAAGTGACTTGTACGTGCGTACCTGTATTTGGACGATTATGAAATTGAGTTTTCAGTTTATAGGATCATTGATGTAACAAGTATGTTAAAACGTAAGTATTACTTTCTGCTGTTAGGCAATTTTAATATAATTTTCGCGTTAATAGTAGCAAATGTACTTATTTTCTGAACAATCTAGACATGTGTTTCATGGGCGCCAATTTGCATAGCGATATATGATTGGAAACAACGTTGCTCTCGTTATGCGTGTAATATGAACCATGCTCTGTTGTGTAATATGGACCAGTGGTCCATGATAAAAAGAGAGAGGTTTTGTTAATGCTCGGCGTACATATGTCGCACACTCAAAATCTTGAGGCTATAGAATAGGCCAGAGAAGCAGGGATAATCAAGCTATCACTCCCTTTGAATACTACCCATTGGATAGCTTTTGGACCTCCTTTTTTCCGTCCATTAACTATTATTTTTTTCGTCCATTTCTACTATTCCCAAAAGGTGGGTGGACAAGTGTATGAGGGAACATGCTGGACAGTTCGTTTCACATTTCCAAGTGTGTCAACTGTTCGGGAAGGGCCACTTTGGGAAGGACCATTAGGTCCATATTACACGAACGTATGTGTAATATGGACCACCGACACATAAATAAAATATTTATTTCCTGCAATTATTAATAGTTCCCAGAGTGCTTTACTAAGCTTGAACCATGCAAGTATACAATTGTAATGAGCAGTCAACAAATTAAATCATTTTATTTTAATAATTTTAGTTTTATGAGCATTCTTGCTTAGAGGGTCCATATTACACGGATCTCTCCTACATATTATATGATTTAACTCTCTACATAACCAGATACATTTCTGAAAGAGCTTACACCCCCTTTAAACTCCTTTCTATCCTAGCTTTAAATTTATCTACCTCTATCCATATGTGTGCGTATACGTGTATTTCCTGGTAACTCAACCTTGTGTTAATTTCTTGCAACACATAAATAATTGTGCCAAACTGCATGCTAAATGTTAGCAGAACGTAACGGAATTCTTAAGTATAAATCTGTAAACTAATTACAAATTCTGTGTTCAGCATTTTTCACAGAAACTTTGCTTTGAAACATTTTTATAACATATGTTAATTCCTTTATGCTGTGTGGAATGTAACCATGCTAATTCAGCCTACAGACCGTAATGTGACAAAAATATTTTGTGTATCTCTATACACAAGCCACAATTATTCTATGCACAAATAAAAAAAATGTGCAGTTATTTACATGTAATGCATAAATATTTGTACTAAATTTCACATTATTTGGATATTTGTATGACGTTGTCGAAAAATTTTTGTGTGGTTTCTGTAGATAATTATTTAGTCTATGTACACTTTTTTAAGCATCATAAAAATGTATGTTAGTTTAATTATATTGAATGCAGTATAAATAGCCTTTTCTTATTACGCTTCCACGAAATTCTGTTGATAGGCAGTAATGATAAGGAATACTTTGATGTGTCCGTGTCTATAAACCATAAAAATTATGCACATAAAAACGCATACAGTTAATTCTGTATGGCTCATAAACGTGTGAATAAATTTGCAAGTCAATAGGGGTGATTTTTACGGTCGCTATTGCAGTACACACAAATTCTGTCCATGGGCGTAGTAATAAGAAGTACTTTTATGTTTCCCTGTACACGAACCACAAACAGAGTACACACCCATAATATACAGCTAATTCTGTGTGGCTCATGAACATTTCTACCAATCTGCAAGTCAGTCTGGGGATGTTTGAGCCGGTATCGTGATACAGACACACAGAATACACACACACACACACACACACACGCAAAAAAAAAAAAAAAAAAAAAAAAATGAGTCTCAGTGGGTAAGTCTCCGCTAATACTTCGGCAAGAATATGAAGTGAATATTCTTAGGTATAATATAGATTTTCAAACTAGTTGATATTTTTTACAAAAATCATTCAATAATTAAAATGAACAGCTTTCCCAATACGTAAGATTTAGTCGACTACATGTATAAGCCATACTAAGAAAAATATTTAAATGTATATGTTTCAATGCAAGAAGTTTTTTCTTTCATCTATTATATTAAAATACAAAGCACTTTCTTTAAGACCAAAATCGTACGATCTGGGCATGCGCGAGAAAATTTTGAACCAATTCGGAACGGGAATATTCCTTTCTCTTTATGCAGTACAATGCGAATACCAATGATAGAGATCGAGCACACGACATTAATATTTCATATGTCTATGTCAGACGACAAATTAAAGCTCAATCATAAAAAAAATTCGCATGATTAATTCATTCATTCATACTTTCCAAGTACATTAAAATAAAGCAATTCGCGAATTCTTATCGGTTACCGTCATGTGCATTTTCCTCGAAAAATTCCTTACACAGGATAGTGTCCCAGGATTTTATATTGTGGCACCATCTGTTACCATATAAAACATATATATTCCTAAAATTATTGTTTTTCATTCCTTAAAGGAAAAAAAATCTTTTAAAATTAACAAATTCTCAGAGTTTATTGTTCTTTAAAAATTAACTTTTATCACTTGAAAACTTCGTTTAGAAAAGATGGAAATAGATAGTTAAAATCAAAAAAGTTTTTTTTTTTTCTTTCTTTTTCTTTTTTTTTTTAAATTTAATTATTATAATTTCTGATACTTCATTTCCATAATATATTATAGAAAAAATAATTTAGAAAGAATAACCTTAAAATATTGATATTTTATACAAAATAAATAAATAAATAAATAAATAAATAAAAATAAATAAATAAATAAATAAATAAATAAATACATAGTATAATTTATTATAAGAAATTTACTGAGCAAATTAACTTGCTAAAATATTATATTCATTCTTATTTTTTATTTATTTATTTATTTAACAGTAAGGTCATTGTGTCTAAATACGATAACCTATAAATGCGACAAAGTAATTCTACTGAAAATCTAAATGCATAAATCGCATACTTATAATGGAACATACACATTTCAAGAATGGTACACGAAACTTTTCATTAAATTTTAAAGGTCTTTTTCTAATAGAATTTTCTTTTGCTATAAACATTGTTCATTATGGCTTTCCCCCGTCTTTGCCTAATTGCGATGAAATATTTTCAAATAGTAACTGTAATTTTATCCATTTATCTTTAAAGGTCAAATAACCACTATTACGTCATGAGCTTGAATATTCTTTACGAGATTTTCACGAGATTTTACGAGATTTACGATTTTTCGAGATTTTTTTTTTATGAGATGGAATAAATAAATCAGAAGCAAATTAAAGAAAATACTACACATTTTTAATTAGAGGGGTTTAAATTTTTTTTATCGCATTTAACGGTCTGTTACATTTTCTTAAATGTGACAAATTTTATCCCTTAAATGCGGAGAGTTTTATAATTGATATATAAAGGTAAGTTTAAGCATTTTTTCTTTTTTAACACTTTCCAACAAAATTGAAAAGTGACTTCGGTTTGTCTGTCTGCCTGTCTGTCTGTCTGTCTGTCCGTCTGTGCTCTAACTTTCGTAAATGTTTATGGAATTTCTTGAAACTGATATACGTTATTCAAATTCACTATCGGATGTTCCCTATTGAAAATGGAGTTAATACCTCTACTGGTTTGTGTACAGGCACAGGGGCACCCGAAAGTATTCCGAAGCATTGTGTTCTATGAGAGGTGTTTCTGTAAGCCATATTTAGTACCTCAAATGTTCACAAATCTTAATGAAATTGAAATATGTTATTCAAGTTCACTATCGGATTTTTCCTGTATAAAATTGATTAAATACCAACTCTGTTTTATATACAGGGACACTCAAAAGTATTCTAAAGCATTGCTTTCTATGAGAGGTATTTCTATAAGCCAAATCTTAATAACTTTACTTTCCACAAAGCTTAATGAAATTGAAATATGTTATTCATATGCACAAAAGATTGCTTTCTATAGAATATAGTATGATTAGTATTATATTTACAAAGCCACACAAAAATATTCAGTTACATTAAGAGCTCTTAATAAAAATTTGCTGGAAGTGCACTTTCGCGTTTTTAACACTTTCTAACAATTTTTAAGTGTGAATATAATTTCAATTTGTGTATCTGTCTGTCTGTTTGTCTGTCCATCTGTCTGTCTTTCCACTCTCTAACTCCGGTAAATATTTATGTAATACCTTGAAACTGATATATGTTATTCAAATTCACTATCGGATGGCCCCTATTGAAAATGGAGTGAATATCTCTACTGGTTTGTGTACAGGGACACCGGAAAGTACTGCAAACTATTGTTTTCTATGAGAGGTATTTCTGTAAATCATATTTTCATAACTTTACTGTACATAAATCTTAATGAAATTGAAATATGTTACTCAAGTTCACTATCGCATGTTTCCTATGTAAAATGGAGTAAATATTACCACTGGTTTGTGTACTGGGAGACTTGAAAGTATTGCACTGTATGAGAGGTATTTCTACAAACAAAATTTTAATAACTCTACTTTGCACAAAGCTTAACGAAATTGAAATATGTTATTCATATGCACAAAATAATGCTCTCTATAGCATGCAGTATGATTAGTATTAGTCTTACAGGGCCACACAAAAATATTCAGTTATATTAAAGGATATTATTGAAAATTTGTTGGAATTGCATTTTCGTTTACATTAAGCGTTTTTAATAGTTTCTAACAATTTTTAAGTGTGGTTATGATTTGAAACTGGGTATCTGTCTGTCCGACTGTCCATTTGTCTGACTGCCCGTCTGCCCGACTCCAGCGTCCGTAATTATCTTCAGAAATTCTTACAAATGGCATAGGTCATTCAACTTCTTTATGGAATGTTCCCCATTTAAAATGAAATTAATAGGTCCTGTACAACTGGTTTGTCTACAGGGACAGCCCCAGAAATGCCAATGTATTGCGTTTAGGAGAGAGATTTTTTTTCTTTTTTTTTAAACACATTTAAATAATTTTCTATTGCAAAAATCATAAAGAAATTGGCATTTATTGTTAAGATGTTAAAATAATGTTTTGTTTGGAATATGAAAGGGTTAACTTTCAGATTTACATTAAATCTTCAGGTACATTAAGTGCTGCAATTAAAATCTAAGGGTAGAATTTTCTTTTGCGTTAAACATATTTAACACGTTTCAACAATGTTTAAGACTGATTATGAATTCTATTAGTCTATGTGTATGCCTTTCAGATCTTCTGTCTGTCCGTTGTGTGATAACATAGGCATAAAACTTTGAAAATTATACGATGCATCAACTACGTACAGTTGGAAAGTGTTAGTAATCAATGCATACCGCATGATTTTTAGTTCTTGTTTAAATTTTAAATTATGGTTGTATGCTTAATAGATATATAGAAGAGTTTTAATTCTGCCTATGCACTAATTTAGAGGTTATTAAAATGATAATTTCTGGTGTAATACGGTTGTAAATTTCTTGACAATGCTTAAAGTTTATAAGCCTATGTTAAGCAATCAAACAAAGAATAAACTGTTAAAACTAAAAACATAAATATAAATAAAAATAATTATAAGATAAAGAAAAAAAAAAAACCTTTTTATATACCATGTTTTAAATTTTCTGGTGAATCATACAGCTCTTATCAATCTACGTAAAATTGATTGACGTCCATTTTTGTGAGATGCATAATTTAACTTTTTATAATTTTTTAACTTTCACGTTTAATCAAATGCATTTATTTTTATGTCGAAAGAAAATGAACTCGTAAATTTTTTTTGGCAACAATTAAATTATAGCTAATATGTTGATGGCTATTATTTTAACGCTATTAGGATGTTATTATTTTCATATTTTAATTAATTATAAGAAAACTAATCAAAAATTCGAAAATCGGACTTCGAAGTATTCTGTTGTCACCGGGTTCTGAGCGACTGTGAAAGTTTCAAATGTCTAGCTGGTAGGGAAGTTAGTTAAAATTAGATTGCAAGATTTGTACTGGACAAACAAACAAACAAGAATCGAAGTTAATGGTAAAATGCATGGTAAAATGCAAAATACAATTGTTAAAAATAGTAATTTTTTAGATTCTACACTGTTCCTAATTTTATTCGTTTTAATTCCCCATCATACGAGTATGGAAAACTAAGGTAATTCTAAAAATTTTTGAATATATATTTTTTATTTTTTTTACACGTTTTGCAGTTTGAGGAATGCGAAAATCACAAAACCGTTATGTATTTTGTTAATGCTGATCTTGTACACGATATCTTAAAAACAAATTATCACACAAAGCTCAGACCAGTTTTTAAAATATCTCTTATGAGACTGGTCATAACCCTGTTGATTTGCAACATTCTACTTAAAAAACTTTGTAAGTTCTTCGAAATTTACGATTTTTTTAATATGGAAGAATAGGACAAAATTTCGTTTAAACGTAAATTAAAAGGAATAATTTTACTGTGAAGATCTCAGACTACTTTTAAAATATCATTCCAGATACTGTCATGATCATCATCGACTATGAATTTCGTAATTTCAAAACTAAGAAAGTTATTCGAAATTTACAACTTAACACGACAGAATAATGTACACCACTAAGGTGCAAAATTTCACACAAACGTCCATTTTGAAAGATAGTTTCACCATAAAGACGCCATTTTTGATATTCGATTGAACATCATTGACTACAAATATTCTAACATGGAAATTTTGTAAGTTATTTGAAATTTAAGATTTTCTTATCATAACAGAACAAAACATTATTTCACGTAAATTTTGGGATCATTGCACTGAAAATAATGTGACATATAGCATGAAAACTAAAATACGAAACTGTCTCTAATAAAATTGATTAACAGGTTAGAATTAGATAATTGTATCGAACTGAAATATGGGTAATCTATTTGGTGGGGATTTCAGTCTGTCCCCGTGTCAAGCGATCACTCATTTCTCTTAACATGAATATAATATACCTTGTGATACTAGAAATTTATGAAAACATATACATGATGAAGAACTGAGCAGAGTCCACCTATTTCAACTAGTTTTCGTACATTTATTATAATTTTTCTGCGCATTAAATTGAGAACTAAAAGAAGAAAAAAAATCCAGGAAGTACGGAAGGCGGTTATTAACAGATAATGTTTTCTTTCAGTTTTAGACTAGAACATGTGTTTTCAATTATACACTTGCATATGTTTCCTTTCTCTCTCATTTTTCCTTACTTTTGTTTGAATATCGAGAAATAAAAATCAAAAGTAACCTTCGAATGAGAAATAAAAGAAATTTTAATATAAAGAACGCTTTTTAGTATTCATTTCAAATAGTTAGAACGTATCAAGCACAGAGAGTAACATACTACTAAATATATATATGACAGTATTATTTATTTTCTCTATTTACGTTTCTTACTGTAAACGTCATAAATATTTCTACCAGTTTGTGTCAAACAACTGAGAAAAGTATTCGAATAAATGACGCTTTATGAGATTTATTATTAAAAAAAGCAAATTTTAATACTTTTATACAGCATAAAACGTAACGAAATAAACATGGCTAGTATTTATGAATGGTTTATAGAACCACACCAAATTATTCACATACGTTATGGACTATTACTGGAAATTTTCAAAAATAACACTTTCAGTTGTGTTACGTGTACTTACGTGCACTTTCCAACAAAGTGGGAAGATCTTATGCCTTCGGTTCATCTATCTGTCTGCCTGTCATTTTTGTAAACGATTTTAAGATTGCTTAAAACTCATATATGTTATTAAAATTAAAAGAAAAAATATATCTCTATATTATTCCCAAATATGTTAAAATTGAATCTAAATAATGTATCTGGTATGTACAGTTGGAAAGTGTTTAATAACTAATGCTATACACATGATTTTTTCCTTGTTTAATATTTGAACTAGCTAGTTTTTCTACACTGGAGTTGGATTCATGAATAAAACGATAGGCTGTCTGTTGATTCATCAGTAAGCCTCCAGCTTAATGCATGCATTAAGCTGGAGGCTTACTGATGAATCTGCCATTTGCATTACTGTCTCTAAAAATGGTTTTACTAGCTACTCCCCCCCCTCTCTTTGCGGGTTCGGTACTCGAACCAGCTAACGACCTTCGTGTACACTAATGGTGGCTGGTGCACATAAAATCTGTCGTGACCGCAATGTCCTACCTGTTCCCATCAAAATTATACCTCTGGGGTCACCGAAGTGGGAGAGCCATCCTTTCCGAGGAGGATCAAAATTGTGATGGCATGTCTCATGACCACCTCTAGGGGTGGGTCCCAGGCCGTTGCCAATTACCCAGCACAAGTGCGGCGTACGGGAAAAAAAAAAAAAAAAAAAAAAAAAAAAAAAAAAGCAACCAAAATGGTAGTTGAACTGCAATGGATTTGTAAATTTAATTATTGATAATATATTTAAATGTATATGTATAAAGGAAAAAAGAAATTGTTTCGACCCTACTCAAATTTTAATCGTTTTAGGTACACTGTTAAAAAAAATGCAACTTTGCTGCCAGAAATTCTCTGTAATTATAGAAACTAGTGTTTTGTCAACGTAATTTTTCCGTAATTTAAAACTTTTTTCTCCAATTACAGAGAATTTCTGGCAGCAAAGTTGTATTTTTTTAACAGTGTAGTTATTGGGCGTTTAAATAAATTTAAATTAGGAAATAATACAGATAATAAACAGAAGTTAAAATTATAATTCATTACTTGAGTAATTCTCTTCACGTTTGAATGATTGTACAATGGACTGTAATCTATACGAATTCTTTTTTTTCCCAAAGAATATGATATTCCACAACACTTTTGCATAGTACTCCATAAACTGGAGTATCATAATGATTTTTCTAGTAAACAGAAAATTAGTTATCGGATTTACAATATCGTAAGAGACACAGCCGCTTGAGCGATTGGAAATTAGTAATAAATACTATCTATTAAAAAAAATAAAAAAATACAAAGTAGTTTGCATAATACACTCCTTCTCATAATTGTAAGGACACCCGTTTTTCTATATTAACTAAACACTGAACACTATTATTTAAACAAATATATTTTTAAATAATTTGAATTTCATTAATAGACTACACTTAAAAAAGTTTTATCGTTTTTCTATCTTAAAAAACTTTAACTATGGTAAAAAGATGATTTTTCAGGTGTTCACAATTATAAGGACAGCTCGAATTTTAGTAATTTTTTTTTTTCAGTTATTCTTTAAATTAATATTTTATGGGGGTCTCTTTTTAGGGTTAAACAGTCAGAATTTCTCTCTGGTATATATATATATATATATATATATATATACATTTTTTTTTTAATATTTAGTTTCGATACCATTTCGTATAGCATATATGATATTCTTAATACATTTAAACTATTTAAAATTACTTTCCACTTGCATGCACTTTTCTAATATCATAAGTTAAGGTTTTTTCAACATTTAGGCCGCATGGGAAAGGCAATAAATACAGAAGTTTCTTTCTTCAAACTATTTCCTATTGCTCTAAAAGTAGAGCAAAAATGTAAGTATTGTAGAAAAAAATATTATTACCCCCCAAAATCTAACAAAAATCGGAGAATTTCACGTTTAAAATTTGCGGATATTCTCTTGATGTTCATAATAATAGAAAAATTACCAAATTCATTCTGCTTTCAGTAGAAGCAGCTCCCCAGAGCACCATAGATCCACCTTTAAAATGCCCGATTCATATCCGCCTTTAAAAAATCTGCTCTGTTTTTCGCTATCTTCAGATCGTGCTAGTAACTGTTAAAACCATTTGGTTAATCAAGAATAAAATGTTTTTCATCCGAAAATGCAACATTTTACCATTTAATATTGCCTTTATTCAACTTTAACACAGACGTTCTTTCCCCCATTAAATGCTTATTGATTATTACAGGTTTTTTATTCATTTTAACATATTATTAATTATTTTAAACATGTATAAATGTGGACCCCGACCTTTCGTTACAAATTACGAGCAAATTCAGCAGCAGTCATTATGAGTAGAAAAGTAAGAGGAATTATGAGTCTTCGATCTCTGTAAAACAACTCTGATTTTGCATCAGATCTCTCTCCTATCGAACCAGCAGTTCAACGTTTGATCACATTTCCTTCAGCAATTTTAGACCTTCGAATTTCATTAGAAATTCGGCGGATTGAAATTATCCTTCCACCTAAAAAACACATTTATCATACTTCACTACTTGAACGTTCTTTTTTTTTTTCGAAGAATTATCAGTAATGTCCGTCCAAGAAAAATTGAAGGTTTATATGTGAATTAATCTAGCCCAGTAGTTAACAAATTAAGATGCCAACTGTGATTTATCCGCTAGTACGTTAAATAAAACGAAAAAATCTGGATTGACCCTATAATTATGAACATCTAAAAATGTGAAGAAAAACACATTTTGCATTATTTTGTATTAATTTTGTTTCATATTAAAAAAATTATAGCAATTTTGGTTTTTAGAATACTAGATATATTAAGTGCACTTAGTATAATCTTGTTCACAATAATTTTTACTTTAGTTATTTCAAAATATAAAGTGTCCTTATAAATATGAGAAGGAGTGTACGTGGGCTTAATCTGCAATGCACCTATTGACCTGAGACTTGTTGACCTCTTTTAGAGTCACTGTTCCTTCCCTTGACACAATCGGACAAACAGATAAAGTGTATTTATTGTCTTTATCGCTTTAAGGTTGCTGTGTAGTGAGAAAAAAAAAGCCATTCCTAATCATCACTTCACTTCAAAGAAGGAGAAATGAGCATACAGTCTATAAAAAAATAAATAAAAATAAAATAAAAAAAGTTTGCGACAGTTTGACAGCCTTCCCCACCCTCTCTTATTACTAATTGAAACCTGAAAGAACTAGTTTCTCGAGACGTTTGCAAAAGAAATTCCTTATCGGCGTATTTCGTACTGTTGGCAAAGAATATGAACCGATTCCAGGGACACGAACTCTTAGAGCGCTTTCACACTGACCGACACGACAGCGACTAAATCGGTTGATAAATAATGCACCGATTGGAACAATATCGTATCGGATAGTACACTGCTTTCACACTACACCGATATCGTTCCTTCAAAACGAGGATTTTCCTTTTCATTCCATTCCGAGGTTGCGCTGTGCTAGCACGCATTCAAATATAGCTCCTCCGTATATCAAATTGCGGTTGTCATATTTATCATATCTCATCGCCGTAGAAAAATAATAAATAAAAGGGGTGGTGGACGAAATTCACTGGCTGTACCTGTATGCATGATATAAAATCAAGATACGTGGAAGATGATTTTTATATGCCTTTTGGAAAACTACAAAAGATTCTGCGAAATATTTTAATTATTTTTATATTAGTGAAGGAACTTTTGTTGATAATTTAAGTTTTTAATCAAAAATAATTATCAAATTTATATAACAAAACGAATATATTAAAGACAACAGAAAATCAATATTTTACTTTTTTTTTTTTTTTTTTTTTTTCGTTATTTTTTTGAAATTTAATTTCATGGAAATGTTTAATGAATGAGACATCAGACCCCAAAAATGAGATAAATTCACGCAATTTTATCAACTTAATCAATTTATAATTTAAAAACAATTTGACACTTGGTTCATTTGAATTATAGAAATACAACTGTTCTTTTTTAAATACAAAATATATTTGTTAAATAAATTAATTAGAAAAATATTTGCACATTTTCATATTGTTAACAAACGCATAAAATTTATTTATTAAATCCCAATTATTATTATTATTAATATTATTATTTTTAAGAAGCATTGCTCCTTTATTTTATGTAACCTTAAAAAAAAGAGGGAGGGGGGGACTGTATGTTTCAAGGTAAAACATTAAATTTTTAATCATTTCATTAATAACTAACCTACATTTTTATGAATGTCAAACCTAGATTTTTTTTTAAATATAAATACAATTGATTTACTTTTTTTTTCTAGTTGTTTCTTATAATTCTGATAAAGCTTTCTATACACACTTACCTCTAAATAAGGGGCAGCTTTGGGACCAGGTACATTTTCTTTATATAGGTGTACCTCATTCAGAGGTTGCATTTTTTAATAAGCTTAATTGTTATTAATCAATCGTTTTTGCATAATATTTAGTGCTTTAAAAAGTGTATTTGATATTATATTATAATTTATCAATATAAAATTGACAACAAACTCTGCTGTACTGGCAATTTATATAATAATTTAAATACTTTTAAGCATGCTTACTAAAAATATAGACATGTTATAGAATAACATCTTTAGAAAAAAAAGTTATTTTATTTGAAACAAACAGTAAATAAAAATCTTTTTTTTTCCCTCTCTCTCTCTCTTTCAATCTTTTTTCTTTTCTTCCCCCATAGTAATGATTTTCAAATAAACTTTTGATGTAGCATTGAGAAAATGGGTAAAATACTAAAACCAGCTAACAAAACTAAAACAAAGATTAATCAATTAAAATTTCACCTCTTCTGAAAATTGTAAATTCTCATTTTGAGATAAAACTTGTATTTGCTTGTAAGCCCTCTCCCCCCCCCCCCCTTTGGTATTTCACTGCAACTTTGAATTTTTGAAGATTTATATCCAATGTCTATTATACATACAATTCTCAATTCTTTTCACAAATGATCTCATACTTTTAGCACTTTCAATAACCTTTATCTCCCTCCTTCCCCCCTATTGTTTAAGTGACACCTATCAAAGAGATTAATATAAATCTGCTTCATTCTTTATCTCAAATCTGAATTCTTTAAAAAATGACTAGCTTTTTTAAACTGGAAAAGTTTCTAAACCTATCTTCTTCAGATAATAGAAGAATTTTGAAGATTTGGAGTATTTTCTTTCTTCCTCTTTTTTTTTTTTTTTACTTCTCAGAATATGAACAGAATTATTGTAAAATGCGTTTATTATTATTATTATTAAAGGTTGGTATGTGTTTGAACGTAGATTTTGGTTTCGATTTGCTCCATCCCGCCCGACTTGGCTCTTTGCCAAATGAGAGGTGATTTTTTCTCTCTTTGAGAATGTTACTTTTTTTTCTAGTTTAGTTTTCGGCCTGTCTAAAACAGGAAGTATTTTTCTTTTCTCTTGAACATGAAAAGTTATTATTTACATATCTTGATTCTTGGCTCCTTTTATGGAGAAACAATGTTATCCTGAAATATTACTGAATTAATTTATAATTGTGAATTCTTCAAAGTATACTGCAAATAGTCATTTATTGTGTGTTTAATTTCTAATAAAGAATATAAGCTCTCCCAACTTGAATTTGTGACTGAAATGAACACTAGAACTATAGATTTATAAATTATAAAGAGTTTGTGATTACATGATTCTGCAAATTTTCATGGTACGAATTCTTTCATGGCGCAGTATAATATTTTTTTTCATGGTGAACGAAACTCGGGATAAGTGAAATCCCTTGAAAGTGAAATTACCTTTAGATATTAATTTATCTGGATTTGGATTTGAAAGCTTGGATAATTTATTGTGAAAACGAAACTGAAAAATAATAATGACTGGAATTCCGGATTCGTTATTGGATAGCTGCCTGGATATGGAACCAGGTAAGCAAAATTTAACTACTATTTATAACATTGATTAAATGAAATTAGAAATTTGAATTATTTGAATTATTTTGTTTGATTATTTGCTCGCTATGAACATAGAAAAGTTAAAAGCTAAGCGTTCTACGGAACGCTCAAATGTAACTAAATTAATAAATAAATTAGAGAATTTATTATTGGATGATCTAGAAAATACAAAATCAGACGAAATCATCGAAATCCAGGAAATGATAGGTGAAAGAGAAATTGCATTAAAAAATTTAAATAATGAAATTGAAAATTTAATAGTAGATATTAAAGAGTATGAAAAAGATATCGCGACCAGCGATAAATACGGCGAGCAAATAATTTCTGCCAAATGCAAAATCAAACTGAGATTAAAAAGATTATGTAATAATAAAGATGAAAGTAGTTCAAACTGTTCTGTCAGTGAAACCCAAACAAAAACTGGTTCGGCAGTGAGATTGCCGAAAATGTCCTTACCAAAATTTGGTGGACAAATAGAAAAATGGAACGAATTTTTCGATTGTTTCGAAAATTCAATCCATTTAAATGAAAATCTTACAAAGATTGAAAAATTCACTTACTTGAAAACGCTTTTAACTGACAAAGCGTACAATGTTATTGAAGGGTTTTCACTTACGGAACAAAATTATGATAATTGCATAGAAATGTTGAAGTCACGTTTTGGGCAAAAGGATATTATCATTAATGCTCACATGAATAAATTGATAAACTTAGAAGGCGTAAAAAGTTCATCAAATATAACTGCTTTGCGAAAGTTTTATGACGCTTGTGAAGTAAATATTCGCAGTTTATCTAATTTAGGGGTGACAAAAGGCCAATATGGTCATTTACTGAATCCAATTTTATTAAAATTATTGCCAAACGATCTAGTAGTTGAATATTACAGGCAAAGTGATAAAAGGAAGGATGAGTCTGATGTGACAGACTTAATTAATTTTCTTAAAGTAGAACTTGAATCGCGTGAAAAATCACTTAGTATGATTAATTATAAAAATGCTTCGGTAATTGTAAATAAAAATAAAGCCGAAATTAATGACAGAAAATTTTCAAATAAAATGAATTCATTGAATGTAGGTGTAAAAAATATATGCATATTTTGCAAGAATTATGATCATCATTCTCTTGAATGTACTAATTTAACTGATGTTGAGAAAAGGTTAAAATTAAAGAAGGATGGCAGGTGTTATAAATGTTTTCTAAAATCTCATCTGTCATCACAGTGCAGAGTGAAATCGCAGCCTTGCGAAAAATGTAAAGCAACAGATCATAACAAATTCTTTTGTTTTTCAAAAAACTTGAAACCAGAAGTAGTAGAGAACACTATAGTATCGAATTCACATTTGAAAAACAGTAATCAGGCAGCGTTACTGCAAACATGTTGCGTCATAGCACAATCTAATTCTAGATCAAAAACTGTCAGACTCTTATTGGATTCCGGAAGTGAAAAAAGTTTTATTACTAAAGAATTGGCCCACGAATTAAAATTAACCCGTGTAGGAACAGAAAAGCTAACTGTTTTTGCCTTTGGTATAAATAAAGGTAAAGAAGAGGAATTCGAGGTTTTTAATATTGAACTGCGTAGCAAAATAAATCCTCGTCGGCTCATCCATGTTGAAGTATTAGCTACAGACTTAATAACCGCGACTCCCTTGAAAAGCCCAAGGGGCGAACCAGAAATTGAAAGTTATATTAAAAATAAAAACTGGAAATTGGCAGACAATTCATTAAGTGATTCCAAAATTAATGTTTTGCTAGGAGCTGATTATTTTTGGAAAATACAGAGAGGTATCATTGAAGAAATCGGTGATAATTTATATGTTGCTAATACTATTTTCGGATATACTGTAGTGGGGAAATTGAATAATAATAGTACAGAAGTAATTAATTCGCATTTTGTATCTGTAAATAAATTTGACAGTTTTGATTTGCAGCGTTTTTGGGATTTAGAATCACTTGGAATATGTGACAGTAAGAGTAAGAATGATTCTATGTCACAGAGAGATATAGAAATTATTAATTCTTTTAATGAAAATTTAAATTTTGTTAAGGGAAGATATGAAATTCAATTTTTGTGGAAGGAAAATAAAAATGAATTAAAATCGAATATAGAAATAGCCAAAAATAGACTTTGGGGTTTGAGAACAAAACTGTCTAAAAATGAATGGCTTAAAAATGAATATGAAAAAATTCTTGAGGAACAAAAGAAAATGGGTATAATAGAGGAGTGTAAAATAAACAAAAATGAAACTGGTGTATATTATATGCCCCACAGACCGGTGATAAGAACAGATAAGTCCACTACAAAGGTCAGAATACTGTTTGATGCTTCTTCCAAAGAAAAGGAAGCAAAATCTTTAAATGAATGTTTATTTGCAGGCCCCAATTTAAATCCTAATATTTTGGATATTATTTTAAAATTCCGCCTTCATAAAATTGCCTTTGTTTGTGACATTGAAAAAGCTTTTCTGCAAATACAGGTTGCAGAAAATGATAGAAACTTTTTGAGATTTCTATGGTTTGAGGATATAAATAGTAAAAATCCTCTATTAAAGGTTTTCCGCATGACTCGTGTAACTTTTGGTGTTACAACATCACCCTTTTTGCTCTCAGTTACCATTAAACATCACATAAAAGGCTATAAGAACTTGTTTGAGAAAGTAGTTAATATGCTTGATACTTCCTTATATGTTGATGATCTCTTTCATGGCGCTAATTCTGTAAATGAAGCATTTATTTTATCGTCTGGTGCTGTGAAAATACTTAAAGATGCCAATATGACATTAAGAAAATGTAAAAGTAATTCTTACGAATTAAGCAAATTGTGGGAAAAACATGGAATAAACGTTGATGAAGAAATAAATGAGGGAAATATCTCTAAGGTATTGGGAATAATGTGGTCAACTAATAATGACACGTTAAGAATAGACATTCAATCTCTGTTAGAAGGGTTTGATAATGAAATTATCACTAAGAGAATTGTTTTACAAACTGTAGCAAAGGTGTATGACCCTGTAGGGTTTATTTCCCCTTTTATAATAAGAGTTAAATTTCTAATGCAAGAATTATGGGAGCAGGGTGTTGATTGGGATTCTGCTTTACCTGATGCTTTAACACAAAAATTTAAGAAATGGCATAGTGAAATACAGGATTTAGAAAATTTTGAAGTGCCTAGAAAATATTTTACGAATTTTGAAAAATTAACTCCTGAAGCTATTCAAATTTGTGTTTTCTGCGATGCCAGGTTGAAGGGATATGGTACAGTAGCTTATTTTCGTGATCCTTGTTCCCGTGAAACTTCATTTATTATGTCAAAGACAAGAGTAGCTCCTCTCAAAAAACTTACTTTGCCTCGACTTGAATTGATGGGAGCCTTAACAGCTGCTCGATTAGCTCATTATCTTGGGCAGCTATTCTCAATTCCCGTCAAAAATATACTATGCTTCTGTGATTCCCAAATTACCCTTTATTGGGTCAAAGGAAGTGCTAGTAACTGGAAGCCCTTTGTAGAGAACAGAGTGCGTGAAATTCAACGATTAGTAGCCCCGTCTCAGTGGAGATTTTGTCCAGGGGTTAAAAATCCCGCTGATGTGCTATCTCGTGGTTGCACAGCAGCTGAATTGTTGAAGAATGAAGAATGGTTAAAGGGACCAATCTGGTTGAAAGAAGAGCACTTACCGACACCACTACCGGAAAATGAAGTCAAAATACCTGAAGAAGAGATTTTGAGAGAACAACGGAAAACTACTGTTTGCTCTTTAACTCATGGCAATAATGAATTTGAATTATTATATAAGTTTTCATCTTGGTCTAAATTAAGACGTGTTACAGCCTGGTGTCTTAGATTTATAAAAAATACTAAATGTCGATCTGAGCGAAATACTGGCTTTTTAACTATACAAGAACTTGATGAGGCAACTAAAATTATTGTGAAGTTGGTTCAAAGACATGAATTTGGAGAGGAAATAAAGACTTTAAAATCTGGAAAAAACCTGAATGCTAGTAACAAACTCCTTTCTTTAAATCCTTTTCTAGACAAAAATGAAATTCTTCGTGTTGGTGGAAGATTAAGACACGCAAACCTACCTGAGAGTCAAAAACACCAAATGATACTTCCTAAAACGCACCACATTACAGACTTAATTATAAAGTACTTTCATGAAAAACATCTTCACAGTGGAACTCAGTTAACAATTTCAGTCCTGCGACAACAATATTGGATAATCAATGCAAGAGACGCCGTGAAAAGGAATCTGCGGAACTGTATGAAGTGTTTTAGAACCACATCGAACTTAGCCTCTCAACTGATGGGTGATCTTCCAGCTGCTCGTGTAGTGCCATCGCGAGTGTTTTCGAAAGTCGGGGTTGATCTTGCAGGCCCCTTTCTCATCAAACCTCGTAAGGGCCGAGGTGTTAGATCTTATAAAAGTTATATTTGTTTATATATCTGTTTTTCCACAAAAGCAATTCATTTGGAAATACTCAGTGATCTCACCTCTGAAACATTCCTCGCATCCTTGAAGAGGTTTGTTGCACGACGAGGAAAACCTGAAGAATTGTTTTCAGACAGAGGAACGAACTTTGTAGGTGCCGACAACGAAATGAAAAAAATGATGTCCTTGATCTCTTCTGACGAAAAGATCCACAGATATTTGTCCGAAGAAACAATCAAATGGAATTTCAATCCCCCATCGGCCCCCCATTTTGGAGGACTTTGGGAGGCTGGAATAAAACAGATGAAGGGTCATTTAAAAAGAACTATTGGCGAACAAATATTAACTTATGAACAGTTCCTTACTTTAATTACTCAAATTGAATCGTGCTTGAACTCCAGACCTCTTGTTGCGCTCTCGAATGATCCAAGTGACTTAAATGCTCTAACTCCAGGACATTTTATCATAGGCACTGCCTTGACTTCAATACCAGAACCTGACTATTCTTCAGTTAACCTAACCCCGCTAGAAAGATGGAAACTTCTACAAAAAATTTTTCAAAGTTTCTGGAACAGATGGTCTTCAGATTACCTATCAGACTTGCAAAGGCGATCAAAATGGTTAATAAATAAACCAAATTTCAAGAAAGACGATTTGGTTTTAATAAAAGATGATAATCAGCCCCCTTTGAAGTGGAAACTGGGACGCATAATCAAATTATTTCCTGGAGCAGATGGCAAGATTCGTGTAGTTCTACTGAAAACTATTTATGGAGAGTTGAAGCGTCCGATCGCCAAACTATCACCTCTGCCATTTTGAACTTTTTATTTTATTTTTATTTTATTTTATTTTATTTATTATTATTATTTTTTTTTTTTATGTTCCTGTTTTTAATCCATTTATGTTAATCATCTAGTTACAATGTTCATTATGTATATTAATCTCTTTTTTTTTTTCTTATCTATTTGCAGTTGAAGACCAAGAAAATGAAAACCTGTAACAACACTAATGTTGTTATTGTACTTTTTAGGATATTTTTATGAACCTTCGTTCATGGGGGCGGAGCATGTTTGAACGTAGATTTTGGTTTCGATTTGCTCCATCCCGCCCGACTTGGCTCTTTGCCAAATGAGAGGTGATTTTTTCTCTCTTTGAGAATGTTACTTTTTTTTCTAGTTTAGTTTTCGGCCTGTCTAAAACAGGAAGTATTTTTCTTTTCTCTTGAACATGAAAAGTTATTATTTACATATCTTGATTCTTGGCTCCTTTTATGGAGAAACAATGTTATCCTGAAATATTACTGAATTAATTTATAATTGTGAATTCTTCAAAGTATACTGCAAATAGTCATTTATTGTGTGTTTAATTTCTAATAAAGAATATAAGCTCTCCCAACTTGAATTTGTGACTGAAATGAACACTAGAACTATAGATTTATAGATTATAAAGAGTTTGTGATTACATGATTCTGCAAATTTTCATGGTACGAATTCTTTCATGGCGCAGTATAATATTTTTTTTCAGTATGCGATGGAAATATGGATTTTACTATAATAGAAAAATTAGATTTTTTTTTTTTTTCTTTAAAGTAATGAATAAAATTTATTTGATATTCTAAAAGATGCCGTCGGTTTACTTCCATGTGTCAACACCAATTGTGTATTAATTCCTCCCCCCCCCCCCACAAATAATTTTTATTTATAATAAAAAGGAATAAAAGAGTTAAATTATTTTATTGTTTTTTAATTAGCTGAATTGATGAAGAAACAATATTTTTAAGAATATTCAACAGTAAACAGTTTATAAACCTTTTGAAACAATGGTAGTATTTTATTCCCCAAACTGGTAGCAATTAAAGAATTGCAATCCTTTTTGTGTACCTGCAGCATCAATACATGAAAAAATACCCTCCAAGGATTTTTTTCCCCCTCGAGTGTTTCTAGTCTGTATTTAGACGAGTTTCTTAGAAAACCACGGAACATTCCCAATGGCTAAGCCGATGCACGTGACAAGCGTCTACGTCTTAATCAGCAACTTTTACTCCCCACTAGTGCGCATCTAATCCTGCGCAGACAGACGGCAAGTGATACTCCCCGTCCCCGCTCTCAATGAAAGACGGCAAGTTTTGCTCCCGTCCTGTCCGTTGCTTGTTTCGTTTTCGTAGAAAGACTGTTTAAATAAAGACGTTGAAATTAAAATAATAATAAAATAAAACTATATACACATATCAATACGCAAATTTCTTCTTTCACAAAAGTTTTCTGTTTCCTCATAATACAGATACATTTATTTATAATGAGAAATAAGTTTAAAAAATCGATGATAGTATAGTGAATTTAAAACATATTTATTATTTAAAAAGATAAACCTTGCTTATTAGTTACTTTTTAATTACTGGATAAGTTATTTATTTTATTGAAAAAATTTTGTGTAGCTTTTAGGATGAAAATTGCATAGAAAAAGAATTTGAAATTCACATATGACAGACATAAAAAATTTAATATATTTTCCAAAGTTTTAAGGATTCTTTTTAAAATATCTTTGTACGCTGCACACTTTATTATTCCCTGTTTTGTACGTCAAACTATGTATTTTTATTTGACCAAAAGTAATTTTGCTTAAATAAATGTATAGCGAGGGATATATAAGTATCAACAAGCAGTTTAAAGAAAAGCATTTTTTTTTTTTTTTTTTTTTTTACTTAGGGCCAAAAAATTTCAGCAATACTGCTTAGAGTTATTAAAATTCTGCGTATCCAAATTAAAATATTTAAAGAAATTTTCTTCTATTCTTTACTTATTTATTTGTTTGTTGAAACTGACAAATCTCTCTATTTATATTTATTTATTTTGTTTGCTTTGTTTTTTTAAAAAAAGATTTTCCAGGAAATCAAATATTGTTTTTGATATAAAATTATTCTGTCAGTTCTACACAACTTCAACTGTTGGAAATTGCTAGGGTGCAATTTGATTAAAATATTGACTATTTAAGTGAGAAATTGTTGCACCCAAATATATTTAATAAGTCATTTACGCACACACAGAGGAAAAAAAAAAGTAAGAAATAAAAGAAAAACGTATCCCTAGATGATGGCACAAAATTGACTTTTTTTAGAATTATGCTTCTCTGATATAAAAATCATGTATATTGATCATGAAAAACAATTTTGTTCAATAATTTTAATAAATAATTTGTATTGATCGAATCTGTGCAGGAAAACATAGAGGAATGTCTTGTGGTGGCTACAACTTACTAGTTTATTATTGAATATATCATACTCTCAAACGAAAGAAAAGAACATTCAATATACAGCATTCAATGCAATTATAAGTAGATTAATAGTCTTAACTTATTGAAAATGTTACGTTTATCACTATGCAATTACCTTAGATTTGTACGATATGTCTTTAAGCACATTTAGATATTTAGCATAAGACACTAAGCGGAATCTGCTGCAGAAGGTAGCAGCGTTGAAATATTATGCAAACAATTACAAACATATCATGACATATTAAGTATTATGATGATTATTAAGGTATTATTAAGGATATGAAATTTATTTAGATTTCATTACAGTGTATTTCATTATTCAACAGCATTTTCTTTTCCTCTCTCTCCAAATTATTTCTTTTACTAGGTTATTTTATATATAACACTGTTAAAGTAAAGACCAAAACAAAATATTAATTCATACTAGAACATTGATAAATTTCTGACATTTTTTGCTTCGCACCTTGAGTACATATCAAATATACAATCTATCTAGAATGATAGACAGATAATACACACACAAGCAGTGTATCATTACAGTTGCATTTTTCACAAAATACAAAAATTAAAAATAATAAGTTATCATTTTTTTAAAGCATTTCAGTATGTGTACTGGATTGTTTAATGGAAAAACCTTTTATTAAAAAAGTCTTTAAAAAAAAAACTAAATCATAGTTGAAATGTTCAAATTACTTAAAATTCAACAATATTAAAATATATAAATATATATATATATATATATATATATATATGCAGTACAGTGGTCTAGTATTTACTTGAATAAGACTTTTTTCAATGGAAAAACAATTACTTTACGATTCCATTTCATATTTAAAGGAGAGAAAAACATAGTTATGTATGTGAGATGATAAATCTTTAAAAGAACTATGTTGCTAACAATGAAATATACAGAGGCATCTTTAATGGTGTGCAAATTGATTTTTTATAAGCCTACTTATATTTTAACATTTTGTTAATGAAATTTTAAATTTGGTTTAAACCCAGATTAGACAGTAAGTAAATATATTCAACACCCCCCCCCCCCCCTCCTCCATTTATCAATTTTTTGTTTATACTACTGCTGCTTCATAGTTAGTTTTGCAATAATAATTTTAAAGCTGTCATATTCTATACATAATAAATTTTTCGATATATTTATAGAGCACTATATCATTAAACACATTTTGATATATTATCCGAAATTTACTTTATCCCTACTATTGACTTCGAAAACAAACTTCTCACTTAAATAGAAAATATCGAACAGGAAGCTGTAAAAGATATCATGAAGCACAGCAGCTTATCTATTTATGAAACAAAATAATTTATATTATTCATTGAAAATATAAAAGTGATATTTGTCTATTTGTTAGTAATTACATAAAAAATTTAATTCCACCTTTTAAATCGCATATTCATAGGAGAAACAAAATAAGTAGCACTCAACTATATTTTCTTAAATTATTATTACGAGCAAATTATTATATGTAATGTTGCCCCGAATTATATATCAGAGAATTATACTTTTCGTTAGTTATATTATATTGATTATTATAATTACAATACGTATGCATAATATTTTTTTAAAATATGGGGGGGAGGGAGTCCATAGCCAAATGAGCCCAGGGCACAATCTAACTTAAATCTGCCTTTGAGAATATGTAAGTCAGTTCAACAAAATACTTTGCAATAACCAACAAGAAAATAAGAATAATTAATTATTAAGCAGTATTAAAATATATTATTTACTCTTAGCTGAGCTAAAAGTAAATAAGAAACTTTATAAATTTTTTAATGCATTCACAATTTCATATAATACTTCTAATTACCAGATTTCTTTTCTTAATCAATATTTATTACAAAGTGCCAAAGTAAGATTTTTAAATTACGTTTTCATTCCAAAGATTTACAAATCTTAAAATTCTCAAAACTTAAAAATCCTTCCAGCTCTTTTGAAAGGGTAGGTTGATTCTTTTTTTCTTATCATGAAGCCACCATTTTGAAACAAAATGACAACTAAAATTTGTAATGGGCATGGTGGGAATATATTGATGAGGGCTATATACATATGGAGTTTTAAGCAAATCGGTTCATAAATACCTTTTTTTTTGTTAATTTTAAATGCATATCAATCAGGCAAACAAACATATCAAATACATTTGTGAGATGAGCCTACTCAACAAATTTATTTCATATTAATTCAGTATTTCAAAAGTTATCATGCTGACTAAATTTCATGTGGCCACCACTCGGAAACAAAATAATGGAGCACACTGCTCAGTTAACTAATGCAAGATATCTGTAAGATAAATCCACTGTCCAACTTTGGTTTGAATAAATTCAGTATTTCAAAGTTATTGTGAAAAAAATTTTTTTTTTAATCAAGTGTCAACATTCAGTGTTTGCAACTTGGACACAAATTTGCAGAGCAACTTGCCCAGCAAAATCATTTATGATATTTGATAAGTCCACAGTCAAACTTTGGTTCGAATTGAGTATTTGAAAAGTTATCATGATAATAAATTTTCAAGTGGCTGCTACTTGGAAATAAAAGAGCAAAGTGAGATGCCTAGCAAACTTAGCTAAGATAATTGAATGATAAGTCCACTGCACAAATTTTCAAGTGGTCGCCACTTGGTAACAAAACAGTAGAGCAAGTTGACCAGTGAATTTACCCTAAATATTTGAGCCATAAGTTCATAATCCAACTTTGGTTTAAATCAGTTTAGTATTTCAAAAGTTATCGTGATGGCACATTTTCAAGTTGTCACAACTTGTAATCAAAATAGATGAACAAGTTGCGAAGTGAACTCATAAAAAAATATTTATATGATAAATTCTCTGTCTAACTTTAGTTCGAATTAATTAAAAATTTCAAAATTCATCGTGTTGATAAATTTTCAAATGGTAGCCTTATTTCACATGGTCCCACTTAATATCCAAGAAAGGGTATATTGCACTAAAGTAAAAAAGAAGCAAAAATAAATAAGTAAAATGTTCAAATAATTCTAACTAAAAACTGCTTCCAGATTAAGTGAAAATTCATAACATAATAGTTTCTAATTTTTAAAAACCAAAATTAAATGAATAGTTGATAGGGATATTAATTATAAGTCGTATAAATAGTTGTGAAAATTGCATATATTTTCATAGAATGAATTAAAATATGAGCTTTTTTTAAAAAAAAATTAATGTATTATAATAATTCTGCAATAGCAATAAATTTGAATGATTTTATGTGACTCTGTAAAAATGAATTATAAAGACTAAATTAGGTATTTGCACTGAGTAATGAAGTATCTTAGTTTTATATAAAATATATTTATTTCCTGGAAAAATCTTTCTTACAAATAATAATAATAATAATAAAATAAATAAAAATAAAATGAATGAATGAAGAGACAGAAACTCTAAGCAGTATTGCTGAAATTCTTTGACACTTAGCAAAAAGAAAAAATGCTTTTCTTCAAAATGCTTGTAGATGCATATATATCCTTGCTATACATTTATTTAAACAAAGTAACTTTTGATTTAATTTTAAATAAAAATACATAGTATGACATACAAAAAAGTGTATAATAGACAAGGATATTTTTAAAAATAATCTTTAAAACTTTGGAAAATATATTAAATCGTTTAAGTTTGTCATCGATTAAAAATTCTTTTTCTCTGCAATTTGCATCCTAAAAGCTACATAAAAATTTTACAATAAAATAAATAACCTATGCTGCAATTACAAAAGTAAATAATAAGCAATGTTTATCTTCTAAAATAATAAACCTGTTTTAAATCCACTATCATTGATTTTTTTTTTAATTTATTTTACACTATAAATAAATGCACCCATATTATGATGAAACAAAAAACTTTTGTCAAAGAAGAAATTTACATATGAATATATATATATATTTTTTCCTGTTCAAAAAGCCCTTTACACAGGCAGAAAGCACGCAATATGCCCTTTTAAATGGACTTTTACGAAAACAAAACGAGCAACGGACGGGAGTAATAGTTGCCGTCTTTCACTGAGCGAGGAGTATCACTTGCCGTCTGTATGCGCAGAACTAGATGCGCGCAATTTGAGAGCAAGACTCCCGGGAGGATGGTTTTGGGAGTGTGGGTTCGAACGTGACATCTCTCTTTCAAATCGCTGATCCTTCGCGCCAGTGTTTTGTGAAAAGTTATTAATTCTTAATCATTTTAACCTGCACAGAATTTTCTAAAACTTTATATTTAACATTGACAGAGAACTTAGTGTTAGATAAACACAGGAATAATAAACGTCTTAAACACCAAATGAAATATTACTATTAATAGTAGTATTAGTAATTATTAGTTTATTATTTAATTTATCGTTCAAGACGTTTATTATTCCTTTGTTGAAACTTATATTTTGTTGAACTTTGACATAAATTGCTATATATTAACTTTTGGTACATATTATTCCACAGGTGGTGCTACTAGGCTACTTACATGTGTGTTTATATGTGCTGTGTGCCCATTTATGGGAAAGCTATATGTCAGAACTTATGGTGTATTACTTCACAAAATATAAGATATAAAAGGCCATGACAAAAATATGTCGATTCACTTTGGGTACATATCAGCTGACAGGTGGGGTGCTATGCTGCAATTTTCTCCGTTCACGGAAAACAATTTCTTAGTTTTCTTAGTTTATAAATACACCAAACTTTATAAAAAAAAAAAAATGGCCATTATAAAAAAGAATGTTTAATTAATTTGTTGTACATTCACAGTCAAGTGATGCTGTAATATTGCAATTTTACCTTGGGAAGGGAATATCTGAGCTTTTATAGCGCATAAATGCACTAAACTTGATATGAGATAATTGATTGCGGGAGGGGAAAAAAAATGCTGACTTTATGAATATTGTCTGAAAGAGGAGATCTCCATTACTCACCTCCTGAGATTTTCCTTATGGCTACATCTTAGCATCAATTGGTTCAGTTTGCCCCAAAACTACATATGTAAAATCTTTACTGAGAGAAGCTTTGCTTATCATAATTGTTTATTTATTTATTTATTCATTTATAAGTTTTTGTATATTAAAACACGTATTAAATATCAGAATTCAAAAATAATAAAATTGATATTAGAAAAAAAAAAAAAAAAAAAAAACGGAGAGAGAGAGGGGGGAAATATTTTATGTGACTGGAAGACTTTCCAAAATATCGATCATTATATATCCCTATAAAGCATGCCTAAAATCCTCCCCCCCCCCTTTTTTTTTTTTTTTAACTTTTTCTTACTCGTAAGGGAAAGAAGGAATGATTTGTAACTCTGAAATCGGTAATTTAGGTATTCATGCCTGTAATATAAAAAAAAAAAAACTATATATATTTCTTTCTTTCTTTTTCTTTTATTTATTTTTCTTGACATCTAAAAGCTTATATGGAAAGTTCTTGCTCCATATCCTATTATTCTAATTTAGAAAATTCTTGAAATTTATAAATTTTAATTCTGTAATAGCATTTGTTACATTTTAAACGAAGATTATTATGCATATCATTTTTTTTAAAAACTTCTTAGAGGGAATAGCCGTGTTAAAAATCATGCTTTGCTACACCCCTCCCCTTTAATTTTAGAGGGCGAATTACGAAAGATCCTGAAATTAATTTTATAAATTCGCATTCTGCATTTCAAAAATAGAATTTAATGGATATATTATTATTATTATTTCTTAATATAAAGGATGTGTGAAAAACTATTTTTCTCTGTTTACGCCTTTGAACAAAACACACTATTCTGCTTATAGTACAAATACGTAATATGAATTATTACACTATATATCTGCAGAAACATCTTTTTCTACAAGAAATATGAGTGAAAAGTGCTTACGTCCTCTTCCAATTGTCATTTATAGCCGAAGGGTACACGAGTAAAAGTTAGCGACACAGGAAGTAATTTATCGCGATCCATCATTTCCCTCCTCTACAGAGATTGAAAATAAAAGAAGATCGCAATATTTTTTTAATTTTTCGGCCGTTTTACATAAAATTAAATGCATAAAATTGAATAAAAGTGGTATGACACTAAACAAAAAAAAATTTTTGCATCTCTGAAGAGTTTTTCTTTTTAAATTTTCCTAATTGAACTGAAGTTATCGAAGTTTAAAGTAAAACATATGCAAATTCGCCCAGAATAAATTTAATTTAAATGTGTTAAAAATCATTTCTTCAAAAAAATAAAACTGATAGAAAGGTGTGAAAAGTTGTCCTCTACAACACTGACAAATATTTTGCAAATCTATTGGTTTTTTAATTAATTATTAAGGGACAAAATTTCCCCATAGGTTAACATGGAACCTTGAATATTCAAGATGGCGGGTACACAGCAACCTTAAGAAAAATAATTCCTTTTTAGGAAGGAAGGAAAAAAAGTATTTGACAAGGAATAGTCCGTGGATTTGAAATGAATTAATTAGGATCAGTAACTGCTTAAAATTCAACAGTGGACGAAGTCTAATGTCATTCCACGGGGTGATTCCACTTGGAATCAAAATTTGTTTCCAAAATGTCAATTATCAAAATATTTTGACATTACAGTTTCCAGAAATTACAGAGAAGCATCGATAATCCGGCATCGGCGGGATATAGAGGTTGCCGGATTACAGATTTTTCCGGATTATAGGTGTTCTGAAAATGGAAAATGTATCAAAATCGTCGATCAATCACAACATTCAAAGAAATATTTCTTAAAAAATAGTTTTAGAAAATGTATTATAGCCTAATGTATACCTTATAAAAAATGTGATAATTAAAATAGCGTTTGACATAAGTTAGATTTGCGATTGCGAGGCAAAAAATTTGTTATTCTTTTTCGTAATTTCGCCGTCATCTTGATTAATCCGTAAAGCAAAATTCACGCCAATCTGTAAATTAATAAAATTAAATGAAAATCCGTAAACTTTACTGGCGATCTATGAAAGTTGACAAGGCTGCTGTTCCATGATCATCTGGGATTAGTCTGTTGAGTACCACGATTTACAGTCATTAGCGCCTGATTACAGGTGCTCTCGGATTATAGGTTTCCGGATTATCAATACTTCATTGTACAGGCTTTAACAATTTATGTGTAATTTTTAAATTACTTTCTTTATAAATATCATTAAAATAGTAAGAGAGGGAATTGGAATCATAACTATAAGAGGAAAATGTTTCTAAAAAGCTTTTCTTTTTCTTTCTTTCTTTTTTTTTCTTTTGACTAAAAAATATATTAGGATCGTAAAAAAATGTTTGTTGAATTAAAATGTGAAGCCTCCATTGGAACTCGGCGAGTAAATATTATAGTTTGACGGCCTATTCAAGGCAAGTGGCAAGTGACAAGATAGTCCTGATTAGGATAATATTCATAGATTTTTATCTATACATATATGTGAAATTAAAAATTAAACTGGAGCTGGGTTGGGCACTTTGCCAGAAGAAAAAGATGGACCACCAAAGTCCCATTTTGGAAACCGAAAAAGAAAACCGTGATAAATGACCGAGGAAGAGACCACAGTGTCATTGGAGTGATGAAATTGCAAAGTTTAGAAGAGCAAATTGGAGAAGAGTTCCAGCAAACAGGACTGATTAGTATCACCTAGGAGAGACTTTCATCTTGCAGTGGATTGATATCGTCTGAAATTGATGATGAGGATGATGATTTAAAACTGAATAATAACTGTGTACAGAAGAATCGTTATTCAAGCCTTGAGGAACATTTTATTTTCCCTCACTTAATTTTATTTCAGTTTACTACACGTTTTAATCCTTTAAATTCATTTTAAGTGTTGGTGTAGAGTTAAAGCCAACTGAATACAAGAGGGTCCTAGGACTAACGGCTGTATTCACCAATAACTTCAACTCCCGGTTGAAAACGAAAACTTGAAAAGCGCATAAAGGTAGGGTTCAACTTTTTAGTAAAGTCTGACGCTTTGCGTCTGCCATCTAGCGGCATTGTTATTACAGATTTTTTAGCTGAAAACAACCAATCAGAAATTTTATAAAAACATTGACACTAGATGGCAGAAGCAGCGTGCCAAATTTTCTGTGAAAGCAACACTCTGCCTTTAGATGCTTTTCAAGTTTTTGTGTTGAACCGGGAGTTGAAGTTAATGGTGAATAAGGCCGTAAGTGGTGTGCCCTTCGAGAGGTATTTTTAAGGCATTTTAGGATATATTTAAGGGTTCTACAACTCTTAGGTTGATGTGTTTAGAAATCCATATATTGTAATCATTTAGTTTATCCATATGTCTATATACAGTCGGTAACAAAAGTGTCCGAACACTAGCAAAAATTCCTATGTAAAAAAAAATACACTTCATACGGTTTTGTTAAATAAATCAATATCGAATCATGTTTTTACACTGACTAAGAACAGGATTCGACAAGGATTTATTTAACAAAACCGCATGAAGCGTACTTTTTTTTACATAGGAATTTTTGCTAGTGTTCGGACACTTTTGTTACCGAGTGTACATCTATATATATATTAGAAAATGTGTCATCTAGATAACTTTTGAAATACTGAATCAATTTGAACCAACATTGGAAAGTTGTTTGGAAATAGCTTGGATACGTTCATTGGCCAACGATCCGTCATCTTGTTTAGCTATGGCGACTCATTAATTATTAAATATTTCAAATTAAGATTAAAAAAAAACCGTATTTACGAAACAATTTTCTTGAAACTCAGTATGTACCTAGTTCATATCAAGTTTATTAACCCGTTAGTAGTCGCTATAGACTGCCACCTAGTACCGATTCCGCATTTTTTTATTCAACTGTCACCAATCATTTTAAGAAGTGATATATGATATATACAATCAACGTTTCTTCGATTCTATTCGCATATTATGTATATCAAATTCCACTTCAAAAAAATTTTCGTGGGTATTGAATAAAAAAAATCTGGCAACACTGAAGGGATGGGCGGCAAATCGACCAACTAGCAACTACTATCTGGTTAATCATATAGATCCTCCAAAATTTCAATAGGGTGACCATTTGAAAAGGACAAAGAATTCGACTTACTCTTAAAAGTAAGTCGTAAGGATTTATTTTTTGTATAACTAATCTAAAGATATTATTCATTTATATACAGAGTGTGTTTCAGAAAAGACTCCTCAACTTTGAAATGACATAACTGCGAAACAGTGACAGACTAAAACGTGAAACAAGTGATAGGATGGTCGAATCTCAAATTTGTTATGCACTGCTCTGTTAAAAATTTCTGTAAATTTAACGTAAATATTTATCCAGAGTCTCTGTAAATTTACAGTAATTTTTAGTTAAAAGTGAATAATCGAGATTTTCAATCTTTATTCTGTATTTTTAACTAATTGTATTATTTAATTTTTTAATTAAAATTAAAAATGACTGTTTCTTCTTTAGAAAAAGCATACTATATATTCTCAACAATAATTAATTAAATTGATATTAGTTATTAAAATGAAGGTCTAAATTAAGTTTTTTAACATCTCCGTTCATTTTTCTCTGTAATTTTACGTAAGATTTAAGATAACAGATTATACAGAGTTTTCTGTTGAAATTTTTAACAGTGTCGTTTGAAAAAACAGTTCCAAGATTGGCTAATAGGTGACGCCACAAACATACGAATCTTTAAATAGTACTCAGAAGTATAGAAAGTTCATTCATCTGTCTGTTTCATTATTGACGCGTGTGAGGGAGTTGTATCGAATTAGTTATTATGGGAAATTGAAGAACATCATGTCGTATTCCTTGGAGCAACGTGTTTTTACTGTACTGGAATACACCTGATTAGATCGAAGTCCAACGATGGCAAGGCGAAGCTTTCAACAAAAATTTAATGTTAAGAAAGTTCTAATCAGTTTAATCAGTAATGTTTTTACTTGATCCCTCTTCGGACCATGATGTATCTAAATTCTTTTGCACGCTTACCCTGATGAACGCATACTCAGGGCCTGATTATCCAAAAGGCTCAGGAGGTACGAGCTTCCCCTCTAAAATTTAACAGCCCCATAAGGATTAAAAAACATGGTCTTGAATTTTTTGTTTCATATTTTCACACTGAGATTGAATTTTTTCTGAGAAAGGTTACCTAAAACAAGACAAAACACTCACTATTTCAGGAAAAATCTATTATTTAACCTCAAAAATCTGAATGTTCTTAATTAAAAAGTTGTATGATTTAATGTTCTGTGTAGAAACCACCCAGATATATGAAGAAAAAAATAATAATAATAATAATAAACACACTATATTTTGGTCTATAGCATTTTTATATTACAATATGTAACAGGAAAACAAGATTTTCCGAAATGAAAGGGGGCCCCAAAATGATGCTGAGTTTCCCCTACTACCGTATTTTAGTGAAGATAAGCATCTTTAAAAAAAAAAAAAAAAAAAAAAAAAAAGATTTTTCGGAATTGCGGCTTATCTACCAGTGCGGCTTATCTAACGATAATGTCAAATTCCGTCGTCCATAAATCTTGGAACAGTCGATGTATGCCCGGATTCCACAGTCTTATCTTGTTACCGTGTTTCTGATATTTGTTACATTACATCTGCATACTGGTACAGTTTTATTTTATTTTCTTTATACCGAATTATTTTTTAAATAATTTATTATTTTCATATAAATAATAATTTATTATTCTATTAACTTGCGCAGACATCAGAAGACTAATATCTTTTTTCCTTATTTATATGTCACATCATCATAACAATGCTTGCATAAGCTGCGGCTTATCTAAGAGCATTGGTTTTTTTCGCAACATTTTAATAAGCTGCGGCACTTATATACACTAAATTACGGTATTTTCAATTAAGTACATACAATATTAAATCGCAATAAATTACACCAGTTTCGTTACAACCGAAACATAATCACGAAAACTAGAATGTCCTCGGGTTTTAAGATAGTCGTAATGTAGATACAATGTAAAAATTTATTGAAAAAATTTCAAAGAAAAAGTGTATTAAAGATCCGTTACTTTCCTATTCATTCTCCCTTCCCTAAAGTCTAATATTATGGAACGTATAAGCTTTAAGGTTTTTCGGACTCTGAATTAAGGGCAAGTTATTTGATAATTATGCTGTCAGTTTTCCCACGATGTCAACAGTCTTATTCTTGTCAGAATATTTTAACTCACAACATGCAAACAACTCAACTTAACGTATAGAATTTCATGCAAATTGCGGCTGTATCCTGGTTAGATAAATCGTAAACTTAGTGGCAGCATGTTTCGATTGAATAATACGAGACAATCAACCTATATTTCTTATTTTGTTACACGGATAAAATATGGAATATTGTTTTTTTATTTATTCTCTTATTCTATTTGTTCGATCTAGCAGAGTTTTATGATGCAATATTTTTTAAAGCATTTGTTATTTACTAATTATTTGTTTGCTATTTAATATTAATTTATAATTATTATTATTACCTTCTTCTATGTGTACATATAGAGAAAGTATTGGATTCGCGAAAATTTTCGAACTCCAGTTTTCGATGGATTTACACGTTTTGGGATGTCCTGAACACGATTCGACTGTTTTTAGAAAATGTCTGATGTCTCTCTCTGTGTGTGTGTATCACAAATATTGTGGACGCTGTATCTTACGAACCAATGAACGAATTTTAACCAAACTTGGTATTTAGTTGGACCCTGACATAAACTAGTGCTTATTAGATTTTGGGATCATTCGCTCAACAGGTGGCACTATGATCCCATTTTTTCTAAATTTTTAACATGTCAGTATAGGACAAAATTTCGTATAAATGTACATAATAAAAGTTATTTTTAATGTGTGATTTTAAAATTAATATGAATTATTGATAGTAGTAGTAGTAAACTTGAAAAAAAAAAAAAAAAAAAGTTTGTGCATGTAGAGACATTGCTTTCCCCCCTGGTGGATACCCCCCCCCCATCCCCCCCGAATGTAAATTTTCAATATGGGTACATTTCGAAAGATATCGTCAGTTTTTTTTCTTTTCTTTTTTTTTTTTTTTCTTTTTTTTTAATTGAAAAAAAACTTAGGAAAAAAAATCGTATTTCCTTTGATATTGGCACAAAATTGACTTGATTAGTGATTATAATTCTGTCAGATAAAAATCGTCTGCATTTATAATGAAAAATAATTTAATAAATAATTTGTATTACAAGAATTTTATGTAAAATTATATAGAAGAAAGTCTTGTGGTGGCTACATCATACTAGTTTTGCATTTATTTTAGTGACGCATTTGAAATTATTTCTTCAATGAAAATATTATTAAAATTATAGTGAATCCTAATTTAAGAAAGACAGAAAAACTCGAAACTTATTTTTGTTTTCTAAGTAACAGAAATAAAATACTGTACAAAACAGAATTTAATTTTAGTACCACAGGACTTTTTTTGCAGTGTATTTTTCCATATAAAGGCATACGGTAAGAGTGAGTTGGGGACAAAATCTTGCGAGGACAAAATATCGCCGAAGTAAATGAATACAAAGCAAAAATGAGTTGTTAATTATTAGTAATGCTGCATAAAATTTCATGACAACACATACCTTAGTCAGAGCACTGACATACAACAAATTTTTTTATAAATTTTATTTAAAATAGTTTAAAAACTATATTTATTAACTTTTGTCAAGATTAGTCATAATGAATTCAATCTTGCTTATCAATTTAAAAATTTTTAATTCAAGTTTGTGAACAGTGTTCAGCTTTAATGTCAGCAGTGATGCACACGATTTTTAAAATGTATTTGTAATAGTTTAAAGCAAAATATAAAATAACTTAAAAATAAACATAGATAAAATAATGAAATTCATCACTATGATTTATTTATTTAATTATTTTAATGAATTAATTAATATTAATAAGGTTTACAATCAGGTTTACATTAATTAATAAGGTTTACATTAATTAATATTATTAAGGTTTACGGGCCCTGTGGCCCCGCCAGAGATCACGCGTGACACAAAATCAAATTTTCAAATAGGTCATACTATTTTTTTGACGCGATATTTTGCCCGGCGATATTTTGTCCCGCGATATTATGTCCGGATCCCGGTAAACAGTGTTTCCAGTGGCGGATTTATTGGGGGGGGGGGGGGGGGGGGGGGTGAAAAAAAAACACCGACATTCACAATTGAATATTGCAATTGTAAATTTTTCATTGGTCTAGAATAACATTTTGAAAAGTCTTAGCCCCCTCCAAAAAAAGTTAAGTTCTGGATCCGTCACTGTGTTTCGTTACTTATCATCGGCAACCATATTCATTTCTTAAAATTTCTTTGGTAAAGCTCTAGTATAGGACATCCTTTTCAGCTTTTAAATTTTTGTTGTCATTTTGGCGATGGATTAAAATGGTTATAGCAATTAACTAAATAAAGATATGGGCGAGAAACGTCCGAGCTACTTCGGTGCTAAATTTCGAATTTCGTCCAGGGGGTCCTGTACTAAAACTATTCCACTTTTTTAGGACGAGGTTTTCTTAATTTTCTTTAATTATTATTATTATTAATTATTATTATTATTAATTATTATTATTTTTAACTTAATACGAGAGGGAATAATTATAAAATAAAAAAAAAACTTTTTATATACCATGCTTTAAATTTTCTGATGAATCATAGAGCTCTTATCAACGTGCATAACCTTTTTAAAATTATAATGCCGTCCATTTTTGTGAGATGCATAATTTAACTTTTTATAATTTTTTAACGCTCACGTTTAATTAAATGTATTTATTTTTATGTCGACAGAAAATTAACTCGTAAATTTTTTTGGCAACAATTAAATTATAGCTAATATTTTAATGGCTATTTTAACGCTATTAGGGTGTTATTATTTTCATATTTTAATTAGTTATAAGAAAACTAATCGAAAATTCGAAAATCGGACATCGAAGTATTGTGTTGTCACCGGGTTCTGAGCTACTGTGAAAGTTTCAAATAGGGAAGTTAGTTAAAATTCGATTGCACGATTTGTACCGGACAAACACAGAAACAAACAAACAAGAATAGAAGTTAATAAAAATATGGTAAAAATGGAAAAACATATTTTAATTTGTGTAAATATACAACAGACGTCAAAAAAAAAAAAAAAAAGTTATTCCTCAGTTTAAATAAAATAAAATTGTTAAATATAATTTTTTCCCCGATAACAAAACCGCCTTTATGCCGGGAAAAAAAAAATGAATGCGTACTTTTTTTTAAGCATCAATTTGTTTTTTCTTTTTAATAATTTTAAAGAGATTTTTTTTTTTTTAATATAGGTTTCGAACCAGTTATCCGATCGAACAAAAAATACAGCGTTAGCAAGATTTTGCTCTGATTAATTAGTAAGTGTAGCAATTTTCGTAACGATCGTTTAAATGGTGCAGATTTGTAGTGTGAATTCAAATTTTATTGTCGAAGTTAATATATGTATATAAATATCATTTTACATATTGTTACTTTCCTTCCCTTAATTTTTTTTTTTTTTTTTTTTTAATTTGCACATTTCCTTTTAGTTTTTGTTTTCTTATTTGGTTCCACAACAGCTGGATTTTATCGTTTCTTCTATTAGAAATAGAATGGCATCTGCCTTTTTTAAACCATATACATTACACTGAAAAAAAATGTTATTTCTTTTAGACAGGGGATAAAATAACTTTTGTATGAATTGTGCAGTTGTGGGTATTGTAATCGTATACATTACAAATATATTGTGGGTTTATATATCATAAATCATGAAACGTTGCGTAAAATTTGCTAAGTATTTAAAAGTTTACATAAGGGTATGAAATAGCATACAACGAAAAGTAATATACGTAATAACATGTGAAGAATATGTGTAACATGTCCGTATATGGCGCAAAAAAATTAATTTATACATAAATTGCTTCAAATTTTAAAACATTCATCCGTTTTTAAAGGAACGCACTTGTGAGACTTGAAATTGAGCTATTTATAAAGAACGCCTATTAATTTTTCTGAACTAACCAACTATATCATTCGAAAGGACATCTAACAGAGTGTTCGTATACCAACTTTGAAGAAAATCGTTAGAGCTGTTTTTGAGATACGGACTTACGGTCCCACTTCTGGTTTCCGATGTCCCCCTTCCGGTTTTCCAATTTTCACTAAAATTTGGAAAATTCATTTGTACACCAGACCTATCTCAATTCTGAAGTTTTGTAGTTCTATCTTTATTAGTTTCGGAGATATGATAGCCAGAAGATTCCCCATATACATACACACGCACACACACACTGACTAATTGCCAAAAAACAACTTTTTTGGACTCAGAAGACCTTAAAACGCGTAAATAAGGCAGGGATGGAACACGGGCGCAGAATTCATACCACTCTCAATGTAAGAAAATTTTCTACTTCTTAAATCAACGATATTATAGGTAGAGAAATTTCTTAAACGGATTCCGGTATGAATTCTGCGCCCGTGTTCCATCCCTGATAAGGTGAAAACTCGATATCGAATTTTTGAACCGAATACAATACTTCCATTACTTACGGTATTCGGGTAATAGAAGTAAAAATTTAACTAATAGTTTTTCTTATTTATATAAGAAACTTCCCGTGTTTTTCTGTGCAATTTAATGAAAACCATATACAACTCAGTCAGTAGTTTCTGAATAATGCATTTTTTTGGGTCACCCTGTATTATATTTTTTTTCACACAACTACTTTTTTCCCCCACAGAAATATAAGTTAAATTTACAAAAATAGGAAACTGGAAAAATAAGCTGGATGAACGCCTGGTTAAGTTCCTTCGAAGTTATACATGTATGAAAAATTTCAACCCAGTCGGATAAAAGGAAATGAGTGAAAATTCAAATCTTCGATTTGAGTCACAGACATACTTTAACAACCAAACTAAATAAAACAGAGTAAAAATCGGTGATTATGTAAATTTCCTGTTTCCTCGAAGTCTGATTGAAAGACTGTTGTTGCTTCATTCGCAAAAAGGCATTGCTTCACCGCGTGAAGGTACCTCTTCCACGCCTTGATTCACACAATTCATGAGGATCCCATTGTAACATCTGAAGCATTTACTCCCGTTTTACACTCTAAATACCTCAGGGCGGAAAATGTTTTCAATTTGACATTTTCTTTCTGTCATTGTTGTATTATTTGTTTTGTTTTTAAAAATGAAGAAAAGGGTTGGTGGTCGTTAATTCTAAAATTTAATTTTATGTAGTGGTATAGTTGAAGTAATACAAGTTAAAAAAATATACTCAGAGTTTTTTTTTTTTTTTTTTTTGGTAACAATTTTGCATGATTTATATTACTTTTTTCTATGTTCAACAAAACAAAGTATTGGACTTGTAAAAATGTTAGGCTTCTTGTTTCTGATGGATTTACACGTTTAGAGAGGTCCTGAACACGATTTCATAATTTTTAGAAAATGTATATCTGTTCGTCCGTCTGTAAATGTGTGTAACAAAAAATTTGTGACGACTCTATCTCAGGAACTACTACAAAAATCTATATAAATTTTTATGTAGATGCACCTTGACATAAATTAGTATATATTAAATTTTGGTTCGGATCGTTCAAAAATTGGCACTACAGTGATTTTTGAAATTTAAGGAAATGCTCTATCTCAGGAGTTATTGCACAGAATTGCACATAAATTTATATGCAGTGAATCGTCACATATATTACTGCCTATCAACTTTTGGTGCTAACTACTCTTCTAGGTGACGCTTCTATACACAGATTTCTGCAATGTCTCAGATTCTGTCTTCTACTGTACGCTTTTAAATGGAAGGATAGATTAAAAAAGTCCTGCTGTACTAAATTAAATTCTGTTTTGTACAGAATTTTATATCTATTATTTATAAAATCAAAATAGCTTCAGTGTTTTTTTTCTTTTTAGATATAAAACGTATAAAATAATAACATATTATACATAGAAATTCATAGATTTTTTTTTTTTTTTATTAATTAAAAAGGAATATTTAAATTTAAAAAGAAAAAAATGAGCAAAAGATAATTCTAAATTTTTACACTTGTCATGTCTATTAATTTATATATATATATATATATTTAAATTTTAAAACTTTTTTATAAACTGCATATCAGATGAAATTCATGTTTATGTAAATCAGAACATCAAACGTGTCATAATTCAGAACAATTGAGTGATAAATATATGTGTTGCTGAAATCGTGTCTTTTACTTTTTTCTATATGTAGGGGGAGACCCGTGTACCTAGGGCCACCCCACTTTATTTGAATAATATTTAATTTTAAATTTTAATACTCAATTAGGCGAGTAACAACACTAATTTCTACTGTTATAACTACTTTGGAACATTTGAGGAGAAAGTGTTGACAAGTTACATCTAGAAAACGAATTTACATGGTTTGAAGTAAAATTTTGCAGCTCACCTCTTTTGCTATTTTACAAAAGGAAGTCAAATATTTTTCTTTCATTTTCAGTGTATAATGTTGCTTGTTATATTGAGTAATAAATGAGATATTTAAGTAGTCCTCTCTGCATGTGGATTTTTTAGTGGAAGGCATTTTGAATGAAGTTACCAAAACGTGTACCTAGGGCCACATAGCTGCCTTGTACCTAGGGCCAGTGTGTTTGGACCTTTTAACACTTTCACGACCGCATGTTTTTGTCTTTTTGACAGTAAGGTCCGACTGTAGGCGTTTTTCTTATAAGTTACAATTTTTCAATACAAAATTTTCCGTATTCACATTTATATTACAAATGGATATGCATTATAATTATACTCTCTCTAATCAAAGTATTTGCATCCATAGTATACTGATTGTACAAATATGAATATTGTGTATATTTTTTAGAAACAAATAATATACAAATTGCAAAAGAAACGCCCACTGGTGGAGTTTCATATTTTCAGATGACATGAATCTACGTCAGCGGTCACAAAAATGTTAAGAAACAGAGTATAGCCTATAGTAATTGGATGCTGGAAACTCTGGTAAACCAATCACTATATATGACGTTGCTGAAAATGTTGGCAAATCCTATCCGCCTGTAAACTTTCTATCAGGCTTTCGTGTATCCGGCATATGGCCAATGAATCAAAACACATTTACTGAGAATGGATATTTAAGTTCGAATGTGACTGAAAGACAAAATCCCTCCATAAATTAAAAAAAAAAAAAAAAATTCCAGGAAGAAAGTGAACCAACAATGATAGAACTGGATGTCTCTGCTTAGTGACCTGTTGAAATTTCGAAACCTTCAACATCTAACATCTTTTCGTGTGTCATGCTTTAACAGGTACGAACCTAAGTAAAATCTTTACCTAAAGGAAAACGTCCCACATCAAAGAAAAGATGTGACCGAAAACCAGATATCTAGAAATCCAAGACACACTCCAGAAAAAAAAAATGGCAAAAATATTTAAATTCGCCAAGGGGATCTCATACTAAAGCTATGCTTTTTGTATACAACAAAAACAAAACGCGCCAATAATAATAATGTCAGAAAACCCAAGACCGTTAGATGCTTGTTATAATTACGTAAAATTAAAAAAAAATTTAAGAGCTAAACATCGCACAAAAGTTTAAAAAAATAAAATAAAATAACATGAAAATCTGACATTGAGAGATTTTAATTTAGTGCCAGAGGCCTACTGCTAAACTTGTTAATATCGACAAATTCTTCTTTAGTTAATTCGTGACGATCTAAATTCCATGATAAAGTTTTCATTAAATCAAACCACTGTGTTTCAGCTGCAGATACTGTAACAAATAACGTTGGAAGTCCAAACTGTCTTATAGCCGCAAAACAACGTTTTTCTCTTTTTCACAATGAGGGGGAGGTGTGCCTTGGGGGGGACTCATGTCAAAGGTGTGCCTTGGGGGGGGACTCATGTCAAAGTTGTACCTTGGGGGGACTCATGTCAAAGTTGGGCCTGGGGGGGACTCATGTCAAAGTTGGGCCTTGGGGGGACTCATGTCAAAGTTGTACCTTGGGGGGGACTCATGTCAAAGTTGTACCTTGGGGGGGACTCATGTCAAAGTTGTGCCTGGGGGGGACTCATGTCAAAGTTGTGCCTTGGGGGGACTTCATTCAATAAATCCCCATTCAATAAACCGACTGAAATAGGCCCTTAGCACTATTAAGAGTGACGTATAAAAATTCGACAACGCTGTACCGACTGAAATAGGGGTACCTTGGGGGGGGACTCATGTCAAAGTTGGGCCTGGGGGGGACTCATGTCAAAGTTGTGCCTTGGGGGACTTCATTCAATAAATCCCCATTCAATAAACCGACTGAAATAGGCCCTTAGCACTAATTAAGAGTGTATTATAAAAATTCGACAACTGTACCGACTGAAATAGGCCTCTAGCACTAAAAAGAAATTGAAGAAAAAAAACGTTCTGTTAGAATATCCCAAAGAGAAAAAAAAGAATGAAAAAATTCGTGTTTTAAATTAAGGCAACAACATGATAACTATTATATGATAAATAAATATATAACTTGATATACTTTTTTTATATATAAAATATATGTTTATATGCTTATTTTCTATTCATTAGAAAGTGAAATATAAATTTGAGAGAATGGCCCTAGGTACAATGAGGTCTGGCCCCAGGTACAATGAGGGTGTTGTACCTAGGGCCACGAATGATTTTTTTTTTAATACCTTCTATTTGTCGGAATTTATTATTTTACGTATTTATATTAATCCTAATTGGAAGTAATTAGTCCTAAAGATATGCACATATCAGTTTGATAATTTTAAATAGGTCAAGGGCTCTCTTTTTCGGGCATTTGAAAAAAGCGGCCCTAGGTACACGGGTCTCCCCTATATATAGAGAAAGTATTAGATTAGTGAAAATTTTCGAACTCCAGTTTTCGATGGATTTACACGTTTTGGGATGTCCTGAACACGATTCGACAGTTTATAAGAAAATGTCTGTCTGTCTGTGTGTGTGTATCACAAATTTTATGGACGCCGTGTCTCACGAATCAATAAACGAAATTTAACCGAACTTGGCTTTTAAGTGCATGGTGCTGATTATATTTGGAGACTATTCGCTCAACAGATGGCGCTGTGATCACAATTTTTTTTATTTATTTTTTCTAAATTTTTAACATGGCGTATAGAACAAAATTTCGTATAAATGTACATAATGAGAGTTATTTTTAATATGTGATTTTAAAATTAATATGAATTATCGATAATAGTAGTAGTAAACTAGGAAAAAATGTTTGTGCATGTGTTTTTACATATAGAAGCATCGTCCTCCCCCCCCCCCCCCCCCGCAGGGCGGGAAGTATCCCTCGGGGGTGTAAATTTTCAGTGTGGGTATCTTTCGAAAGATCTCGTCAATTCCTTTAAAATGAATGGTTGAACCATTCATCTGTGATAATTTCATTTTTCAATGAAATAAAACTTAGAAGGGGGAAAACAAAAAAAAAAAAAAAGCATTTATTTTGATATTGGCAAAAAATTTACTTTCTTTCGGCATTTAGTGATATAATTCTATCAGATAAAAATCTGCTGCGTTTATAATGGAAACTAATTTAATCATTTAATGAATAGTTCGTATTGCTTGAATTTTGCGCAGAATTATATAGAAGAAAGTCTTGTGGCGGCTACATCATACCAGTTTTTTTTTTTTTTTTTTTTTTTTTTTTTATGTCTGTCACGCTATATTTTCACCTTATTAAGTGCAAATTATTAGTTCCCCATCATACTATAGGTATGGGGAACTTAAGTAATCTTGAAAATTTTCGACATCGGTTTTTTGACTTTTTTACACGTTTTCAGGTGTGAGGAATCCTAAAATGATAAAATTTGTATGGTGTCTGTATGTAGGGTGTCTGTTAGTGCGTTACTCCGTTAAGTTGTTAGTCTGTGTACACGATATCTCAAGAACAAATTGTCGCAGAGAGGTCAAATCAGTTTTAAAATATTACTTTCAATACTGGTAAGAACCCTATTCATTTGCAACATTCGAATTAAAAAACTTCGTAAGTTATTAGAAATTTACGATTTTCTTAACATGGGAGAATAGGACAAAAATTCACCTAAACGTGCATTAAATGGAAACCTTTTTCTGTAAAAAATGTCAGACCAGTTTTAAAATATCAGTTTTGATACCGGAATGAACATCAGTAACTATAAATATGCTATTTTGAAGTTTTTGCAAGTTATTGGAAATTTACGAATTTCTTAACATGGCAGTATAGGGCAAAATTTCACATAAACGTCAATTTTAGTTCCCCATCATACTATAGGTATGGGGAACTTAGGTAATCGTGAAAATTTTCGACCTCGGTTTTTTGACGTTTCTACACGTTTTCAGGTGTGAGGAATCCAAAAATGACAAAATTTGTATGGTGTCTGTCTGTAGGGTGTCTGTTAGTCCGTTAGTCCGTTAGTCCGTTAGTTTGTTAGTCTGTGTACACGATATCTCAAGAACAAATTGTCGCAGAGAGGTCAGATCAGTTTTAAAATATTACTTTCGACACTGGCAAGAACCCTATTCATTTGCAACATTCGAATTAAAAAACTTCGTAAGTTATTAGAAATTTACGATTTTCTTAACATGGGAGAATAGGACAAAAATTCACTTAAACGTGCATTAAATGTAAACTTTTTACTCTAAAAATGTCAGACCAGTTTTAAAATATTCGTTTTGATGCCGGAATGAACATCAGTAACTATAAATATGCTACTTTGAAATTTTCGCAAGTTATTGGAAATTTACGAATTTCTTAACATGGCAGTATAGGGAAAAATTTCACATAAACGTCAATTTTGAGCGATATTTTCATCGTAAAGATGTCAGACTACTTTTGAAATATTATTTAGGAAACTGGCATGAATATTAATGACTATGAATTTTCAAATCTAAAAATTTCGTAAGTTATTGAAAATTTACGAATTTCTTAACATGGGAGAATAGGACAAAAATTCACTTAAACGTGCATTAAATGGAAACTTTTTACTCTAAAAATGTCAGACCACTTTTAAAATATCCGTTTTGATGCCGGAATGAACATCAGTAACTAGAAATATGCTACTTTGAAAATTTCGCAAGTTATTGGAAATTTACGAATTTCTTAACATGGCAGTATAGGGCGAAATTTCACATAAACGTCAATTTTGATCGATATTTTCATCGCAAGGATGTCAGACTACTTTTGAAATATTATTTAGGACACTGGCATGGATATTAATGACTATGAATTTTCAAATATAAAAATTTCGTAAGTTATTGGAAATTTACGAATTTCTTAACATGGCAGAATAGAGCAAATTTTAACATAAACGTCAATTTTGAGGGATATTTTCATCGTAAAGATGTCAAACCACTTTCGAAATATTATTTAGGTTACTGGCATGAATATCATAGACTACGATTTTTTCAATTTAAAAAATTCGTAAGTTATTTGGAATTTACGATTTACTTAACATGTCAGAATAAGGCAAAATTGAGCATAAACTTCCATTTTGAGGATCATAAATACATTAGACAACTTCAAAATTACATTTATGATATTTTGTTGAACATGATTGAATACAAATATTCTAATAGGAAAACTTCGTAAATTATTCGTAATTTACGATTTTATAAACATAGCGAAATTGTAATTTTTTCATATAAATATGAATTTTGAGGATTATTGCATTGGAAATGAAAACATTAGCATGAAACATAAACAACGGAATTGACCCTGATAAAATAAATTAATAGATTAGAATAAGATAAATATATTGAAGTGAACGATGCATAGCCTATTAGGCGGGGATTTCTTTCTGTCACTGTATCAAGCTTTGGTCAAATTGATTTTTTTAACATGATTATAATATGTCTCGCACTAGAAATTTATGAGACCATAAATATGGTGGGGAACTGAGCAGAGTCCACCTATGCCAACTAGTTGAGAGATATTTTCATCGCAAAGATGTCAGACTACTTTTGAAATATTATTTAGGACACTGGCGCATGAATATTAATGACTATGAATTTTTCAATATAAAAATTTCGTAAGTTATTGGAAATTTACGAATTTCTTAACATGGCAGAATAGAGCAAAATTTCACATATCCCATTCGTTATTAAAATCCCATTCATCCAGAGCTAAAGTGATTTTATTAAGCGGCTGATTTTTATATCCGGCGAACGTTCCTGCACTCAAGAAAAAGGTATTTCTTCTTTGAATTTGGAAAGCAATTTCAAAAGGTAACGAATAATGGAAAAAGTAAACAATATTAATTAATTTTTTATATGTATAATTAAATAGTTGTTCCTCCGATATAAGTAAATTAAACGCATTCCAAGTTCCTATGCGCTTCTCTGTGAGAAAAATCATCATTACTTTACCAAAAGTTCACGCTTTTCATATATATTTAAAATCTTATTTCTGTTTAAACTTCTTGATTTATAGTTATTTCAAAATAAGAACTAGAAATTGTCTTTTACTAATTAAACATTAAAAAATGTATCATTTGCAAATCAAATCAAATTTGCAATTTATTAATGTGCTTTGAGTGTTTAATTTGTAACTGTAACTATGTTGCACGTGTAAAATTTTCAACAATGAGCAATAACGGAGGGATTGTTGTGCTTTAATTTCATTTAAAAAAAAAAAAAAAAAAAAAAAAAAAAGTAATTTTTTTTTAGTATGCACAAATGATATTTTTGTCTGCTGAAGAAATATTTTTGACCTTATTAACCGGCAATGCTGATTTTATTAACCGGTGGCTTTAAAAGTAGTTTGTATTGATTTGATTCCGGTCCTGGTAATTTGATCAGATTAAGTGGCTGATTTTATTAACCAGTGAATTTATTAAGCGGCGATTACTGTATATATATATATATATATATATATATATGCAGGGGTAGAAATTAAGAATAGTCCATACATATTTTCACTGGTCCACTCAATTATATTTTTAAAAATATTTAAAATTTTGTAAAACAAAATAAATTTACATGGCAAACATGATAATAATTATTATTGTACATTAATTAAAAAATACAAATGAAGTCTTACATTAATAATAATAATAAAATGCATTCATAAACGAGCTAAATGTCAGCTATTTACCATAAAAGCATTATATTAAGTATTAAAAGAAAAAAGAAAAAAAAAAAAAGTTATTAACGTGAAAATAAAAGAAAAATCTCAGATAATGCGTGATATTGAAAATTAAAATGAAATACACTTATTACTGTTATAACATGCTATTCTGGGACAGATTTATCGGCCATTTTAGAGAAAACTAAAAAATATATAAAAAACTGAGACCGGTCCTGTACACCACGAGAATTTGCTGGTATATTTTGCTGGTCCATTGAATATTTTTGTCAGCCAACGGACCACTGTTAATTTCGAGCCCTGTATATATATATATATATATATATATATATATATATATATATATATATATATATATATATATATATATATATATTATATATGAAGACTAAATGCCACCGAAATCCACCACAACCAAAAAGAATTATAAATAACTTATGAAAACGTTGGTACAGATATGAAAACAACTACCAATTAATAGCTTCAATAAAATATGAAAAAAAAAAAAAAAATTACCATAACAGTATTTCTTGAATATTGTCTTAAATTATTATAGGAAACAAGACCATAAAACGAAGGCGAACCCACACTATTTCATTTGAAAAATAATCAATTATTTTTTCGGATGTTTTTATTCAGATTCTGCATTAAGTCAAAATATAGATGAATATATACATAAATAAAAAAAATTGTTTAATTAATTAACTAAATGAAAATAAATTAAAAACTATATATATATATATATATATATGTGTGTGTGTGTGTGTGTGTGTGTGTGTTTGTGTGTGTGTATTTACTGAATAATTTTTCTAATTTCATTCTAGAACATGTTCTTTTAAATTATTTTTGAAATTTTAGTAATAACTTTTTGTATGATAAAATAAAATCATGCAGAATTACTTTTTATATAACTATGGGATATCGAGAGTTAGTATTTCTAAGAATTTTTTTCTTTCTTTTTTTCTTTTTTCCCAAATTAACAGTAAACCATTTTCCTTACTTCCTAATAAGAGAAATAATAAGAGAAATCGAAAATTTATAAAAAAGGCGGCCTGTGATTTGATCTCAAATATCATGTGCAAAAAACAAAATTCAAAAATATTAAAATGCGAATGAGAAATCTCTCTAAACATTTTACATAGGTTTTATACTAGCGCGTCATTTCTAAACGCTTTCGAGACAGTGCCCTTAAGGGCCCTCTTCACTCACCGCCGCCGGAAGCCGAAGCTAATGCTATGCTATGGGAAATTTTTCTTTACAAATAACTTATTAACTAATACATATTTGTAAATTCTGTTTTTACATTCTGAAAAATCCCAGCTGTTAAATGGACGGACCTATTTTTAAAAATTATTTTTTTAATTTTTTATATTTTATTTTGAAACTGCAAAATATGAATTTTCAATATGAGCAATTTTTTCATTTTGCAATTTCAAAATAAAATATTAAAAAAAAAAAAAAAAAATACATTTTTTAAAAATGTCCGTCCATTTAACAGTTGGGAATTTTCTGAATGTGAAAACAGAATTTAAAAATATGTATTAGTTATTTGTAAAGAAAATTTCCCCATAGAATAACATTGGCTCGGTCTTCCGGCGACGGTGAGTGAAGAGGGCCGTTAAGGACCCTGCTTCACTCACCGTTGTCAGAAGCCGAATTTTCTTTACTTATAATTCATTAATAAATATTTTTTAATTGTGTTTTCACATTCAGAAAATTCTCAACTGTTAAATTGACGCACCTTTTTTAAAAATGTATTTTTTAAATTTTTAATATTTTATTTTGAAGCTGTAAAATACGAATTTTCAATATGCGAAATTTTCTATTTTAATATTTCAAAATAAAATAGTAAAAAAAAAAAAAAAAAAAAAAAAATACGTTTTTTAAAAAAAGATTCGTCAGTTTAACAATTGGGAATTTTCTGAATGTGAAAACAGAATTTAAAAATATGTATTAGTTAATAAGTTATTTGTAAAGAAAATTTCCCCATAGAATAACATTGGCTCGGTCTTCCGGCGACGGTAAGTGAAGAGGGCCGTTAAGGACCCTGCTTCACTCACCGTTGTCAGAAGCCGAATTTTCTTTACTTATAATTCATTAATAAATATTTTTTAATTGTGTTTTCACATTCAGAAAATTCTCAACTGTTAAATTGACGCACCTTTTTTAAAAATGTATTTTTTTAATTTTTAATATTTTATTTTGAAGCTGTAAAATACGAATTTTCAATATGCGAAATTTTCTATTTTAATATTTCAAAATAAAATAGTAAAAAAAAAAAAAAAAAAAAAAATACGTTTTTTTAAAAAAAGATTCGTCAGTTTAACAATTGGGAATTTTCTGAATGTGAAAACAGAATTTAAAAATATGTATTAGTTAATTAGTTATAAGTAAAGAAAATTTCCCATAGAGTAACATTGGCTCGGGCTTCCGGCGACGTTTAAGTAAAGAGGGCCGTTAAACAGGCTATTATAACAAATCGGCCGACCAATATTCCACAGAAAAACAAGTCAAATACATAATTCATGAATTTCCCACATTTTTTGAAGAAAAAAACATCAATCATCAAAATTTAAAAATCATCTAAAGATAACTCACCTTTCATCATTTTCTCCACACCGTTAAGTGAGAGCTTAGCTAAACAGACAGCTTGGCTCGTTCAGACCTGTTCGACATATCCCAACTGAAGAACTCGGGCTATGCCCTCGAAACCAAAGAGCAAAAAGAAAAAAAAAAAAAAAAAAAAGAATCAAATAAAAAATCAAAATAGAGCGCAAATCTGATCAAGCAATGAAAAAAAGGTTCTTTAAGCAGCAGGTAAGTAAGGGAGGAGTTTTTCTCAGTGAGTAGTATTTGAGATTGGGATAACGTGTATGCTTTGCCGGTGAACCATGAAAGTTATTTGAATTAACCTTTCTTAGAAAACTGAACTGAATTCGAGAGATAATTGTTTGTGGAAAACGTTATTATTAAAAAGAAAGAAAGTTTAAAGATCCCGTGGTTGTAACAGTTTTTAGTGTCGCTTGTAATGAAATTACCGCTTTATTATTACAGTCGAATCTCATTAACGTGAACACTGTTAAACGGGAATTACTTTTTAACATGAACTGTTTCCACAATTCCCGTCAAAATGAAGATTAGTTTAGTTATATGGAGATTAGTTACTGACAGCATGAATTACTGATAACATGAACAAATTTTTTATCCCCCTTCACTGTTAAAAATTTCTGTAAATTTAATGTAAATATTTATCCAGAGTCTCTGTTAATTTTGAGTAATTCTTAGGTAAGGTAAAAGTGAATAATCGAGATTCTCAATCTTTATTCTGTATTTTTACGTAATTTTATTATTTAATTTTTTAATTAGAATAAAAAATGGCTCTTTCTACTTTAGAAAAAGCATTCTAAGTCCGAAATATATTCTCACCACCACCAGTAATTAATTAAATTAATATTAGTCATTAACATGAATGTATAAAATAAGTTTTTTAACTTCTCCGTTTATTCTTTTTCTGTAATTTTACGTAAGACTTAAAATAATAAATTACACAGAGTTTTCAGTTGAAATTTTTAACAGTGTGTGGGCGTTATTCTCCCAAGTTACAATTTTTCAGAACAAAATTTTCTGTTTTCCCATTTATATTATAAATGGATATGCATTATAATCATACTCCCTCTAATCAACGTATTTGTATCCATAGTATTTTGATTGTACAAATATGAATATTATATATACTATTTTTAAGAAATAATAAGTAACATACAAATTGCAAAAGAAACGCCCACTGGTGGAGTTACAGATTTACAAATGACGTGAATCTACGTCAGTGGTCGCGAATGTGTTAATATTATTTAAGATATAAACTGTACAGATAAAAAAAGACTGAAATTTTTAACAGTGTTGAGATTCACGTTAACAAGGTTCGACTGTATTATTATTTTATTATCATTATTATTATATATATGTATTTTTAATAACATTTACTCAAACATTAACTGGCACAATTTTATTTTTATTTTAACTCTATCCCTTTATAATGGAGAGTGTTTTCCTAATCTATGGATTATTCCTTTTTATTTTCTCTCTTAAATGCGGATTTGTCTAATAATTGATTTGCCATTTATTTCAATGAAAAATTAATCCGAAGTCCGGTTCGTTCGTGGTGGTAGAGGATATTTTGAATTTTGAAAGAAGACTTTTTTTTTTTTTTTTTTTCCATGTTGAAAGGAAAAAAAAATTGTGGATTAATTAAATAAATAAATGAATAAATTTGCGGCATTCTGATAATAAAAGATTTTACACTTTCTCTTATGCAACTATGGTAGTGAAAGTATTCAAATCTTCGAAATTGAGATTATGTTATAATAACACGTTTTGAAGACACCTTAATTCAAAGATAAGGTTTTTAGCAGTTGATCTATATGTGGCTGGCATCGTCCCATAGTGTTCTAATTCTGTGCTTGAAAATCTTCGTTGAAATCGGATCAATGATTCGTGTACTAGGATGTACAAAAGTGTACAAATATTATACGTCTATGGGGGAGAGTTGTCACTGGTACACTATAATAAGTTTAGACATCACTGAAAAAAATATCACTGACTTTTTTTTTTCCTTTATGCAACTAAAGTCATGTTTGGCACTGAGAAAAAATTCTGTAACTGACAACTAGAATCTAAATTATGGCTCTAGAAAAAGTAGTTTTATGTTTATAAATTCTAGTTCCCTTTGAAAGCGAGTTCTAGAAACCCCTATTAGAATTCTAGAGCGTTTGCCTATATTATCAAGGGCAAAGTTATTTAAAAATCTCTGCAAATAAATGAGAACACAAGAGGCTGGTTTCAGCAACTATAATCTTGGTTTATGACCCAATTCTAGAAAACCAAGCGAGAATTTCTCTCAATACAAAATATTCAGAATATTGTTTCACCATTTAGAAATGTGTAGACTAGAAATTCGCGATCATTTCGTCTATTCAGTTTATTGGCGTGCCTTATGCGCATAGCTCGGAAATCTATATTTCTAGTTAAGGGATTCAGAAAATGACCACTTATTCATTCTAGATGAAGGCGGTGTATTTTTATTCTCAGTGCAGACACAATATGGCATGAATATATATTTATTTATTTGTCATATACTGTATTTAAAATTTTATATATTAATTTATTTTGCTACTCTGAATACATGTACATCCATTTTGTATCGAAATAACTTCCTGATAATATACAATATTACTTAAAATTAGTCGAATAACTTTCAAAAAATTGTGCTGGGTGACAATTCTCTTAAAAACTTAAACATATTTAAAATTTAACATTTTTGGAAAATCATGAGGTTCACATAGATTACTAATAATTTCCATCTGTACGTGCTCATTGCATCGTTTGACCTTCAATGGGATTTGCCTACGTACGTGACCAGACAACGAGCAGACAGACAGAGAGAAAGACGAAAATAGACCAATCGGATTCCAACATTGTTTTAAAACGTTAAAATCTCTTAACACAAACAGAAATGCAATTCCAGCAATTTCCAGTTGTAGTCATCAATGTATCTGAATATTTTAGTATATTCCTGTAAATGTCAATGCTAAATTAATATACCATATTCTATATATAAAAAAAAAAAAAAAAAAAAAAAAAAAAAACTTTTTATTTTATTTTAATCTGTGCATACAATGTTACTTGATCTTTAAAAATGCCTCTCATAAAATGCAGCTAATTAATATTTTTTGTTTGTCCCTGTACACAAATTTGTCCTTCTATTATTTATACCATTTTTAATAGGAACTGGTATAGTAAACTTGGAAAACATATATATATATATATATATATATACATATATATATATATATATATATATATATATATATATATATATAATAAGAATCTGAAAATATTTACGGTCACTATACAGGTGGACAGAGAGACAGATATACAGATAAACAATCAGACAGTGAGATAGACTAATTCAAATCATTTTCACGCTTAAACATTGTTAGAAAGTGTTAAAAAGGCTTAATGCAAACGAAATGCAATTTCATCAATTTCCAAATATAACCTCTAATGTATGTAGATTTTTTGTTTGGCCCTGTAAATTGTAATGCTAATCACATTCTATTTATTCAAAACATTTTTTTTTTTTTTGTTCGTATAAATAATAAATGTCAATTTCATTATGATTTGCGCAAAATAAAGGTATTAAAATAGGGTTTATAGAAATACCTCTCATAGAAAGCAATGCTTTGAAATTATTTGGGGCGCCCCTGTACACAAACAAGTGACAGTATTTATTTCATTTTCAATAGACATATAAATACAGCCGACTTATAAAATTTCAATTATGAAAAATTGGCTCCAAACATTACCTTCTATACCATTATATGAGTAAGAGAAAGTATAAAAAAGAGCTTTTTCAATAAAAGTCATTTTTCTTTAATCAATAATTAAATAACAAAGTGATATTAAACGTTAAAAAAGCTCCTTCTTTTTTTTTTTTTTCCCCTCATTAGTAGCCTAAATTCAACATGGATAGCAATGATTTTAGCTATAGCGGAAATTTAAAAATTAGTTTGTTTCCAAATCTTACATTTATAAAGAAACTCTCTGTTTTAATGATCTAAACAGTTAACAAAACGAAACATTAAACTCGAAAAGCTAGAAAAAGAAAGTTTTCTAAACGAATTTGTAATTCAGGTCGGAATGTCATGTATGACTAGTCACTCAACCATGAAAGGTATTCTATTAACCTTTTATACCAAATTGTATTTTATTGTGATCATATTTCATGTAAATAACTAAGTTATTCTCCTTACATTTTACAGTAAAGTAATTGAAACTTTTATCTCGTAACAATAAATTACTAAATTTAAACTTAATGGAATTCTTGACTTTTGTTTGCTTTAAGCATTTAAAATAAATTATTTTTAGATGGAAGCTCATAAAGAATGCAACGAATAAAAATAAATAAATAAATAAAAAATATTTTCATTCAACTACGAAGAGAGGTGATTGAATTTATTTTCACATAATAATAAAATAATTTAAATCAATTTAAATCTATTGAAATTTAAAAAATTTGTTTGCTTTAAGTTTTAAATTTTAAAAGTTTTAATCGCACAGTTATGACATCTTAATTAAAAATTTAAAATGAATATGAAAAAGAATATCGTCTGTTTTAATGCTGGTATTCCAATGCGCGAGTATGAATTTGTTTAATAAACAAACTCGCGCTCGCCCTTATTTGCCTAATAAATATTAACTCGAAAAATATTATCCGTTAATCCCGGGCTATCATTAAATCTAGATTCACAGTGATCAAGTTTACCTGTATTTTATGTTTTTTTTTCTTTAGATAAACCCTTAAATTTAATAAATCTGTACCTTTTGATGTTACTCTCTATTTGCTAATAAATATTTTTATTGTTTTGAATGCCATTTAAAGTGAAAGATTCGAAAATATTCTAAATCAGAAGTTATTTACATTTCTGAATTAAGGAATCCAGTCCGAGCTTCATGTATATCTTCTTAATATATATATATATATATATATATATAATCCTTTTGATAGTAGAAGCAAAGAATGAGAACGAAGACCAGTTAGTCAAACAATTCACCAAAACAATTCACACACGCCAAACTATGCAACAAGATTTCCCAAATTGATTAAATTATCAAGTTCAACAATAGCACTGACGCCAATCCACTGTACAACAATACCCGTTGAAAACTGAAAGAGAACCGTGTAATTAGACTCTGATGAAAATAAGGTTGACTCTAGGACAATATTTCAAGGTGAAAAAAGAGAACCCTGAAATGAACAATGATGACCCATTAAGTGCAGTAGAAGCCAAGCAACACACACAAGATCACCAAAACCACAAAGACCCATAAGAATAAACAATTTCTCTATGTAGGAGAAGTTCAAAAAGGTGAACAAAAAATCATCAGGGGATGAAATACACATAATTAAAGAAACCAAATTTCATTTTTAACAGCCCGCAAAACAAACAATACAAACCAACTCAACCAAATCCCAACAGAAAAACTCAAACTAAATCGAAATCCAGGAAAAAAAAAAAAAAAAAAAAAAAAAACAAGAAAGGAATGAAGGAGGCAAGCGGCAAGACTTTTGACTTGCCTGTGGGGTTAAACTAGTTTTACACCGGCAACACTCCCCCAGCCTGCCAAGACCATATTGGGAAACACATGGATGAAAAAAAAAAAAAAGCAGAACCCCATAGCAAATAAAGAACAATGAAACCATGAAATTTATTGATTGATTACGAACCCATAATAAAAAAAAATATATACAGACACGACATTATTTCATTATTTAAAACATGAAAATCTGACATTGACAGATTTTAATTTAGTGCCAGAGGCCTACTGCTAAACTTGTTAATATCGACAAATTCTTCTTTAGTTAATTCGTGACGATCTAAATTCCATGATAAAGTTTTCATTAAATCAAACCAATGTGTTTTAGCTGCAGATACTGTAACAAATAACGTTGGAAGTCCAAACTGTCTTATAGCCGCAAAACAACGTTTTTTCTCTTTTTCCCAATGAGGGGGAGGTGTGCCTTGGGGGGGGACTCATGTCAAAGTTGTACCTTGGGGGGGACTCATGTCAAAGTTGGGCCTTGGGGGATTCATGTCAAAGTTGGGCCTGGGGGGGGGGACTCATGTCAAAGTTGGGCCTTGGGGGGGGGACTCATGTCAAAGTTAAAGTTGTACCTTGGGGGGGACTCATGTCAAAGTTGGGCCTGGGGGGGGACTCATGTCAAAGTTGAGCCTTGGGGGGACTTCATTCAATAAATCCCCATTCAATAAACCGACTGAAATAGGCCCTTAGCACTATTAAGAGTGACGTATGAAAATTCGAAAACGCTGTACCGACTGAAATAGGGGTACCTTGGGGGGGACTCATGTCAAAGTTGGGCCTTGGGGGGACTTCACTCAATAAATCCCCATTCAATAAACCGACTGAAATAGGCCCTTAGCACTAATTAAGAGTGACCTATAAAAATTCGACAACGCTGTACCGACTGAAATAGGGGTACCTTGGGGGGGACTCATGTCAAAGTTGTGCTTTGGGGGGACTTCATTCAATAAATCCCCATTCAATAAACCGACTGAAATAGGCCCTTAGCACTAATTAAGAGTGACCTATAAAAATTCGACAACGCTGTACCGACTGAAATAGGGGTACCTTGGGGGGGACTCATGTCAAAGTTGGGCCTGGGGGGGACTCATGTTAAAGTTGTGCCTTGGGGGGACCTCATTCAATAAATCCCCATTCAATAAACCGACTGAAATAGGCCTCTAGCACTAATTAAGAGTGACCTATAAAAATTCGACAACTGTACCGACTGAAATAGGCCTCTAGCACTAAAAAGAACCCCGAAATGAATCAAATGAAACACTGACAAATTATTTTCCAGAAAAACAAAATCATACCATGAACCTAAAAAAGTAATAAAACCAAAACCTAAACCTGCAAGGAAAAAATCACCCCGAAATGAAAGCGAGGCAATTTAGACACAATCCATCCTGATGTATTGAAACACCAACCAGAAAAAATAGAATCAAATCAAAACACGAGCAAAACAGAGAACTTAACAGGAAAAAATGGCATTTTAGAAGTTGAGTTGTATCATTCCGTGATAACTTATTTAATAACCAATTTTCAACCGATTAATTTTTGGAATAAAATTAAAGGCAGCAATCCTTCCTTCATTTTTTGAAAAGTTTAATTCAACATCCCACCCAACCATCCAACCAACAACGCCACCCAACCTCCTTAATCAAACATCTGCCCACCCATCCTCCACATTTTTTATTGTCTTTTATTATTTTTTAATTTTTTTTTAACAGATAAGTTTTTTTTTTTTTTTTTTTTTTTTTTTGTGTGTGTGTGTGTGTGTGTTTGACACATACAATTATTGATATACCAGTGAATAAACAAAATTTTTTGGGAATCTCATATTTAAGGTTTCCTTACTAAGTTTATTGATGTTTTTTTTTTTTTTTTATTTATCAGAACATAAATTATTGATTAGATATAAGTGATTAAAAATGATATTTCTGAAAACAGAGAGATGCAGGCATGATTTAAAATGAGTAAATAAATTTACTTTAAAGTTAAAATCTTGTCTTTTGTCATAAATATATGTAATAATATAAAAAATATTATGAGTTCTGGTGTTGCACGGAAATGGTGTACGATCATCTTATGTGGTAAAGTAGAAGTCCAGACATCTTATATAAGATAAAGTAGGGAATCCATTTGAGTTCGAAATATCCTTTATTAAGTTCTAAATGTAGTCACAATAGATGATACAGTCATGGGCCGAGTATGAAGACATCCTGAGGAGTATATCCCGGAAAAAGGTGCTGATGACTGGCACTTTCGGCGAACCCCGTAGGGCGCCGCGAGTTTAGCTAGTAAACTTCTACATGATGGAGTCTTAACTAACGTGAATTTATTAGGCAAGTGATGGTCGTAAAAAGCCACGAGTTTTCGCGTTCTTCCGCTTAAATACTGCATATTTCGGCGGGAACTGAAACTATTCTTCTGAATGCTTATTGGATAATTAGCTAAGCCAAAACACGCCTATCTTCTCTCATTGGTTGGCCCGGGCATCCAGGATTTAGTATTTCGCAATGCTTTACCGCTTATTTCGACTATTGCATAATTTTGATTACGAAACTTATTCTGAAATTAGATTCCCGCGCTATGAAGCTCTGTGGAGAAAACAACTTTACCTGGGCACTCAAATAGAATTCTCATAAAATTGTTCTTAAAATTAAGATTTATTCTGAGATATTAATATTAAGTTATCACTTAATATTAATTTAAATACTAATTTAGAATCTTGCTTATTTTATCCTTTCATATCCCCCCCCTCCAAGCCGACACTCCCCCAGATTTGCCTGCAAATTTGTGGGAAGTCTCTCAGAAGTAGAAGATACTCCAGGAGAAAGTTTAACTTAAAATGGAAAATTTGACAAATTATAAAACTTAACTTTTTGAAAAATTTATTTAAAAATGGAAAATTTTATTCAAAAATGGAAAATTTTATTTTTTAGAAAATTTCGTCTGAAATATTTTGTTATGGAATCATTGTTATTATTGGTATTGTCACGAGAAAAATTCTAAATAAAATAAAAAATTGAGCTTATAAAATCTTAAATTTTGCTGCATTAAATTTTAACCAACTCAGGATGTCTGTGGTCTGTACATGATAAATACAAAATATTATACAGTTTCTGAAGAATACAAACATATGTTAGGAAAAACGACTAGATAGAAGATACACATAACGACTTTTAAGATTAACATTGAAAAATTTTGGCCTGTTGTACTCTATCACAACCTGAAAAATTTATATAAATGTGGTATACAAACAATATAACATCATGACACCTAAATATTTCTTCTGGTATAATAGTGACATTATTAACATAGAAATACAATAAAGAGACTAAATAGGTAAGGTGAATAAAACGAATAATAGTATATGAAAGTATAAAAACACTAGACAGTTTTTTTTTTTTTTTTTTTTTTTTAAACTTAGTATATGTAAAAATGTACAATTAAAACACAACTTGAAACCTGAAAAAATATTATATTAGAAAATATCAACATATAAAATAGGAAAGAAGAAAAGTAAATAAAAAAAATTTATATCATAGGTCTGCAGGTGAGTATATCCTATTTCAGATAGCGTCTCCAGATTTTCAAATTCTGCAGTGGCTTCAACGATTGGATACCACTCGTGACCAGGGATCTTGGTAAGTACTTTAAATCCAAAATGTTCTAGCAAACTTTTAAGTCGAATGCAACTAAGTGGCTTTACACTTTATATTTGGAAAAGATCAAAGCCCGACATTAATTTAGTGACTGAGCATCGAAATTCTTGCTCAGTGACTTTTAAAGTCCCTAACTTAACCTTTTAAAGTTTAGAATTCCCTCTGATATCTTATAATAAATAAATGAAACATAAAAAATTACTATTAATTACTACTTCTATACACAAGGGGAAGAAAAAAAAATATTTACACTAATATACAAGTTAACAGTTTGGTTTAAGTACAGTCATTTTATTTGAATGCTAATGAGTCAGGTGACTTTTTGTTTATTTCACAGGACGAATTTGTAAATGAGTGCGAGTTGAGAGCGCTTGGCCCGGACATATTAGGAGAAATGTATCAATGAGTATTTTATTTAATTGTGAAGTCTTCATGGCGTTTACCCCAATTTTGCCTGAATCAACTCCAACAATTATTTAACACTGCAATTGTGTTGAATTTTCCTTATGTCGAATTGTGAATGATAATAATAATTTTTTAAAAAAAGTGACATCTTTTCCCGGAGACTTAATTTTATGAGTATAAATTTAGCTTCTGTTTATGAGGTTTCAAGGCTGTAGGATTGTTTATACTCTGATCAGGATATCCAGTTGATCAGAGCAATTTAATGTATTGCGACCGGTTCTATGCCAAAAATACCTGAGAAATATTTAGTACTCATATTGTTGTCTCGGTGTCGGTAAAATTGATGCTGAGACTCGAGTCGAGGAAAAAAAAATAACGTTTTATAAACGATAAGTAATGTGTGATGAGAATGATGCAACTTTAATGTATGATGCACTTTTATATCAGTGTTCATGATGAGGCTGGATTGGAACCAACGCAATATTGTTCCTGTGAATTTTGAAAACAATGACTGTAGAAACTCTCAGTTTAAAATATTTACACTAAATATAATGATGTAATTATAATAAAAAGTTTAACACGTAATAGAAATAGGAGTATAAAATGTACACACTATCAAAAAACGCTCTATAAAAATGAAAATTTTAAGCATGTAAAAATATTAAACAAAACACTGATAATAACCCTTCCTGAATATTAAATTAAGTAACTACAAATTTTATGAAGATAAAAGCAATGTTAATATTTGAAAATATAAAATTAGTAACACAAACATGCAAAAATAAAATTTTCTTATAGTATGTACATCATGCACTCATATGCAAAAGTATTAAACAGAAATAGGTGAGAAAAATTTCTTAAAAATCAAATGTAAAGAATAACAGATCTAATAAAACTCAATAATTTTTACCAATACTTTGTTTTATAACAGAAGAATAATTTATATCAAATTGAGGGCTATTTATTTTGTTTATTCAAAATTTACTTCAAAAATTATTACCTATTTTACTTTTCTTTACCAATGTTTAGGTAAAAAAAAAAAAAAAAAAAAAAAAAAAATCTAAAATTATAAGACATACTTATAATACCTATTGTATTATTTTTATCCTTATTGTAAAACTTATTTTATTCATTGATTCATTATTGGTATAGTTTGCTATTACAAATATTAAATTTAATCTATGAGGATTGAAATTCAACATTTCAAACCAACAATGCAAATTTCAATAAATTTTTAGACGCGATTCCAGCGCCACTGTGGCGATAAAATCTTTCATATCATTTAATTGTAGCTACTTTAGAATATTCTTAGATATTTGTTTTAGACTTTAAGTAACAAGAGATACTAGGTGTTTATTATTAGTATTATTATTATTTATATATAAATAATTATTCTTAATTTTACATGATTCGAATAGAACGCATTAGTCTGATAAATAATAAATCACGAGACATTACGAATTAAGAATTCTTGTAAAATGCGAAATCTTACGTAGATGAATTTAATTTTTTTTGTTTACTCTGTGCAGCTTTTAGGTACAGGCATGTTTCAAATTTCTTATTGGATAAAAAAAGTGGACTTGCAGTCTAACGCCATGTATTAGTTCTATGGAGAAATTAGTTTTTTGAAAATTTGTCATTACCTAACGTATATCATTTTTTTTTTTTTTTTTTTTCTTTTTCTTTTCTTCTTCTTCTTTTTTTTTTTTTTTTTTTTTTTTTTTGCTTTCACATTTAAAATTTTCAAAGCCGTCGTAAATTTTCTCGTTTTTTAAAAATTGATTTTATTATTGTTATTATTATTATTTATTTTGAATTTTTGATATTTTATTTTGAAGCTATAAAGTTCAAAAAACGCTCTTACAAGGAAACATTCAAAAGGTGTCATCTTCAAAAAATATTGAAAAAAATATATGTGATTCTACTCTTCCTAAAACACCAGAAAGTGAAAAAAAAATATTGACTGAAATGAATTACAGCGATCAAAAAAAAATATTACAACTAAGCATATTTGGCGATTTCACATTGTTAGGCGATCGATTTTGAGTAGTTCGCGGAGAAACAAAACACGGTTCTGTTCGTACACGGCAATCTCGGTGCTAGCGAACTGAACGCCTAACAGCGCTAAATCGCCAAATATGCTTAATTTTGATAATTTTTTGTGGTCGCTATAATTCATTTAAGCCGATAATATTTTCCCTTCCTGGTGTTTTAGAAAGATTAGAATCACATATCTTTTTTTCAATATTTTTTGAAGACGACACCTTTTGAATGTTTCCTTGTTAGTTATTTTTTCGCCCTTTACAGCTATAAAACGAAAAAAAAAAAAAAAAAAAATTAAAAACGAGAAATATTTTAACGATTGTGAATTTTTTAAATGTGAAAGCATAATAATAATAATAATAATAATAATAGTAATAATAAAAATCTGCAATAATTCTATTTGACTTTCCGAATATTAAATAATTGGTTGTATAAATAAAAGTAAAACAAGTCGTTAAATAAACAAAAGTGAAAAATGTAATAGGGTTTTCTTTTCCCCATTGTTTAACTTTACGCTATTGTACTTAAAATAATTTTAGACCATAGATCAAAATGATACAAAGTTTTTTTTTTTTTTTTTTTTTTTTTTTTTTTAATGTGAGTGTGTGTGTGTGTGTCCCTGTAAAAAAAGTATCAGCAAAATCTATACAGTTCGTACAACTGTGACCTATAATTTGTGTATAACACAGACCGACAAAAATGAAGTTGACAAAATTTGATTTGATGATTTCGGCTCATCTTTATGTTTTTTGATGTGCTGAAACCGAAAATGCAGTCCATTTTTCTTTATCACGTATAGATTTTTGTCAATACAGGGTGTTTACCGACACAATTTCTTACATATACCATCATAACAATAGGTTGGTTGATTGGTTGGTATGGTTTTAAGTCGCACTAGTGCTTCACAATTACAACAATAGGTATCTATGTTTAATTAATCATGGTAACATACTATAAAACTTACCGTATAATTATGTTGGTGGAAGAGTAATGGAAGAAACTGTATAGGCAGGCACCCTGTATTGACAAAAGTCTGTACGTGATAGAGAAAAACTGGCTTCATTTTCGGTTTCAGCACACCAAAAAACATAAAAATCAGCCAAAATTATAAAATCAAAATTTTACATGTCGACCTGTGTAATTTGTACATAAATTTTCAGATCAATTGAATAAGGCGTTTAAATGCTATCATACTTTAAAATATTTTAGCCCTTAGACCTTAATGATGAAGCATTTTTCTTTGTGTCCCTGTTAAAAAACTGTAAATGGTAGATTCACCAAAGTCTATACACTTCGTGCGACGATGTTTTATAATATGTGTATAAATTTTCAGCTCAGACGAATAAGGCGTTTAGACGCTATCGCACTTTAAACAAAATGGGCCCATAAGCCATAATGATAAAGACTTTTTCTTTGTGTCCTGTAAAAAAAAAAAAAAAAACTACAAGTCCCAAATTCACCAAAATTAATAGCGTTCATTCTATACGGATCCATATCCTACGTATCAAGTTTCAGCTCATTCGTACAAAGCGTTTATGCGCTATGGTGTTCACTCTCACACATATATGCACACATACACACACACATACATATATCATCGTAAAAACAGTAAGAAAGATTTCAGGGAACCTCAAAACTTATAGAAACACGAAAATCTCAGATTTTTGACATGATTACAACACTTTCATTACATATGTATGTTCGGAAAGTAAAAAATTAGGTAATGAATAATTTACAAAACCAATTTATCCATAGAATAACATGGGCTTTGACAGCTGGTCAAATTAGGCAAAACATCGCTTTAATATTTCAATCATTAACTGTTGTATTGGAAATAACTATGAGAAAAATGTGTAATATTAAAAAAATATTAAACATTACACTTTGAAAAAGGAAAAAAAATCTATTAATAATGAATTTTTTTAAATGTTAATTAATTCTATGCGAAGTAAATAATAATAATTAAATAATTGTAGTAATAAAAATGCCTGTGGACACCTAAAAACATAAAAATCAAAGAATAATCGATGAGGTTTTAGTTTCACCATGATCGCTCCCATTGTAATACTGGCATGTTATATTTGCATCTTGTGAAATAGTGTTTTCTGTTTTCAATTGCAAGATTTCGTTTTTTCGTTTTTTTCGTTTTTTTATTTATTTATTTATTTATTTATTTATTTATTTATTTATTTATTTTTTCTTTTTTGGGGGGGGGGGGTTACGACAAAACTGCTTTTTTCTTCTACGATTTTGTGTTGTCGCCTTTTGTAGTGTGCCACCTTAAATATGCCTGGGTACCTGCCAATATCCAATTTTACCATTTAATTTCCTAAACTATCTTAAAATATTATGTCAAATATGTAAAAAGTTTTACATTTTTTAAAACCTACAGATGAGTGAGAAATTTATTTTTGATTATATGTAAAAATCAATTGCCGATTTCAATATTCAAAACCATCGCCATTCATAAATTGGATGGCTTCTGAATATTTGTTGGCAGTATCTTCTGAATAAGTATTGATAATGGCTTCTGAATATTTGTTGGTAATATCTTCTGAATAAGTATTGATAATGGTTTCTGAATATTTGTTGGCGATATCTTCTGAATAACTATTGATGATGGCTGCTGAATATTTGTTGGTAATATCTTCTGAATAAGTGATAATGGCTGCTTAATATTTGTTTGTAATATCTTCTGAATAAGTATTGATAATGGCTTCTGAATATTTGTTGGCAATATCTTCTGAATAAGTATTGATAATGGCTTCTGAATATTTGTTTGTAATATCTTCTGAATAAGTATTGATAATGGTTTCTGAATATTTGTTGGCGATATCTTCTGAATAACTATTGATGATGGCTGCTGAATATTTGTTGGTAATATCTTCTGAATAAGTGATAATGGCTGCTTAATATTTGTTTGTAATATCTTCTGAATAAGTATTGATAATGGCTTCTGAATATTTGTTGGCAATATCTTCTGAATAAGTATTGATAATGGCTTCTGAATATTTCTTTGTAATATCTTCTGAATAAGTATTGATAATGGTTTCTGAATATTTGTTGGCGATATCTTCTGAATAACTATTGATGATGGCTGCGGAATATTTGTTGGTAATATCTTCTGAATAAGGGATAATGGCTGCTTAATATTTGTTTGTAATATCTTCTGAATAAGTATTGATAATGGCTTCTGAATGTTTGTTGGCGATATCGTCTGAATAAGTATTGACGATGACATCTGAATAATTGTTGGCGATATCTTCTGGATATATATTGATGATGACTTAAAATTTGTTGGCAATATCTTCTGAATATATATTGATGATGGCTTCTTAATATTTGTTGGCTATTTCTTTTGGACATGTATTAATGATGGCTTCTGAATATTTGTTGGTTATATCTTCTGTATATATATATATATATATATATATATATATCAGTGGCGTATCGTGAATGACGTTTAGGGCATGCTCCACATGAGTAGTTAGAAACAGTACATTAAAACTGATATTTAAGTATCTTATTGGCTAATTCGCTTGTTTCGAGAAACAACGTAGATATTACGACATTTAAACAGCCAATCAAATGAACGAGCTTTCCATGATAACGAGCTGTTCCTAGCCACAAGTATGGAGCATACCCAAAACGTCACTCACGATACGCCACTGATATATATATATAAATCGAAATTTGAAATTTGTCACTAAAGTAGTTCGTTCGTTTCTCGCCAAGATGTTTACTTTGTTCGTTTCTCGCCAAGATGTATCGCAATCGCGATACTCCTTTTAATCCATCTCCAAAATTACAACAAAAATATAAAAACCTCCAAGGGGCTCCTATGCTAAAGCTATACCAAAGCAATTTTAAGAAATGACTATAGTAACCGATGCTAGGGAATGAAACACAGTTACTGCATGCCTTTAAATAGAAGAATAGATTAAAATAAATCCTGTCGTACTAAATTAAATTCTGTTTACAAAGAAGTAATCATATATATGTATATATATATATATATATATATATTTTCCCCAGAAGTGTTTTCGTTACAAACTCGAATTGTGTCGATTCCACCTGAATAAAATGAATGAAACTCTACTGAATTAGTTTTATCTTAACTCTTGTTAAGCGCTAATGATCGCCGAAATAAATTGTGGAGACTTTTATCACGGAACCCCTCATATGTATTGAATTTCATACATCAACAATATTTAAATAATTCTTGCATTGAATTATTTAGCCTATAGAAAGATAAACACGCTTATATTATTTTCATACAAGTATTACGCAAGTCATTAACATTTCACATCTTTTCATACCTTCAGGATATTCTTCGATATGAAAAACAGCTTCTCTGTCTATTTACCGTACATCTCCATCCTCTTCACCGGTTGGTGACCTATCAAGGTCAATGTTATTCCTTTAAATTCAGATTCGACAACCTTGAGTTCTTGCATTATTACCTGTTCTGAATATTTTTACTTTCTTCCACATACAGTTAAGAAGAAATACTGGATTGGTAATTATTTTCGACTTCCGGTTTTCGGCGGATTTAAATGTTTTGAAAAGTCTAGAATAGGATTGAACCATTTTTAGAAAAATGTCTGTCTGTGTGTCTGAGCCTACACTGTTAAAAATTTCTGTAGATTTAATGTAAATATTTATCCAGAGTCTCTGTAAATTTACAGTAACTCTTAGTTAAAAGTGAATAATCGAGATTCTCAATCTTTATTCTGTACTTTTAAGTAATTTTATTATTTAAATTTTTAATTAAAATTAAAAATGACTGTTTCTACTTTAGAAAAAATATTCCAAGTCCGAAATATATTCTCACCAATAATTAATTAAATTAATAATAGTTATTAAAATTAATGTGTAAAAATAAGTTTTTTAACATCTTCGTTTATTTTTCTCTGTGATTTCATGTAAGACTTAAGATAATAGATTACACAGAGTTTTCTGTTGAAATTTTTAACAGTGTATGTGACAGCTCTAGATGAAGAGCTATGCACAGAGCTTCTTATATGCAGTTGCAACTTAGTATAAGTTAGTGCCTATCAACGTTTGATAAATTCGCCGAACAGGTGGCAATGCCCTCTCATTTTTTCATAACTGTTAATGGGATAGTATGGATCAAATTTTCACAGAAATTCAAAATGATTATTTCAACTTTGTTAAAAATAAGAATTTAAAAGGATTTACTTTGCGAATTTTACGAAATGGGTGTAATCAAATTATTACGTATATAAACCAGCTTTTCTATCAAACATTTCATTCATTCATTCTTTCCCCCCCCCCCCCCCCCTTCATCATACTACACTGTAAAAAATATGTCCTATTTTCTGCCAGAAATTCTCTGTAATTTGAGAAAATACGCGTAATTTACGAAAAAAATTACGTTGTCAGAACGTATTTTCTCAAATTACAGAGAATTTACAGAAAAAGAATTACAGAAAAATACGCGTAATTTACGAAAAAAAAATTACGTTGTCAGAACGTATTTTCTCAAATTAGAGAGAATTTCTGGCAGCAAATAGGACATATTTTTTTACAGTGACTATAGGTATGGGAAACTTAAGTATTCATAAAAATTTTCTGCCTTGATTTTTTTTTTTTTTTTTTTACTTTTTTATTACGTTTTAAGGTATGAGGAATCCGAAAATAACAAATTTGATAGGGTGTCCGTGTGTAGCGTATTTATTAGTTTATTAGTTTGTGCGTACGATACCTCAAGAATAAATGATCGAGGCTATAGATAGGACCAGCTTTAAAACATTACTTATGAATCTGACTAGAGCCCCTTAAATAAAATATATAGGCCGACGCATCGCCGCCTTTTTTTTTTTTTTTTTTTTTTTTTGGCCTTAGAAGAGGGCAGCATTCCCGCTTGGCGTCCTTATCGCTTTCTTGTGATTTTCAGAAATTTTGATCTGAAGCTACGATCGGTCAACAAAAGCAATAAGCAACATTATTATTCCTAATACATTTTTTTCACATTACATTATCAGGATATCCTGTGGATGTATTGGAAATAAGATGTGTTATTAAGTCTGTTTCTGTTTCTTATACAAAATGTCGCCAAAACTCAAATACACCGTAATAAAAGGTCTTCTTAAATCGATTTATCAATACTAATAAAAATAATATGATTAAAATGACACATTTTTCTGTATTTTTACATTAACACATATCAGAAATACAAATTAAAATATAAGTAATGTTTTATTCTTCTTAAATTATCTTATGGAAATCTGAAAATTTTATGTTCTTTTTTTGAGTGATTATAGCAGTTTATCGTTAAACAAATCTCATATCATACAGTCGGTAACAAAAGTGTCCGAACACTAGCGAAAATTCCTATGTAAAAAAAGTACGCTTAATACAGTTTTGCTAAATAAATCCTTGCCGAATCATGTTCTTACACTGACTAAGATCAGGATTCGACAAGGATTTCTTTAACAAAACCGTATAAAGTGTACCTTTTTTAAATAGGAATTTTCGCTAGTGTTCGGACACTTTTGTTACCGACTGTACTTCATTTAGCTAAAACTATGAAATGTATATTAAAAGGAGTACTCTAAAGTATGACTGCCGTTTATTTATCAATGAAACGCGCTGGGTACATGTGGCAACCCTAAGGCAACAAAATGCCTGATGCGCCAGCTCGTATATATAGGAGCCCTAAATCTGACAAGATCCCTATTGATTTGTACCATTCTAATTTAAAAACTTAGCGAGTTATTCGAAATTTACGATATTCTTAATATGTCAGAATAGGACGAATTTTAGTTTAAAAGTGTATTAAAAGGAATATTTTTATTGTAAAGATATCAGGCTAGCTTTAAAATATTGGTTATGATGATGGCACGAACACAATTAACTATGAATATTCAAATTTGAAAATTTCGTAAGTTATTTTAATCTCATAATATGACAGAATAAGGTAAAATTTCGCATAAACGTCCATTTTGAGGGATATTTCATCCTAAAGATATCAGGTCATATTTAAAATATCATGTATGCTACTGCCATAACATTATTGTCTATGAATTTTTAGTTTCCGAAGGAAAGTATTGTAATCATGTCAAAAATCCGAATTCGAGATTTTGGTGTTTCTATATGTTTTGAGGTCCTCTGAGTCCGTTTTCACTATTTTTACGATGATGTATGTGTGTATGTATGTGTGTGTGTATGTGTGTGAGTGAACACGCTAGCGTCTAAACGCTTTGTTCGAATGAGCTGTAATTTGGTACGCATGTTGCAAGTCACCATAGCACAAACCCTATTGATTTTGGTGAATCTGGCATTTATAGTTTTTTTACAGGGACACAAAGAAAAATTCTTTATCATTATGGCCTATGGGACCAAATTTTAAAAAGTGCGATAGCGTCTAAACGCCTTATTAAACTGAGCAAACAATTTATACACATATTATAGGTAATAGTTTCATGAACTGCATAGATTTTGGTGAATCTAGCACGTATAGTTTTTTTTACAGGGATACAAAGAAAAATTCTTTATCATTATGGCCTATGGGACTAAATTTTAAAAAGTGTGATAGCATCTAAACGCCTCATTCAACTGAACAAAAAAAAATTATACACATATTATAGGTCACAGTTGCAGGATCTGTATAGGATTTGGTGAATTTAGCACTTCTAGTTATGTACTATATAAAAAAAAAAAAAAAAATACTCAAACTCCCTATTATAATTTTCTCTCTTTTGTTTATTTAACAACTCCTCTTTCTTTACTTTATCTACAGAACCATTAATTACTCAATGTTCGGAAAGTCGGTGGAGCCACTCCAGATTTTTTAATTTAAAAATCTCGTTAAGTTATTTGAAATTTACAGAGCGAAATTTTACATAAATGTCGATTTTTAGACTTGTTTTCATCGTAAAGGTGTCATATCACATTTAAAATATCATATATGATACATAATTTGAACGTGATTGACTACGAATATTCAAATTTGAAAATTTCGTTAGTTATTGGAAATTTAAGTGTTTGTTAATATAGCAGAACAGAAAAATCTTTCATATAAATATGCATTATAGGGGTCAGTACATTCGAAACAGTATAGAATTGCATGAAAACTAAACTACAAAACTCACCCCAATAAAATAAATTAACAAATTAAAATAAGCTAAATTTTTCGAAATGAACGATGGGTAGTCTATTAAATGGAGCATTTCATTCTGTCACTGTATCAAGTGCTTGGTCAAATTCATTTCTCTTCTTAGCATGATTATAATATGTTTTGCACTAGAAATTTATGAGAACATATATATGATGGGGAACTGAGTAGAATTTACTTACTAGTTTCTTTTCTTTTCATTTGAGAAGGAATAAAAAATACAGAGGTTTACATTAAGAAACTTGCAGCAGGGAAATATTTAGACCAGGCCAACTAAGTAAATTTACGCTATTTGGGAAAGTTGTCGGTAGGATCATAACGGCTTCCTCTTGGTTGGCTTGGCGTATAAAAAACACAGATTTTAATAACACTGCTCTGCAAAAAAAACGAGTTCTGATACCATTCTTGCTGATTCTTATGTAAAATGACCTCCTGACCTCCTATCTGTACAGATTTCACTGCCAACGATCATCCCTGTGTCCCTGTGGAGAGGAGGGTACTCTACTGCATTACTATTTTTACTGTCCACTAACTGAATCAGACCATCTACGAAATCCAACCCCTCGACCCCCTAACTGGCTAAATGAAATAGTAACTAGAAAACCGTTAATTAAAAAACTTAATAATATCTACTCATACCTTATGAACCTCACTAATTTAACTGACTAATATGAAAATATTCTATTAACGTCCTTCTCCAAATTATTAAACCTTATATATATATATTTTTTAATTTTTTTTTTTTTAACGATGTTATCTTTCTCCGTGGTTGTCTGAGGTGCTGCTGATGATCTTCCATGTCCACCCAATCCCAAACCACAGAAGTTGTAGTCTGTACAATTTCTTCATAAGCCTTTATCACCTGTTCAATTGACCCAAAGTTTCAAGTAGCACACCAAGGACGCCCTCAAGTTTTTCTCTCAACAGATTCTTACCAGAGCTCGGTGAGCGGGGGCTGCTCCCTGTTCAATAAAGAGTAGGAGAATCTGCTTCATTAAATGGAGCTCCGGACTATCATCCACAGCATCAACTTCAGACAGCATGCCAATTGTCGCGTGGGACTGGCTGGGTCCGGCATGCTGGTCAACATTGTTCTGTAAATTTATCTATCTGTCATTAATCATCGCCCCCTGTCGCGTGCAGGCAATAAGAAAAAAGCCTGGCGATGAATTCTGTAATTTTTTTTTTTCTTCTGTTTTTCAATAAACGTCTCGGGACAGCCCACGTGGACTTCGGTCCTAGCATAGCTCAACACCGCTCTTCGAGCGGTGAGCCGGGGCTGCTCCCCTGTTCAATGACCTCCTGAATCCGAATAGGACTCCCATTTTGCCCAGTCACCCACCGTTTTCTAGATACACCACCCCCCTCCCTCAATTTCTTTCCCTTTTCGATAATTTTATGACCATGAATTTTATTTGAAGAATGAAAAATAATTAATTTAACACCTAAAAACAAATATAAAGTTTAAAAATAACATTAATAACAGATTAAAAAAATATAAGATATGTAATGCATAATTTCAGTGGCAAATACCCCCCCCCCCCCCCAAATCCTTCCCTTGTCGTAAATGTCCATGTTTTAGAATTTTCCAACTCTGTAGCCCCTCAGAAGATATTTAACGGTTAAAATAATCCTCCCCCTCCTAAAAATCAAATTTATGGCCATAAAATCCCCAAAAAATGATAAAAATAAGGGGGCCATTCCTAAAAAACGGTGGGTGATAGGGCAAAATGGGCGTCCTATTCGGATTCAGGAGGTCATTTTACATAAGAATATGTTGAAATGGTGTCAGAGGCAATTTTCATGCCAAGCAGTGTAATTACACACTCAAATCATATCTCTCGCTTATTGGCTGCTTACAGAGAGAGATCTATGACGTAGCTTGTACTGTCCGATGACAGAGATTCTTTTTTCCGCAATATTCTTTTCGTTAATTGGAGAAAGCGGGTTTAGCTCTTTGCCTGTTCTATTTAATTTCAATCCTCTCGTCAGCATAGCCAAATTTAAGGAATTTTTTATTCAATATCCACCACTAAATTTTAACTGTAACTGTTGCTTAATCGCTTCGAAGGTTATTCGTCCATTATGTATATCAAATATCCCTTCTCAAAATTATTGGTAATAACTGAATAAACAAGTCACTAAACTTGGCAACACTGTTTAGAGTGCTTTAGAACTTTAGGACCAGCAAAGGGTTAATTAACAGCAGAAAATTATTGTTAAAATGACAAAACAAATCTTCAAAACCAGTCAACAAAATAATTATTTTTTCGAACAAAACATTTTTCCGTTGTATGCTAAATTAAAATTCAAGGGGTCATGTATCTTTGAAAGGAAATATTATCTTATTTATTGTACAATAATTCAAAAAATAATTATTTTTAAAACTGTTAAAATTTCTTAACATCTGTTAAATAAATTTTACAGGTGTTAAGAAAGTTTTTATCTCTCAATTACAGACATTACAATAATTCTACATTTTTTATTTTGAAACTTTTTAATAAAAATATCAGAGTGAATTCTTTTTCGGTCGATGCATCATAAACTTATGTGCGTAAGATCTCTGTGATAGTTAACCAGGATTTAATGAAAGTTTAATAGCTTTTACATGATATAAATATATGACATGACGAATAATTAGCTTTTTAACAATAAAAGTTCTGTAATTTTGAGCATAAATACGCCTAAAATAGCGATAATTTTTTAATGATAATTATAATATATATATTTTTTCATTATTATTACATTCTCCCCTTCCCCCCCCCCCCTCAGAATTATGTAGTTTTGCAGAAAATTTATATTTCATCATTTTAATTGCAGAGAATTTTACCATGTGCAATTTTTTTTCATTCTTTTTTCGTTCTTTCTTCCTTTTTCTTTTTTTTTTTTTTTTTTTTTAATGATGTATCATTTGCATGTAATCCTGCGCTCAAGGTTATATCAACACACACACAAAAGTAAATAAATAAGTTAAAAATGTGCAAGTAGAGAGATGAAACCTCTTTTAACATTGGTTAAAAATTATAAGTTTTAAAAGCAATTATTTTTTAAGTTATTGGAAAAAGTATCGTGATAATTTTCTACCGATATCTCCACCATTTTAAAAGGTGTAACTTAAAGAAATGACTTTTCAATTTCTTGAACTTATAAAACTAAATATGTTATATTGAAAATCAAAAATTTTCACTTATTATATTTTTACGGTTACAATTTAAAATTTGTAATTTAACTTGGTGAGTGTCACTGTATGTTTACACTTTATTTTTATTTGGTTTGGATAAATCAGTGCAACGTATTTTCAGTTGTTAAATTTGTGGTTAACTGTAAAAATTAACATCACTAGTTCAAGTATTAAAATTTTCCTTTATTAAATTGCAGAAAATTATTATAAAAGATTACTATATAAAAACAGTGATGCTAAAGCTGTGCTAGAATGTGCCCTTGTTTCTTTCTATCACTAAAATATCCTAACCTGATAATTGCCCATCTGCGCAGCACTAGTGCGACGTAAAACCCAACCAACCAACCAACCTAACCTGATAATGATTTGCTTATAAGCAAATATAAGGCGACCAAATTTTTGTAACCCAATTTGAAGACAAATCATCGCAGCGTCCTCAAATTTAAGGGCCATTCGAGGACAGAGTTAAATTATGCTTCAATTTGAGGATATTTGAGGACAAATTTGTAAATTCGAGGACATTTGTCCTCAAAGGATTTTCAAATTGTTGAGGACATAGATCGAAATTCGAGGACTTATAAAGCTCGCGTAGGACTCAAGGTGTTTTGATTGTTATATTTTCTCTGAATTTTATCTTGCTTTCGTGGATGATCCAGATGGCATGTCTTTGGACCCATTTTAGAAGGTGCGTCCCAGACCACCGCCAATGGCTAATACAGTAGCACAAGTTTAAGTTAAAGTCCACTCACTCACTTTTTCTCAATTCTGACAAAAACGGAATGATTTCTTTTTAGAATCAAATAATAAAATTAAAATTTTAATCACCATGTAAAGAAATCACACAGAACATGTTTCACGCAGAATGTGGCAAACAAACTATCATAACTCTGATTAAAGAAAATGCGTTAGGAAAATTTCAATCAGCTTCTATCTTTGACTGATAAATATTGTTATTGCCAGTTACAGCTACGCTTTATCATCGTATTTCTCATATTTTGTAAAGGAAAAAAAAAAAAATGTTTCATGAACGAATGACAGGTGATCGGTTTCCGGATTTGCTAATATCCCGGATAAAAACCACAGGAAAAAATACTGATAACGCTTTTTCAACGGATATATCTATTAATGCCACTAAATAATCAAAACGAAAGAATTTTCTGTTTCGTGTTGATTGATATTTTCATTTTTATCTATGATTTTTTAACTTTTTGTATGCGTTTTCTAGTAATATTTAAGTATTTATCTTAGCATTTGGGAGAAGGTATATGTATTAATGTATGTATGTATGTATAGAGTAATCAACGAGATAAATAAAGTAAAGTGCTAATTCAATGGATAAACGATTAGCTTTCCTTGGTTCAGTATGAATCACGGGACATGAACCAATAGATTGCTAGGTTTGGCCCTTTATCACTATTTTGGCATTTAAAATTTCAATTGGGCAAATTATCAACGTTATTAGGTAACTGAAATAAATTGTTTTTAAAATAATTTTTTACGTATTTCACATTATAATAAATAATAAAATACTTTTTCTTTCATAATTTCCCAACAAAGTTTAAAATTTATGAAGAAAAGTTAAACTTTTTTAAGAGCTAAATTTAACAACAAATAATAATTTATCAACTATTTTAAATATTTTCTCGGTTAAATTTCGACTATACGAAATAAAAAAGAAGTAAAATAAAAACAAAAATGATTCAGAACAAAAAAATATTAAACTACATGAGTAAACAAAAACATTGGCGGTTACGACTTTTGCCAAGTAGAATCTCCAAACCGTTGCCATAGAAATTTATTGAAAATAAGCTGTTGCCAAGGGAACCAACGCATAGATGGTTCATGTCACATGACTCATGTTGGACCATGTCAGGGTTACCATTTATCATTCTACTTTATTTATCTCGTTGAGGTTGAGAGTAACAATAATGTAGAATGCAAAAATTACAAACAGATGATAAATTTCCATCATAATCCACAAAATCTTAAGTAAATTAATAAATAACTATGACAGAAATAACTATATACCGGGTAATCCCAAAATCACAGAAAAAATATAAAAAAAATATTATTCAAAAAGTACTTGACTGTAGCTCTATGCGGCTTTCACAAAAATGTACAGGAAAACACTGGATTTTTTTAAAATATACTTTTAAATATATATATACAAGAAAAAATATTTGTTACAATTTTCACTAACGTATCGCGTTGTATTCATATTGTCCTCTCAAATTGTAAACACATACGTTTAACCCATTTTATCCCATTGTCCTATTTAACCCTCTAAGCGTTTGAACCGGATTTTTGTAACCCCAGTAGACGCCCTTCAAACGGTTTGAGACTGATTTTTGTAAAGCAAGAAATTTCTCTCCAAATCGTGCGAGGCGTAAAATTGTAAAGTCCGGTTTCCACTTGCGCTCATTGGGCGGTTTCTATTCAGAATCCTTTGATGTGGTCAGGCGAGCTCACCGGAGCTCAAAGCCCTCGAACGGGGATGGAATCAAACCCCCTGCTGAGATAATTGAGGGCCAGGGGTCTTTGTCAATTTTGCATGCTTTCCTTTGAGGTAACTGCGCAATCTGATAAAAAAAGGTTACAATTGGTGACAAGACATTTGGCTCTTTGTGTCGGAAGCGTGATTAATGACGTTTTGAGCGTTGATCTTAAGTGGATACTGGCCTTAACTTAAAATATCTACTCCGAAAGCGTACGGAACGGAAACTTGTAACTCACTCTTCCCCCTTTTACCAAAGTGAATTGACAAGGGGCGGACAAAGACGATAAGGATTAGTTGACAGTTGATATACTTCTTTGTTAAACGAGAGGGTTGTATACAATAAAATAGTGAAACATATTCAAGAAGAATTCTTTTGTTGATAACATGTAAAGGTAGTTGAAATACTGCTTTGCTGAATACATCTTCGCAAAATAAACTTTAGTTTTTGCATCTTACTTTAAGAGATTCCTATCCTATAAATAATTATAAAAATCATTAATTATTTTTATAAATCAACAATTATTATTTGTTAAATCATCAGCTTTATTTTATTATTATTATTATTATTTTAAACTAACCGAATATTCAGCATAAAATACTGTTTTAATTAAACTTTAATATACACAGCATTTTACAATCTTGTAAAACGCTTTTTTTTTTTTTTTTTTTTTTTATTCATACAAAAAAAAAAAAAAAAAAAAAAAAAAAAAAAAAAAAAACTGGGAAAAAAAATATTTTGGGATGTTATGAATGCATTTTAAATATTTTTGATTGATTTACCTGTTATAAAAATTTTTGAAATGGTATAATTCAAGAAATCACGTAGGAAATTGTACAAAACTTTATATTTATTTAGACCTAGACAAAAATTTGAGCTGATTAGGTTTTAATTATTATCGCCTAATATTAAAGCTCATGTCAGCTTTGCAAAATTTTCGACATTTATAGCAATATCAATGAAAAGGGATTATAATAGAATTTAAATTAAATATTTTTTTATGAAAAGCAGAATTATTATTATTATTATTGTTGACCATTAGATATTAGTTGTCGCTATCTGATATATTACGGTCTATGACAAAATAAAGGGTGTGGCAAAATTTGGGATGTCACTATACGATTATTTTCTGCATATTAAAAGTAATTTGTGGAACCTATAAAATTTAATGAAGGGTTATATGCCTAAGTCTGCATGTGTTTTAGTATAAATAATGTCAAGTAAGCCTATCGGATGTGCAATGGTGTTCCAGTAACAATAAAAATTATCAAACATAATTTAATTGTTTGTTTTCTCTGTCTTTTTTTAGTCTTTTTCTTGTTATGACTTTTTTCTGCTATTCGTACGTAAAGTATCCAGTGTATTTGAAAATGATTGCAATTTATCTGATGTATAGTATTAATTGCACGGATCAACATATTTGATCGCATTATTTTCTACCAACAAGCTCTGTCCGCTTCATTGGTCATTATATTTAAATAAAATTTGAAAAATAAATGAATGATAATAATAATCTTTTTCTTATATTACTTTATAAATAAATAATTCCACTGAAATCACTGAAAACCTTGCTTCGGGTACCCGCTGCTTTCGGCAGTGTATTGCTTGCTCGCACTATGTCTGGTCAAGGCCACTATTACCTACGAAATGCCTTACCAAGGCACTTCAATTTAGATGCTTATTGGATGACAAATAGCTTCGCTATTATTCAAGAACAATGATTTTACAGATGTCTATATCTCAGCACCTATTGTACGTTTCAATTTTGGCATTATGTGTTAGCGAGACATGGTAGCACGTTTTTTTAGCCCTCACTTTGTGATAATGCAATTATTAATATAATGAATTTACAATTATATTATAAAAACTATAAACAAATATGAATTTTGTTTAAATTTAAAATTCAAATTTAAATTTAAACTATTTTTACTATATTACCAATACTTCATATAAATACATTTAAGTAAAGAAAAAAAATAAAATATGTATAATTATATAAATAAAATATAGTTTATTAAATAAAAAATAAACAGTACAGTAATCGCGGCCAAATACGAAACGTATGTGAAATTAATATTTTAAAAAGATGTAAAAATTAATTCGATTGCGAAATACAAGAAATGTAGTTATTAAATTGTTAAGTTTCTGAGAAATAGAAATAATTCAAACCCACATGGCAAGCATTTATTAACCCCTTAACTGTCCCAGACGTAAAAATACGCTGCGAAGTACGATCATCTGCATTTTGCTGCCACCAGTGAAATTACTCACACAGCTTTGGAATACAATAAAATAATCTTGAAAATGATCTTGACAGTGTTTTTGAAGGATTTATTCATTTCAGTGTTGACAGAAAACGGTGACACTGGGAAGCGTATCTCATATACTGTCCTCGGCAGGTAAGGGGTTAATTTGCAACTTCCGATAAATTCTGCTTTTTCAAATTCAGAGATGATCATTATCTATGCCATAAAAAAAAAAAAAAAAGAAAAACTTCGGCTGAAAAAAGATTTATTTTTATTTTTATTTTATTTTTTATTTGAGTTAAAAGAAAAAGTAATCAATTATGAAAGAAATTTATTATATTAAAATAATTTGTCAGTGATAAGCATCTTAAATAAAGAAACTGAATATATATAATGTTAATGATATTAATAACAATTTAATTATTGACAAATTTCCCAACTTTAGAACTTTTAATAAAAATTTAGTTTAAATTCATTATATTCCAAAATTTTTCTAGAAATAAATAAGAATTTTTATAAAATAATTATACTAGCTTTAGATTACGGTAGTAGTTTTTAGGCAACATTAATTATATAGATACTCACTTTTTGGAAAATTTATTATTATTATTATTATTATCCTCACTATTAAAATTATTATTATTATCCTCACTATTATCCTCACTATTAAAATTCTTACACAAATAATAATTAAAATTAAATAAATAAAAGAAATATCTGTTAGAAGCAATATTTATTTTTGAAAGAGAGGCTTTTCTTTTGCTGGATGTTGCCGGTAATTCTGCTTTATCGATGTTGGTTTACAGGGATATATATATATATATACATATACGACTTTTTCTTCTGTCGGAAAAAGTAATCCTTTCGTCAAAAATAAATAAATAAATAAATAAAATACGGGGAGGAGAGAAGGGAAAAGTGTAGTGCAATCAGATTAAGGAAAAATAAAAAATAATGAATTTTACATTTTTTGTGCAAAACAGTTTTTTGACATGACAATTAGATTCTTTAAAATTAAATAAAGTATGAAATTTAGGTGGAACATTTCATTTTAATTCATTTCAGTCATTTTAAAAAGTACTTGGACCAGTTTTATGGTCAAAAAATGAGCGACGTACTTTTTAAGATGATAGAAATGAATTTAAATGAAGCGTTGCCACGCAATTTTCATACGTTGGTTAATTTCAAAAAATCTAATTGTCGTGTCGAAAAACTGTTTGCCCCCCCCCCCCTGGATTCTGAAAAATCAACCATTTCATTTGGTACCGACTTCATAACGATAGGACTGAGATTTCTAATTTATTTTGGTGTTACACAAAACTGGTCTACAAAAACTCCAGATTGAAACTAATAGTCCTCCGTCCTAAGGTAACGTGCATTTTTCTAAACAATTAAAATGGGAAATAATCACTTCGATGCAATAAGATTTAATGCACACACACACACACACACACACATATATATATATATATATATATATATATATATAATGAATAATTTAATTCCTTTACAACACTCAGCAAATGAAAGAAATATGAAAATACCAACAATGAAATTTGAAATGAGATGTATTACGTATAAAGTTATTATCACGATTATAATTTAATTAAATTACACTGAGAAGTAAAAACATGTTATATTACTTACGCAGAAGAGAATTGACACACATAATACTTAAGCCTAACAATGAGATAATTTGCAGAATCCATAAACCAGTGAATACAGGCCACACACACACACACACACACACACACACACACATATATATATATATATATATATGAGTTTTTTCTGTACTGTAATTATTGAAAAATAAAATTCTGCACAAAACGAAATTTAGTTCAATACAACAGGACGTAATTTTATCTATTTTTTTCATATAAAGGCACGCAGTAACTGTGTTTCATTCACTAGCACTGATTACTATAGTCATTTCTTAAAATTTATTTGGTATAGCTTTAATATAGGAGCCTCTTGACGGTTTATAAATTTTTGTAGTCATTTTGGCGATCAAATAAAATGGTTATGGTAATTGCGTAAGTAAAGATCTTGACGAGGAAAGTTCCAGCTACTTCGGCGACAAATTTCAAATTTTGCCAAATATTTTATACTGCAGCTCTTTTTCTTTTTTTTCTCAATCTATTCTTTTTTAATTAATTAATTATTTAAAAAATACATTTTCGACATGAAAAGAAATATATTTAGATATTTATTTATTTTTGACTCATGAATAAGAGAATCTTTCGATATATAATTTTTTTAGTTTAAAAATTTTTTAAATTGTCATATTTATCTCATAAAATTTATTTATTTTCAGAAATTTCCATTTCTTTTATAAAATTTAAGACTTTGCATTTATTGTAATTTATTAAAAGTTGCCATCAATATTTTAGAAACTTTAACTTTCTTTTCAATAATTTAAAAATGTTACTTATAAGTTTCTCAGATAACTAATTATGTCATATTTTACTATTAAAAAAAAAAAAAAAAAAAAAAAACATAAATAAATCCAAGCATACTTTCCTTATAATTATTTTCAACATTTATAAATAAGAATAAGAATAAGAATAATGCATATATATCATTCCATACTGAAAATATATCATGTCTTTAGCACGATTCTCCTCAATTGTATTTTAATTATTTAAAAAGGAAACATGTTTGCAGGTCCCCCCCCCCCTCCTCTTTCCTTTTTCCGACATAAAATAAATATATTTACTTGTTTATTTATTTATGTTTGGCATCACTATTTTTTTCTTTTAATTTTAAAGTTACCATGTTCTTTTCATTTAATACTTTTTGGACCAATATCCGATTGAATTAAATAATACAGCATTAACTATATTTGGTCTTGATTAATAGGTGTACCAATTTTTAATGAAATCTAGTTATCCGAACAGATACAATGGCGATTTTTCAGCTTTATGCATTTTAAATAAAACAAAAATGTTTGCACGTTCATTGAAGGTGTAATCATAGCTTCCTAAACTAGATGCCTTCCACATGGCTCGGAAACTTGGCAACAGTTAAAGCGGTAGAGAGCGCCGCCTGGTACAGATTGCGCGACTTTTGTATTCAACAGTGGGATTTGATATAAATAAAATGCGAACAGAATCAAAGAAACGTCGATTATATATATCATACATCACTACGTAAAATTATTGCTGACAGTTGAATAAAATAGTCGCGCAATCCATACCAAGTGGCGCTGTCTACAGTTTGAACTGTTGCCAAGTTTCCGAGCCACGCGGATGGCATCTAGTTTAGGAGGCTATGGTGGCAATAAATGGCGACAGCTCTTAATCGTTGTCTGAAAGAAATAGTACGACCCGCCGTACTACAAAAAAAAAAAAAAAAAAAAAAAAAAGGAAAGAAAAGAAAAAGAAAAAGTAGTAAGCAAAAATGTACTGCATCTGGACAGATTTTGAGACGACTGGAAATTTGAGAAAATGCCGCAACTGTGCCTGTCTCTGATATTGTACACAAATCGGATTAGACAAAGTAATAGAAATAGAACCAACTTATTTAGTGATATTACTGTCAAAGTGGATTAGAGGTATTATACTGGGTGAAAACATTTTGTATATTGCGCTGTAAATGTAAAGACGGGCAATTAGAAAAGAAAAAAAAAGTGTTTTAACGTCAAATCGGAATAAAAAAAAAAATCTTAATGATGTCTGTAAAATCAGAGTTACCCAATATTTGTTTCAGAAGGAATTATTTAAACTAAAGACATTTCAGTGCTTTAAAAGTATTGAATAGGAAGATAACAATCGGAGTACTGTGAATTACTGCGGTAAAAATCGGAAGATTAAATTTTAATCGAATGTAGGAAAAAATGGCACCGGTAATAATGGCACCGGTAAAAATGGCACCAGTAATAATGGCACCGGTAAAAATGGCACCTGCGATTTGCGAAGCATATGCTAAAAGGAAAAATGATCGCATTATTGAGAAAAATTAGGAGATAGAGTTTTGTTTGGTCAACATGATATATGTAGCCTTCAGAAACATTTATCTAGGTAATGAAATGCTAAGTTAGCACAATATTCGAGCTAACTACCAGCTAAAAAAAAAAAATCTTAAGAAAAGAAAAATTAATTTATAAAATAAGAAAATTTCTTTTAAAAAGTGCATTACGGAAAAACACAATTTTAATTTATTGAATTATATTTTTCCAATATTTATACAAAAATAAATAATAATAATTATTATTATTACAATAATAATACTGTACAATTGAAAGAAAAAAAAAGGCATTGCATAACGAATATCAGTGTTTGGTAGGACAAAGAAATATTTTGTCGTGACATTGAGGTATTTTCAGTTGGGACATTGTCATACTTCAAATAAAGTAACAGATATGTTTACATGGTTAACTATAAAAGAGAGAAAAGGCGGCCATATACGAAATGAAGTATCCTGTCATGTATCGTAATCAGGAAGGTAGAAAGAGATTGTATTACCATGATCGTAATACAGCTTTTCCTAAGTTTAAAATATCATTTAAGTACACGGGCACACATCAATTGTGCTTACGTTAATCCCCCCATTGTTAAAAATACATCAATTGCGCTCGCGAGAAAAATTACTGATAACATTCATTGTCATCCCCCCCCCCTCTTGTATACGGGAAGGTAACGAATTATAATTTCTGGGAAGGAAAACATTATTTACTTATTCTCGTGTTATCTCCTGGGTAAAGATAATAGGCTCCAATAAATTCAAACAAGAGCAATTAAAAAAATGTTTATATTATATTATTTATTTAAAGAAATATTTATATTACGCAAATAAAAGCAAGTCTTGCTTTTGCCTCCAAGGCAGTAGCACATGTTTTTTGCACCTGATGAGGAAATGCCAAGTCCTTTCGAAAACGGTTGTGCTGGATTGAATTTTATGGTCTGTGAAAGAGTTTTAAGTTTAAATATTGAATATACACCATATTTTTATTTAGTTTTGTCTTACCTGTAAAGTTTTCAAAATATTTTCCCATTTAAATGAAACATAAGTACTTCAAAAAGAAATCCAAAAATCTCATACCATCAATATCTTATGACAGAATAAGCTGAACAATTTGTTCTGGTATGCAAAATGTTTTTTGAAAAACAAATTTATTCCTGAAAAGCTTTCAAAAAATTGAAACAAACAAATATTAATGATTATCAGAAAGCTTTATCGACAAATTATGCAAATTTGAATAGTCAAAATCATTTAGAATTTTTTTTCTGATTTTTGAAAAACCTACGAGCGCAATTAATGCGTTTATGCTTTTGGATATGATCTCGGCGCAACTGATGCCTATGAGGATGAAGGACCTAAGCGCAATTGAGTAGTACCTCCTAGGGTGCCTATATTACTATTATCTTATCGAGGCACCCTAGTACCTCCTATTCTTAAGCGCAACTCAATAACGGCCAAGTAGGGCTGATAGCCTGCAAGGGGGAGGGGGAGGGTAGAGAAACATTCAGAAGCAAGCATTCGGGACTGGGTGAATTGGTAAGTATAAAAGTGGACAGGATTTCTTTGAGAGAAAGAAAACTGATAACCTGTAGACCTCCGTAATACTCTCTCCTTTAATTGCATTCTAGGGACGGGATGTGAACAAAAAAAAAAAAAAAAAAAAAAATCTCACAACTTCATAGGCATTTTGTAAACTTAAAGGTTTATTACTCACTTCCTTTGGGTAAATTTGAATAGGATACCAGAAGATTTTCTTATTTCTTATCATGCTTATTCTTATTTCACATCTTGCTGTTGGAAAGACAAAGCAGTTTTTTTTTTCTTTAACCGTTTGCAAAAATGTCATCTTTATTTAGAAAACGAAAGACTGTCTTTAAAGGATAAAATCAAAATTTTAAGGAAATTTCCTGAATTTCTACATTTTTAATTATCTTTAAAATTTATCCTACTTATTAAAATTATTTTAAATTTCATTAAAAATTATCTTAGTCGAACAAATGTAAAGGAAATCATGAAAATTAATTTGATTTTTAATAATAATATAATCCTTTATTATGTATTAATGTGTTAAAAAATTTTTTCAGTTGTACGATTTTTTCATTTGTACGTTTTTCTGGAACGGTCCCTTAAAAAACGTATAAACGGTGTCACCTGATAAAGAAGTCACGAAAAAAAGTCACCGGAAAGAAAGTCATGCGGGAAAAAAGTCACTTTAAAAAAGTAATAAAAGAACATACATAAATAAAAATGCGTTTTAAAAGCTTGTAAGAATGTTTTAGAGTGAGTATGTGATGAGTACACATGTTTAGTATAAAAACTGAAAACTATGTGAAATAAAGGCAGTATTTCAAACAAATGAAACTCAAACAAAACTAAGAAGGAGCAGAGGCCACCACGGCTTAAGACTGGTGGAGCAGGATAAACAAGTATTTTTATTATTAGGTTAAAAAAACAATAATAATTACTGATAATTAAAAACCAAATTTATATGAACTAAATCAATCATATATATTAGGAATTAAAGAATTAAAATAATGACTTATGATTACATATGTGTGTATATATAATATATGTGTGTATGTACGTATGTATGTGTTAATAGATGCTTTTGTAAGATATATATATATATATATATATATTATATATTATATATTATATATTCAAATATGAAAAATTTAACTTTTTGAAAATTTTATTTAAAATTAAAATTTGTTTTTAAAACTAATAATAAAAAAATTTATTAATTTTTAATTTCTTAATGTATAAGTTTTTAATAAAAAAAAAAAAAATTCTTATGATGTCGAGTACATATATTAATTAACTAACACACAAACGGATAAACCATATCAGTTTTGTGATTTTTAGATTTCTCACACCTCAAAACTTGTAGAAATGTAAAAAAAAAAAAATAATAATAAAAAAAGGATGAAAATTTTTATGATTGCCTAAGATCCCCATACCTGTAGCATGATATAGAAAAAAAAAAAAAATACACAGATTGATAAATATTTATATATATATATATATTTTAATGGAGATTGCTTCAACTTTTTCTCGCACTTGCCTAATGATATTTTGGAAGTAATAAACCATATATATTTTCAGTCATTTTAATTTTAATTTAATTTAATTTATTTATTTTTATTTATTTAATCCTTTTTTACCCTTAGTTAATTGATACGGTACAAAACAAAATATATTAATTGATTGAAAAAAATAATTTATGTATAATGCTTTATATTAAAATTAACTTTTGTAGCTATTACTTATTAAGAATCTTACAGTAATGAAATATTTTTTTCGTTTAAATGTAATAAAATAATAATAATAATAAATCCTTTCGTTCAAAGTTCAGAGTAACAAAATAAGCTCAAATTATTTTTATTCTTAGTAGTAGCAGTAAATGTTTTTTCACATTTCCTTTAGAGAGTGGTAAAATAATAGATTTTCAAAATAAGAATAATGCATATAGAATAGAATTAAAAAGAATAGAAGGGTATTCTCTAATAAAAGACAACTTTTTATTATTATTATGTATTAAAAAATTTTAAAGTAATTAAAAAATGTTTTAATTATATTAATTAAAAAATAGTAGGAGTATGGCTTGACAACTTTTTCTTCCTGATATGCATTAATAATTCGAAAATAGTAACTCCATTTTTGCTGCATCTTTTATTAGATATATATCAAAAACCTTTTCAAACATTCAATTATATGAAACCAAGTATCACATGAAGAGCTGTAAAAAATGAATAAATTTGACGAAAAGAGAAAAATAAGCAACTTGATATAGAAACATACAAATTCATTACTTTATCAAGGGCATTAAATGAATGTTGTATGCGAATTAGGTGATCCTTCTATCATGCTGTATGCAAACTGCTAAACATTTACAGCATGCAATTCCCGAATATATACATATATATGTATATATAATATTTCATTTATTACTATATGTTATTTCTTATCTCTAAGTTTACATGTATATCTAAAATGTCGATACTTGCATATACAATAATTCAATTTCTAATTACATATAATATGAATCGTCTTTCGTAACGCACTCTTCATTTATCAATAATTTAAAATGAAAAGCTTAATACTACATAAAAATTACAATGAACTCAATTGGACAAAATTATTAAGTAAGTAAATAAATGAATAGAATAAAAAGTAGTTAAAATGGGGAAAAAAATTAAATTAATTATAACAATTAAATTTAATAATAAAATTTAATTATAAAAATTAAATTAATTATAACAACTATTACCTACTTTTAATGAAAATTTTCAAAAATGTTACATATACTCAGGAGGGCGGGGAGGTGGCATACTGAGGGGTGGGGGAGTTCTTTTTAAATCACTTTGCTTTACATTTATAGGAAATTTTGTATAAATATCTCTTATTGTTTATCAAATTGCAGAGAGGGTTATATTATCGACTGAGAGCTAGAGGGCACATGGAAAGAATATATTTTTACACCACCCTGTTGGATATCTAATGAAATTTTACTTGTTTATAAAACATTACAGTGAGGGTTGCATATCAGTTTCCGTCTCTTCATAAGTTTGTACGCAAAAATTCAATGCATGATTTTAATCTGTAGAAAAAAAAACAAATAAATAAAAACGTAATTTCAACTTTTAACGTGTCCTTTTTGCCCCCCCCCCCCCGTAGAAATAAAAAATGTACACTCTCATTGATATTTAGCATGTGTTTTACATGTTGAAAATTTCCGTGCTTTTAACAATTGCTGCTTGTAAAATACACGTATGAATGCAAAAAAAAAAAAAAAAAAAATCTAGAGGTGAACGTGCAGAGAAAAATAAAATAATGTTTTTTACATCATACCATCATTCTCTTTTCCTCTCCATCTTAGAACCCCTTAAATAATTTCCATGACACATATCTTTCACAAGCAGTTATTGTGAAAAGTGCCCTTTTTTCCGCGATCTGGGAAAAAGGGCTTGCAAAATACTTGCTAAACATGAACGATAGCGAAATTTTTTTGTTTTACGTAGTGGGGGGACGGGGGAGGATGGGACAGATTAAAGAAAAAAATTCTGCTTCAGAATAATCTTTTTACAATTTTTGATATTAACTTTTTAACTAATGTCTGATAATAATAATACATTGAATTTTTGCATACTAACTTAGGAACTGAAAGATACTACGATACGCATCCCTCTCTAGAATTTTTCATAAACAATAAGTGATATTTATAAAAAAATTTCTATACATGTGAAGCGATGTGATTTAAAAATAACATTCTTTCCCTCCCTGTTCCCCTCCCCCCCCCCCACCCACAAGTATAGGAAACACTCACCATAATTTTTCATTAAAAGTAGGTGATAACTGTAGAAATTTTAATTAAAATTAGTAGCATTGTGCACCCCCCCCCGTCCCTAAGGTATATACTAAATGAATGTTGTACACAATCAATTGAAATTTCAAGAAATATGATTTAGAAATCATTCTTCAAATGTATTATTCATATTTATTATTTTGCGATTTGCTTATTACAAAAGTGCCCTTTTATTTGGTATCCGGAAAAAAAAAAAAAAAAAAAAAAATCAGCCCTGGAAAAATCACCACGGAATAAAGCACCCTTACATGAACTATCCACAAAAGGAGACCAAATATTAATGAAGTAAAATTTCTATTATGGTATTGCGGGTCAATGAAAAATAAAAATTATGAAATGGAGTTTTATGAATGGTTTTGTAAGTAACTCTTTTGAATCGAAAATTTTTAATGATATGATTGATACTTCATTATTATATCTTTACTAAATAATTTGACATTTTGTTATGGAAAGAAAATCATTGTTGAAATACTTTACTATGTGCTTTACTGTGTATAATACTTTACTTTACTAATAACAGGTCTGTGACGTTCATGCTTAATAGGTGATTTTTTTTTTTTTTTTCATTTCTTCGTATACAGTAATCATATAATCCCCCTTCACCTTGTACCCACCTGCGAACAACAAATGGACAACTGAAGCTGTCACACATTTCAAAACTGACTAACATGCCAAATCCTCTTTTGAAAAATTATCTTTTACTGCATGACAGTTGCACATTCAGAAGCAAATATCAAAGTGCTATAACCTAGAATTTTTAGAAAAATAACTTTATAAATTTGAAAAGAATCTATATTTTACATTTGAACCCATCTTATATATAATTTTTAAAATTAAGTTTTCATTAAATAAAATTAAATACTCTAAGATACTATTGATATAATAATAGTATATATATATGAATTTAGGTAAAAATGGCAACGGAAAAAATGGCAACGGAAATAATGGCACCGGAAAAAATGGCAACGGAAATAATGGCAACCGGAAATAATGGCAACAGGAAAAAATGGCATCGGAAATAATGGCAACGGAAAAAATGGCAACGATAAATATACAAAAAAGGGTAACAAGATAAAGGAAAACGAAAAAGGATAATTTGAGAATTCTTACTGGCGAATAATATGCTAAAAATATCAGAAGAGTAAAATATATTTCATCATTAGTACTGATAGCATTTTTCGCCGTCAGATATAAATGTGTATATATATTTATATTTATAATTACCTTATTATATATATATATATATATATATAAGGGCTCTGAATATTTGAATCATTCATTTTCCAACTTTTTTCGGTTTTAAAGAAGAAATTTTAACCTTTATTAATATATTTATTCACGTATTCAATATTTGTGCGATTTTATGTCAATGTTAGTTATTTAAAAAATAAAATAAAATTAATGGTTAAATTAAAAAAAAACTAAAGAATTGTGGATCGGTGGAGATTGGAGGCTAATTTTAATTTTTGAGCATGGATAAACAGGAAGGATTTCTTTGTGTAGACAATGACAGAATTAGGAAGGAAATGTTTTTCCTAGAAGCGTTCTCCAGTTTTTTCTTTCATCTGGCAATGCCATTGAGTTACACTCTGCTTTTGTTCTTTTGTATTCTCATCTCACAGTTCACAATCATAATCTACGTAGTGGCCCTTCTCATATAGCCCTACGTAAGACTACTATATAACTACTCTTTGAACACTGAATAGATAAGGAAGATTTTAAAAGGCCAGAATTTATGATGTTTCCTTCCTTTGAGATACAGAAAACAGAAAAAACCCCTTAAATTCTTTACAGATGTTAAAATCTTGCTTTCCTTTCTAGAAGAATCTTGTTGTCGTATAAAAAGATGTAAAGAAATGAACACAAAAGTATATTATACAATACGCCTTTTTGAAAGGTTTGACATAAAAAATTAAAAAGACATACAATTGAAATTTTAATATGCAATTTTGATTCGTAAAAATTTAGTCTAGACAAGTGAATTTTTACGTAATATTATTACATAAATAATAATTAAGAATAGTATTTTAAATTTTTAACGTTTTCAATGGTATATTTAGTTTTTTATTTAATAGTAGTATTTAATGAAGTATTATGAATTTATAATTTTTTAATATAATAATTAAATTTAATACTCATTATGATTGCTTACCTTAAGTAGAAATAATAATAATAATAATAATAAGTGATGATTACATTGAAGATAGGCATTAATTACAAAATATCTTTTATAATCATCTGAAGCACTGATTTTCTATGAATAGTAAATTTAGCATCACAAATTAAGTTATTATATATGTATTTTCTTTTATATTCAATAGAAAGTATTGGATTCGTAAAAATTTTCAGTTTCCGGTTTTCGATGGAATTACATGTTTTGAAAGATACAGAAAATGATTTGACCATTTTTAGAAAATATATGTCTGTCTGGGATCCTGGAAAAAAAGGGCACCGGTAATAAGGGCACTTTTTCACTTCGCAAATTGCAAAATAATAAATATCAAATAATAAATTTCAAATTACATTTTTAGAATTTCATTTGATTTGGTACACCATTCATTTATTTTTTGTTTGGGAAAAGGGGGAGGGGGAGTTAGCAGAAAGTTGAAAGAAAACAATTGTTTTTATACCACCTTCTTACCGATTTTAATGAAATTTTGTAATATTCACGTACAACTTGTGACTATCACAATGAGTGTATTATATACACGAGGGGGGGGGAGATGGAAATAAAAAATATTCTTTTTAAAAATACCCTATTATAGATTTAAAAAAAAAAAAAAAAGTTGTATAATCACGTACAACCAGGGACCAATTTACTCGCTTGGAGGCCCAGGGCACTCAAGTTCAATGGGCTCTTTTCCTCATGCTTTAATATTACAAAAAACAAAACAAATCGCATATTTTTGATTCACGCGTCTAAAAATTCTCTCCACTTTTCATTTTATCGCTGCGAGCCTGAGATTTAGTTAACCTGTAAGAGTTTGGAATGCAGTATCAGTAGTATGCAGTTGTATTTGCGTTTAGTGAAAATATTGCAATTTTTTCAATGAAATGATAGTTTTCTTGTAAGATCATAACCGCTGAATTATATAACAGTACAGTAACACCTCCATCCATTGACGAAAAAACAAAAAACAACGACCACTATAGCAAGATTTGAAAATTTTTCATTTTAAGAATATCTATGTATTTTTAATGTATGATGGAGTTTCTTGGAGGCCCCCCTCAGTGTAAGAGTCCAGGGCACATGCCCCTAATGCCCTGCCTTAAATCAGGCACTGCGTACAATTTGTGAAACAATAACTGTAAGTTTCAGACATACTTGGAAGATGGGGAGTTAAAGAAGGGGGGGGGGGGGAGGAGGGCAGAGAAAAATAAAATGATTTTTTATATCACCATTTTACCGATTTTAATGATATATTCTATAACTATCACTTACTTTTAATGACGATCTCAATGAATGTATTATATACTTGGGGGGGGGGGTAGGGCAAGGGAGCGCAGATGGAAGTAAAATATATTATTCTTTAAACTACCCTATTATCGATTTAAAATATATATATATATGTATATACAACGTACTGTTTAAGAAAAATTACAGTAAGTATTACACATATCTGAACGGTTCACTAAGGGAGGAGGGGGGGGGGGGAGCAGAGTGAAGAAAATGGTTATTTTCATATCACCATGCTACTTATTTATATGAAAATTTGTACTATCCAATTACATTTTTTAAAAATTATAATGAAAGTTACCTACAGTTGATAAGGGCTGGGGGGGGGGGGCAGATGAAAGTTAAAATAACCTTTTTAAACAACACTTATTATCCATTTCTTTTATTTGACATTTTGTGTAAATATCACTTAATATTAATAAAAAATTACAGTGAAGTTACACATGTCTAGGGGGGGGGGGCACAGAAGAAAAGAAAATGAATGTTTATATCACTATATTTTTCATTTTAATAAAATTTGTTATAAATATCACTGAATATTTAGGAAAATTTTCGCTGATTGTCATGTATATCTTGAGAGCTAAGGGGAGGGGGTAAAAGAGAAAAATAATTGTATAAGTATCACAATGTTACGGATTTTAATTAAAATTTTAAAAACTATCACCTACATTTAATGAAAATTTTCAAAGAGTGTTATATATATTTAGGAGGAAGTTGGTGCTGAGGAAAAAAAAAATGCTTTAAATCACTTTGTTTACATTTTTAGGAAATTTTGCATAAATATCTCTTATTGTTTATCAAAAATTGAAGAGAGGGGGGTTTCACTACTCGGTGAGAACTAAGGGCTAATATATTTTTGTACCATCTTGGTATCGATTTAATGAAATTTCCTAGAAATATTACTTACCGTGTATAAAACACTACAGTGAGGTTAAGTATCAGTTTCTTTCTCTTCCTGAGTCTGTATGCAAAAATTCAATGTATGATTTAAATCTAAAAAATGTTACAAAAAAATGAAATGTTTTCTTTTTATCCGTCTCTTTTGCCCTCCCCCCCCCACGTAGAAATAAAAAAATTACTCTCTCGTTGATGTTTAGCATGAGTTTTACAAGGAGAAATTAAGAAAAGTGCCCTTTTTTCCGGCTCACGGAAAAAAGGGCACTTTTCTTTATTGTTTCTACTAGGGGAAGGGGGAGGATGGGACAGATTTAAAAAGAAAAAAAAAATCTGTTTCAGAATAATCATTTACCAATATTTTATATTAACTTTTAATTAATGTCTGATCTGAACATTGAATTGCATTTTTGCGTATTAACTTAGAAACTGAAAGATACTGCGATACATAGCCCTCCCTAAAAATTTTCATAAACAATAAAGGACTTTTATACAAAATTTCCTATAAATATGAAGTAGTATAATTTAAAACAATCGTATTTTTTTTCTCTTCCTTCTTGTCCCCCATGTATAGGTAACACTCACCGTAATTTTTCATTAAAAGTAGGTGATCATTGTTAATATTTTAATTAAAATTGGTAACATTGTGATATTCATACAAGCCTTTTTCTCCTCTGCCCGTATAACCCCCAAGATATGTTTAACAATCAGCGTAAAATTAAATGATATTTATAATAAATTTTAGTAAAATGCAAAGCACAATGATATAAAGCATTATTTGTATCTTTATATCTTCAGAACTCTCCCCCCCCCCCCCTCACCCAGACATATGTAACACTCACTGTAATTTTTCATTAACAGTAAGCGACATTTGCACAAAATGTCACAAAAAAAAAAGAAAAGAAAAGATAATAAGTGTTGTTTAAATAGATTTTGTTTTTCCTCTGCCCCCCCCCTCCCCACCATCATCACACACATACTCGTACCCCTTTTTAACTACAAGTAACTTTCATTATAATTTTAATAAAAAGTAAGCGATAATCAAACAAAGTTTCATACAAATAGCTAGTAATATAAAAACATAGTGCATAAAAAGTAGCATAGTGATAAACAAGCATAGTGATATAAAAAAAACTCCTTTTTTTATTCTGTCCCCTCCAGAGATATGTGTAACACTCACTGTAATTTTTCTTAAACAGTAAGTGGTATATACACAAAGATTTATTCAATTCGATACTAGGGTAGTTAAAAAAAAAAAAAAAAAAAAAAAAAAATCATTTCCATCTGCAACCCTCTCCCCTCCCCCCCCCCTCAGGTATATAATACACTCATAAAAAGTAAGTGATAGTTATAGAATATATCATTTAAAACGGTAAAATAGTGATATAAAAAGTCATTTTATTTTCCTCTGCCTTCCCCTCTCTCTTTAACCCCCCACCCCAAGTATGTCTGACAATTACTGTAATATTTTCACAAATTGTACGTGATTACACAAAGTTTTTTTTTTTTTTTTTTTTTTTTTTAATCGATAATATAGGAAAATATAGAAGAATGTCTTGTGGTGGCTACAACATATTATTTTTTTTCATTAATTAATTAATTTATGAAATTGAGAATTTTTTGACAATTTAATTTCTCATATTGGCATGCAGTATGTTTAATCATAATATGCACCGCAGAGTATTAGAATTCATTAATTGTAAGAAAGAAACGGCTTAGTCATTATCTATAAACAATTTAATTTTGAATGGAATTAAACTTATAATTTCTAATAAAAGTTTGGTAATGTAGCTAAAAGAAATTGATTTTGCACTGAAACATAAAAGTGGAGTTAAACTATTTTATATCATAAGATTACACTGCATTAGTAAAATTATAACAAATTAATTAAATGTAATATTTGTTATAACATTAAGATTGTTATTTTTATATAATCATTGATTAAAATAACTTTTTATTTTAAAAATAATTTGAAGGGGGTAGTTTAGGTGTTAAAGCCGATTGAGGACATGAGAGTCGACGATCATGATCTGGGATCGAACCCGGCACCTCCTGTCTACCAGTTTGGAGAGCAGAACTGCTCGGCTTATTAATTAAAAGTCCAAATAATCTTATTCAGCGATTTCAACTAAGTTAGTTTTAATAAATTATATTTTTAATAAATAAATTAGTGTTTTTAATTGGAATATTTCATTAAATAATTTTTTAACTAGCTGTATATATATATATATATATATAAAATTGTTCATAGAAACTAAATCTTTTAATATTAAAAGTGTTTTAAAATAATTTTTTCTACTAAAAGCAGAAAAAAATGTAGTAATCTCAGCTAATTTAATTATTAAAATTTATATTTTTGATAATTCTTTTAGTTTTTAGATAATTAATTTAGTCATTCTATTAAAATTTTTAGAATAAAATAATTTTAATTCTATCTTTAACTACCTTTTTCCTCATAATTATTCACAGTAAATAAAATCTTTTAATAATAAAAGTATTTTAAAATAATATTTTCTATTGAAAGCAGAAAAAGTTGTATTAAGGAGTCACACCTAATTTAATTATTGAAATTTACATTTTTGATAATTCATTTAGTTCTTAGACAATTAATTTACTCTTTCTTTTAAAGTTTTCTAAATAAAATAGTTTTAATTAGATCCTTATTCCTATAATCAATTATAGAAAAAAATATTTTTATGTTTAAGAACATTTTGAATTTATTTTTTCATTTTAAGGCTTAAACAACAGTATTAAGCAATTTGAACTAATTTAATTATTAAAAATTTATATTCTTAATAATTGAATTATATTTTATAAATATGTATTATTAAATCATTTTTTAATTATTATTTTTTTTATATGTAATCATATGTGTATATATATATACGTAATACATCTAATTATTAATTTCATTGTTGGTATTTTCATCTTTCTCTCATTTGCTGAGTATTGTAAAGGACTTAAATTATTTATTATATATATATATATATATATATATATAAATATATATATATATAATGAATAATTTAATTCCTTTACAACACTCAGCATATTAAAGAAAGATGAAAATACCAACAATGAAATTTAAAATAAGATGTATTAGGTATAAAGTTATTGTCACGATTATCATTTAATTAAAATACACTGAGTAGTAAAAACATGTTAAAGTACTTACGCATAACAGAAATGACGTATAAGATATATATATATATAAGTTTTTTAATTAAAAATATTTTGATGGTTGCGGTTTAAGCTTTAAAACCTATTGACAACATACGGGTCCTAAGCCTGGGTGAAATGACTTTCATAAGAGTTATTTCTAAGGAGCCTGTCCTTGATATATGCGATTTTCAGAAAAAAAAAAAAAAAAAAGAATATGGAAAATTCTGAATGTCTAGGATGACAAACGAGACCTTGGATCGAACCCGCAATTCCAATCTGTTAGGGCCCACCAGCGGCAGAGCGGTTCTGCGCTCAAAGCTGGTTGACGTGAGGTTCCGGATTCGATCCCAGGTCCTCATTCGGCGATCTAGCCGTTCGGAGTTTTCCATGGTTTTCTCAGAAACTTGGAAAAATATGGGCTAGGACTCCTTAGAAAGACCTCCACGGAAGGTACTCCCCCTCGGGCCAAGGACCTTAGAATAGTCAAACGGCTTTATTCCCAAACACCAACAATAAAACCAGTCTATCAGCTTGGAGAGCAGAACCAGTCGGCTACTGAAATAGGCATTTTAATTAAAAGTTTTAAAAAATGTATTAAGTAATTTCACCTAATTTAATTATAAAAAATTATATTTTTAATAAATAAATTATTGTTTTTTAATTAGAATATTTTAATGAATGATGTGATTTTTTTAAACTAGCTATTATTATTATTATTATTATTATTATTATTATTATTATCATTCAGAGAAAATAAATTGTTTTAATAATATTAAAAGTATTTTAATATAGATTTTACTATTAAAAGCTAAAACAATAATACTTTCCAAGTTTTTTAATTTTTTCCTTTCCTTATTTTTTTTTTTTTTTTATTAGTTTCAGGGAAAAAAAATATATTTTTATATTAAAAGTATTTAGAAATAGATTTTTCAATTAAAAGCTCAAATAGTTCTATTGAACAAATTAATTTTATTATTAATCATTTTGATTTTTAGTAAATGCCGTCATTTTGAATTATATTTTTATATTAAATAATATATATTTTTTTTCCTATAATCTGATATAGAAAAAAATATTTTTACATTGAAAGTATTTTAATACAGATTTTTCAGTTAAAAGCTACCACATAATATCTATTTATATAACAAGCAATAACAATGGTTAAATCTCAGCAGAAATGTAAAACTTGTTAAAAATATTGGAGAAATGAAAGTACATAGCTATTTACCCCACCTTTTGCCTACATTTTAAAGCACTTGCGGAATCATTTGTCAATGTTTATCTCAGTGACGCCACGTGCGCCTGCTCTATTCCATAATTTGAAAGCAAACAAGTAAATCTTATCTTCAATTTCAAAATATACATAACTGTTGATGATATTGTACGGATTTTATTGGGAGTCAATTGTATTTAGTAGTTCGCAAACTACTTTTTTCCGTTCAGCCCACACATCAATCACTCACACACACATAAAAACATTTATCTTTATAGATAATTGCACCTTTACCCATTTATCAAGTTATTGTTACCAATTTTACCGCTGTCTTTTTTCCCCTGTTGCCACTTTTTCCGGTTGCCATTATTTCCGTTGCCATTATTTCCGGTTGCCATTGTTTCCGTTGCCATTATTTCCGGTTGCCATTTTTTCCGTTGCCATTTTTCCGTTGCCATTTTTACCGAGCACCATATATATTTATACTGTACTGATACTATTATTTGAATAATAATAATAATAGCGATAACTATTAATGGTTATTATCAGCTATACACACACACACACACACACACACATATATATATATATATATATATATATATATATATATATATATATATATATATATATATACACATATATATCAATTATATAGCAACTACCGTTATTGTTAGTTATATAAAAGTATTAATAATTATTACTAATAACTATGTTTTTCACCTAATTTGATTTCCAGTGTAACTCTGTTGATTAATGGAGAAATTAGTTTCTTAAATTACTCATTTTCTAATTTTTCTAAATCCGTTTTCACATTCAGGGTCGTACTGGCACGACAAAGAGGGCGCTGGCAATTTGAATAAAAAGGACGCCAACAATCTAGATAAAAAGGGCGCCAGTTTACTACTAAACATTATTCAAGGTTATTATATGTAGTGGCCGAGAAGTTCTGCTCTCTAAATTGGTATAAGTAGTGTCGGTTTCGATCTCAGGTCTAAACGCTTGACCTAATCATACGAAGTTTTCCATAATTTTCTCCGAAACTTGTGTAAATATGGGAATAGGAGCTAAGACTCCTTAAAAAGACCTAATGGAAGGCATTCCACGGAGAACTGGACTCCAAGTGCAACCAATCTTGCACCAATACCAAGGTGATTTCAAAAAAGTTTTTTCATACACGACCAGAGTTCTCAAAGGCTTTTAATATATTCCTTTTCCACCTTAGACAGCTTTCTTTTCTTTTTAACGCTTCACCAATGGAATATATCGTATTAAAAAATCACTATATAAAATTTCTGATACATAAATAACATAAACTTTCCTTTGTGATAAGAGAACACTGTACACGACCCCTCTAGCTAACATCCCATTAAAGAAAAATGCCATGTCCGCTTGAATTTGAATATGTTAAAATATGCGCTCGAGCATGAAATTAAACACATTACTCCAGCTCTCACAGTTAAGTTTACAGTGATAAATTTTTTATGTAACAAAACCCATAATTTTTAAATTGCGTCATAATTTTTTAGAGTAAAAACCATAAATAACGTTGTTTCGATGACTGTATCTATAGAAATTGTGGTTTAAAACATATTCAAAAAATGGACAATGAGCAAAGAAAGGGTTGTTCGAAGTAAAGTCGATTGACTGCACTAGGATCCTAGGCCTGAGGGAGAGTGTCCTCCATTGGGGTCTTTCTAAGGGTGAAATACGTATTTAAGAAATTTTTGGAGAAAACCACAGAAAATTCGAAAGACTAGACCGACAAGCGCAACCTGGGATCGAACCTCGCACCTCACACCTACCAGCTTTGTGCGCAAAACCACTGGTAGGCCGCAAGGAAAGGGAGAATGAAGTCACAGAAAAATTAAGAACAAAAATTAAGCATTTTTCACGTAAGCTATTTCACAAGCAACAAATATTGCTCGCAGATTATTGTAAACAACAGAATGTCATAAGAAATTATTAGAATGTGTTTTATATTATTTATTTCATTATAATAAAGAAATTATGATTCAGAAGTATACAGAAGTGTTGTGAATCTAACTTTAAAGAAAATAAATTAATAAGTTAAATGCATCAAAGCATATATGCAAATCAATGCATCAAAGCAAATGCTATAATGGCATTTGTATGAAAGATAAACTTGATAATGATATGAGATATAGATATGACCATATTATAATTTTAAAAAATGAGAGAAAAAAAATAAATAAATGAACACTGCACAAACTAAGCGCCCGATATGCCAGTAACGAAAGTTCAAGTAGGCCACGATCTAGAACAGCAAATTGTATGAGATCAGTTGCCCAAATTAAAAAGAAAAAATGTTAACAAATGTACAGACAATTAACATATCATATAAGCTGTAGAGTATAAGCGAAATATATATATTATTTTATTTTACTTCAAAGCATATGTCAAGTTTTTATTAAAGCTTCATAAAAAGTTAATGTAGGGAGCATATAATTCCAATCTACAGGACTACAAGTGTGAAATAAAAAAATTATTACAATTTTGGAAGTATTCAAATATATAATCTCCATCTCTCCACATTCCTGCACTTCAACAAATAATAATAAATTATAAAAATAAAATAATAATGAATAATCATACCTTAGAATATTTTTCCCAAAATGAAAATTCTTGTATTTCACATGGCTTGGCTGATACCATTCAGATAATTCCACCTTCACTTTTTCACGTTACATTATATAGAATTAAAGATGTGCAGGTTTCACAGTGAATGTCCCTCCCCCATCTTCAGCTATTCGTTAAAAAAAAAAAAAAAAAAAAAAAAAAAAAAAAATTGAAGCACGTGTTTTCCCAGAAATAGAAAAAAGATTATTAGCATTTCTGTTCCGGATTTCTTTGAAATGCGTAAATATGTGTGAACAAATAATATCTATCACCATAATAGTTGTTGAAAAAGACTTCGTATGTAAATGTACTATAACTATGATCATTTAGGTGACAAAAAGGGGAAAACATCAACTGCGCTCACATTATTCCCCCTATTGTTGAAAAAGCATCAACTGTGCCCACATCGAAAATTACTGATAAAGTTCATTGTCATCCTCTCAGCCCAAAGTCCCAAAGCGTATACTAATCTGTAGGTTATATATGCATTGTCTCAGCCCCAGCTGTACATCGAGAAGTAACTAAGAATAATTTCTAGAAAGGAAAGCCTTTTTTATGTACTTGTTTTGTTTACTTTGAAGGATAAGGCGAGGTACAGTTCGTTCAAAGATGGAATTTACATTCACGGAGAAAAAAAAAAAAAAAAAAAAAAAAGAAATGATATAAAAGGCACTTTTTTTTTTATATTGTATTCAGTATTAATTTTCAGTTTATTTTTATAAAGACGCTATATTTTTAAAATTTTTACATGCATCTTTATCAGAGATGTACCGTATGTGTTTCACTAAACATGCAAATCGCCCTGTTTAGTGGAACATGCAAGATACCCTGTTAACCCTTTAACGATCATTGGTTCCGCAGCGAAACCAAACATTTGGCATAATTTAAGAATTTTTATGCAGCGGTTTTTTTTTTTAACTTTTCCCCTTTGTTTTAATCAGGTTTTAAACTTTTGTTCCTTTTCTGTCTGTAGATATGAGCACTATTCCAAAATTAAACAAATAATGCTTCACTAGAAGCTAATTGCATAAGTGTCTTGAAGTTTCTTTGTGTGCGCGAGTGCGAATTGCTGGTTTGATGATGCACTAATGTCTAGTTTTTTTCATTTAATGAAAAGCTGGACTATTATTTTCACCCGAAACAACTTTTACGAGTTTTTGTAGTCGATAATGCTTACTTACAAGGTGTTTTATTTATTAAATTAAATATTATTTGAATTTGATAAAGTTAACTTATAGATGTTTCAAACCAAAAATTTCTCAAAAAGGAACAATGCGATTTTTTTATTTTTTAAATATTTATGATCAGCTACGTGTCTAAAAGCCATTTTAAAAATTAGTTTAGTAATTTTTTAAATAAATTAAGTAGTGAACGTTAAAGGGTTAAGCATTCTATATTAATTGTTATTCTTGATAGGGTTTGAGGGAGATAGGGATACATGTTTTTTCATCCATTTTTAGAGAAAATTTAAGAATATGTGTACCTCACTAAGGCTAAAAGGCGTGCTGGTTAGTATTTTATGAGCATTTAATATTAGTTTGTAAGCAATTTTTGTCGTTTATAAAAACATTAAAAAGAGGGCTACTTTTATGCCTGATCGGGCGCATATGGTGTTATTTCTACATTATTGATAGGGGCGCAGTTTTTATTTATTGATTTTATTACATTTATAAAAATAATTTTAGTGGAGAAATAAGTACATGTACTATCCGGTAGATGTAAAAGGCGCCCTGTTTTGTATTTTTTATTTATTTTTTCAAAAGTAGTTTTTTAGTTCATTTTTATAAGGAGGCTACATATCAAATTGTTGAAAACAGGGCGTCTTTTATGCCTAGTGGGGCGCATGTAATGTTATTACTAACGTTACGATATATTTTATATTAAGCACTAAATTTTTTTTTACATAATTGTAGTGTTTAAACTATATATGCGTACTCACTGAATATAAAAGGCGCCCTGTTTTGTATTTATTTAAAAAATAGTTTTTCAGTTCATTTTTATAAGAGGCTTACATATAAAACTGTTGAAAACAGGGCGCTTTTTATGCCTAGCGGGGTGCATATAGTGTTATCGCTAAAGTTACGGTATATTTAATTGGGCACTTAAAATTTCTTTTGCATATTTGAAGTGTTTAAAATATATATGTAGGCCAAGTGCACCTCACTAAGGCTGAAAGGCGTCCCGTTTAAAACAGGACAGGGTGCCTTAAAAACAGAACACTTTTTTATCTAGAGGGGCGCATATGGTGTCATTTCGACTTTACTATATTATTTACAGGGCGCTTTTTTTTTATTGTATTTAGTATTAGTTTTCAGCTTATTTTTATAAAGACGCTATACTTTTATTTATTTTTACATACATTTTGATTAGAGAGGCACACGTATGTGTTTCGCTAAACATGCAAGTCGCCCTGTTTTGTGGAACATGCAAGATATCCTATTTTCTGTATCATTTGTTATTATTGATATTGACAGAACATGTTTTTTTTTTTTTTTTTTTTTTTTTTTTTATCCATGTTTTGAGAAAATTTAAGAATATGTGCACCTCACTAAGGCTAAAAGGCGTGTTGTTTAGTATTTCATGAGTATTTAATATTTGGTTCTAAGCAATTTTTGTTGTTTATAAAAACATTAAAAAGAGGGCTCCTTTTATGCCAGATCGGTCGCATATGGTGTTATTTCTACGTCACTGATAGGGGCACAGTTTTTATTTATTGATTTTATTTCATTTATATAAATAATTTTAGTGATGAAATAAATACATGTACCATCCCGTAAATGTAAAGGGCGTTATGTTTTGTATTTTTTTTTTCAAAAATAGTTTTTTAGTTCATTTTTATAAGGAGGCTACATACAAAATTCTTAAAAATTGCCTTTTATGCCTACCGGGGCGCATATAGTGTTATCACTAAAGTTACGATATATTTTATTGGGCGATATGCGCTAAAATTTGTTTTACATATTTGTAGCGTTTAAAATATACGTACTCACTGATTATAAAAGGCGTCATGTTTCGTATTTGTATTTAGTAATAGTTTTTAGTTGATTTTTATAATAACGCTACGTGTTTTAAAACTATAATTTGATTAATGGTGCTCACATATGTGTTCCACTGAACATGCAAGGCGCTTAATTTGTTGAAACATACAAGTTTGCTCTTTAGTGGAGAATGCAAGGCGCCCTCTTTAGTGGAAATTACAAAACGCTTTTTACTTAGTCTTCTGTGTGCCTAGTGTAGTGGGGCGCTCATGAACATATTCAAGAACTCGCATTCTTCCTTTATAATACGTACATGTAGGCATTCAGATAAAGAAGTTTCAGGATTGCTTTTGAGAATAAATTCTACCGAAATATTTCCTTCAATTTTAAACAAAAACCATCATAATTTTACAGTGTTCTAGGGAAAAAAAATCGATTTTTACATTAAAAAAAAAAAAGTTCCTCGGTGAAGGGCACACCGGGCATTTGCCTCGTTGCCCGGTGGGCCAGTACGAGCCTGTTCACATTTGAAAAATACGTAAACGTTACCGTTTTTATCGTTTTCCAAATATTGAATTTTTAAATTTTTAATATTTCACTTTGAAGCTAAAAAGTGATAAAATTCAACTTATTTAATTTTTGCATACCACACATTTAAAGTAAAATATTAATACTTTTTAAAAACAAGAAGAGTCATAAATAAATAAATAATAGAATGATTAAAAAGAAAGAAAGAAAAAGAAAATCTACGTGCACCACCCTCTTGGGCCCCTCAGCTGTATATAATGCCCAATGGGATTCATATTTGTATAGCATTGTTTGAAAAAGTTTTCAATACATATACCTCTGACCCCGCCCCCCGTTATGGAACACTGTAGTTTTTTCATAAATAGTAAGTGATTATTATACAAAGTTTCATTAAAACCAGTAAGATGGTGATATAAAAACAATTATTTTCTTTCAGTCGTCTCCTAACTCCCCCCCCCCCCAACCAAACTTTCAACAGACGTATTCTAAGTGAATGTTGTAATAATTTAATTTAATTTCTAATGTCTAATTTTCCTTCTAAAATTTTACTTAAAATCAGTACTTTCTATAAAATATATCTATAATATTTCTATAAAAAATAAAAAATTCAATACTTTTTATTCATAATACAGGTATTTGTATGTGATGGCCAAATATATCACGACAGTCAAACAAAGCTCAAAATACTTCCTAAATTTTAACAATAATGCGGCTATTTTTCATTGTAGTATATGTTACGCAAATCGCAGGTGCCATTTTTACCGTTGCCATTTTTACCGCCTACCATTTTAATCGCATACTCTTTCGTCTTTCATTTCTTTTGAACATTTGACCGAGATTAACTAAACTTCTTGCAATTACAAAATTAGAGCAAAATTTGTAAAAACTAAATACTGTACAAAATGGTCAAATTTGCTTTAGCCATGCCTATAGGTCAGAGTTTTTTTTTTTTTTTTTTTTCATGATTTATTTCTGAAATCATTTTTAATCGTAAACGTATAAAACTTGCAGGTATATCTTTTTTTAATAGATAATCGAATTAATTTAACTAATAATAATAATAATAATAAACAACTGTTTTTCGAGAATAAAATGACAAAATGCGCGCATTGAGCCGGCTTATTTCTTTCTTCCTATCCTAAACTTCCGGTTTTTTCCCAAATCTCCCAACTAAATTTTATTGCAAAGACATAAACGTTTGTAATTATGCTTGTTTTTATGTCAAAATATTGAATGATTTTTTTTTTTTTTTTTTTTAATAAAGACATGAGATTTTTGGGAAAAGATTTCAGAAAAATTTGGTATGAAAGAATGTCCTTTTAAATTCTATTATATTCACTGAGAAATAAAAAATGTCATTCGCTTATTTTTTTATTTTATTGGGCAAGCCTCCATTTTTTTTTTTTTTTTTTCGAAAAATAGGTTTGACATGTAAAAAAATATATATTAAATGGAATTAAAATGTAAATATACATATCATATATTATTTGCGATGAGCAAGTAAAAATTTGAAGTACATGCTATTAATAATTAAAATTATTATTTGATAAAAAAAAAGAAAAAAAAAAAAAACCTTTTTATTACGATTTTTAGCTTCTAGTGATGTGCTAAAAATAGCTCATTTGGTTCTATAATATTCTTTATAAAAGTTTCCAATTTATCATATATATTTCCTACAAATAAATACTATGCAAAATGGTATGCAGAATGCATTAATTTAGAAAATTCATAAATATAAACGTAAATTTAACAAATCATACTGTAATCGTTTTCTATATGTACTCTAAAAAATATCAAACCATAAGTTAGTTTTATGAAGGATTATGAATTTCAAACAAATAAAGTTGTGGTGAAATATTGTCTAATGCTTTTTCCAAACAACTATTTATTTTTCTGGTAATTTTTTCTAATGATTAGTATTCACCAATTGTGTTCATTTTCTTATTCGGTTTGAAATTTTCACGGAGAATTGTTGTTATTTGAAATTTCAGATATAAGGTAATTATTGCTTAATAATTCTTTCAGATTTATTTTAATTTCACGATTTTTTTTTTTTTTTAAGTAATTTTACTGAAATGTTCATATTTCGATTTATATTAAGAAAAATTTTAAGCATTTCTTTCCTATTATTTTTGCTATATTTGAACTTTTGAGAGCTCATTTCTGTGTCTGATTACGTATGTTGCTGTGTTATCATCGTTAAAAAATATTTCATAAAATGGAACAAAATTTCTTTGTAAATTGGTTATTAGTAAAATATCAATAAAATAAAATAAAAAACGCAAGATTTTTTTTTATTAATAATTTTGCTAATTTTATTATATTTCATTATTTATACATTTATTGATTAACCAAAGTAAGCTCTCATTGAAATTATCTTTACTGATTAATGTAGATTAACATGGTTGCAATTTTGAGAAATAAAATTGAAATGCAAACATTTATTTCTGTTTCTTATAACATCAGCATTTTTTTTTATTATAATTTAAAATGAAAGTGCAATTAAGGATAATAAAGTTAGCTGCAACGAACTGTAAAATATCATGTAAATTAATTAATTCATTCAAAAAGAAGTAATTTCAAACATTTATAAATTATTATTATTATTATTGTATTTGTATAAATAAGAAAGTTTTACGATTCACTTTTAGTTACATTTTAATTTAAAATATCTATAAAATTAGTAAATATTACGTTTAAAGTGTTTATAGTTTGTGCTGCATATGATGAATTAATCTTACATGATTTCTGATAATAAAAGTAATGAAAATTCAAATTTATGAATTTGAAATACAATGCAGACTGAATTTTGAGCTGTTAAAGCTATTTTAAATTACAACTTCAATTTTTTCTGAATTCATTTTTCTTGCACAAACGATAAAGTATGTTGCTATATTTCCAAAAGGTTTTTGAAATGTCAATCCAGTCTCTTTTTCATTAAGAGTCCATATCTCTTCCTAATCCCACTTTGGAAATATTTTCGGACACAAAAGACTTTTGTTCGAACTGACACACCCTTAGTTGTGGGGGGAAAATGTTTAAAAATTTTTGGTGTAACTTCAACGGACATGACAGGGAATTTTCAGGGTAGCTTTCTCCAAACAATAAGATTATTTTTGAAGTAGAAAGGTAATATGAGGTCAAACGCTGAGAGGGTTTTAAAGGACAGCTGAAAAATAGCATATAGAAATCAGAATTTGCTTGGTGCGAATATTTTGTCAGCTGGAATATATAATGGTATATAATATATAAGCCTCTGCTAGCGTGTTATGTGTCTCACCTCCTCCTCCTCCTCCATCTGGAATCTTTGTTTAATCGTTGCATTGGGGGGGGAGGCGTGGTTTATCTTCTCTTTGCGGTTGAAAATTCTTTCTGGAGAACTATCATGTAAATGAGAAAGTATTATACAGATAAAGCAAAACTTTATACTCGGAAAGTCCTTTTCACTATTGAAGAGAACACTAAAACATACAAGTGCAAATTTCATCCTCTTTATTTCAATGTCCTGCGTACAAGGTGGATAAGATTTCTTATATAGAATATCTTAATATATATAAATCTCGTGTCACAATGTTTGTCCTCAATGGACTCCTAAACCACTTAACCGATTATAATAAAATTCGCACACCATGTGCAGTTCGATCCAACTTGAGAGATAGGATAGTTTAAATCTCAAATTATAGTCGCAATTTTAATTTATTGCTAATTATTTGTTATAATTTCAATATTTCATTATTTCAATTTCTAATTATGATTAAATTATTTTGAATACATCATTCGAAAGATATTTTAAAGTTCTTTTAAATTATCGAAAGTTTTCACCAGATTTACACGTTTTGAGGTGTCCTGAATCAGTTTTCTTTTATATCTCAGAAATTAATTTAAAAAAATTTCATAAGTAATACATCATTTGAAAGCTTTGTTGACTTGATACACATTTTAAAGTACTTTTACATTATCGAAAATGGAATTCGAGATTTCACCCGATTTACACGTTTTGAGGTGTCCTGATTAGGTTTTTTTTTTTTTATCTCAGCTACTAATTAAAATAATTTTATAAGTAATAGATCATTAGAAAGCTTTTTTAAATTTGGAATCGAACAGTGGATTACAGAAATTTCTACCGCCAGATGGCGCTGTAATACATTCAAATTTCAATATTTCAATTTCTAATTATGATTAAATTATTTTTAATGCATCATTCGAAAGATATTTTAAAGTTCTTTTATATTATCGACAGTTTTCACCAGATTTACACGTTTTGAGGTCTCCTGAATTAGTTTTCTTTTGTATCTCAGCTACTAATTAAAATAATTTCGTAAGTAATACATCATTAGAAAGCTTTTCGAACAGTGGAATACAGAAATTTGTACCGCCAGATGGCGCTGTAATATTTTAAAATTTCAATATTTCAATTTCTAATTATGATTAAATTATTTTTAATACAGCATTCGAAAGATATTTTAAAGTTCTTTTAAATTATTGAAAGTTTTCACCAGATTTACACGTTTTGAGGTGCCCTGAATCAGTTTTTTTTTTTGTATCTCAATTATTAATTAAAAAAAATCATAAGTAATACATCATTTGAAAGCTTATTTTAGTTGATACACATTTTAAAGTACTTTTGCATTATCGAAAATGGAATTTGAGATTTCACCCGATTTACACGTTTTGAGGTGTCCTGATTAGGTTTTCTTTTGTATCTCATCTACTAAATAAAATTATTTCATGAGTAATACATCATTTGAAAGCTTTGTTGATCTGGAATAGAACAATAGATTACAGAAATTTCTACCGCCAGATGGCGCTGTAATATTTTTAATTTCAATATTTCATATTCTAATTATGATTAAATTATTTTTAATACATCGTTCGAAAGATATTTTAAAGTTCTTTTACATTATCGAAAGTGGAATTCGAGATTTCACCTGATTTACAATTTAAAGTGTCCTGATCAGGTTTTCTTTTGCATCTCAGCTAATTGAGTAAGACCGTTCAAAATTGGTATATGCAAGTTAATTAGGAGGGGCTGGAACGGTGGGGAAGGAATAGGCGCGCAGCGCGCATGGGTTTGGGACCCGGTGCGAGTTTTTACCCGATGATAAAAGATTTTTTTAAAATTTAATTTTCTTAATAAAAGTTTGAGTTGAGAAGGAATATGCGTGTACAGCGCACGTATATCCTCAAACGTGCGCGCGCAGCGCGCATGGGTCTGCGCTGCCGAAGGCAGTGGCGTCCCGGTGTGAGTTTTTACCCGATGCTAAATGATATATTTTTTAATTCCTTTTCTTGAGAATGAAAGTTTATGAGTAATAACATGGAATTTTGAGAAGTCATAAGGATGGTGAAGGAATACTTGCGCGCAGTGCACGGGTCTACGCTGCCGAAGGCAGTGGGGACCCGGTGCGACATTTTTCCTGATCAGATTTTTTTTTTCTTTTTTTATCACATGATAAAAATTAATGCAATTTTGAGAATTCATTAATTATTGTGATTCATTTAAAAATAGTGACCAGCGAAGCGGGCGTAGCCTGCTAGTATATATATATATTCAAATTTTGTAGTATTTAGTTTATTTAGGTTTAATTAACCTTAAAAAATATAATTTTTCTCAAATTTGAGCAAAATAAATAAATTGGGATAAAATGGGTTAATCAAATGACGCCCTATCGCGAATTCTGAAGCTTTTTTAGCAAAATTTCCGATTGCGTAACACCTGACGGTCATTATATAGTGAATGACGGACGTCAGATTACACATTTGTAGTCTTAGCTACGTTGATGAAAGCACTACACAGCTGTAAAAAAGTAATTTTACAATTAAAGCGTCACCTGGTGAATGATATTTAAACTGATTTTTTAATAAATCTTTTGTTACCTAAGAAAAATCTCATATTTTTCTGCGCATTTAAGCTAAAACTGCTTAAGCGCTACGGCCAATACTTTTTGAATAATAATATTTTTTCTTCTGCTACTTTTGGATCACCCTGTATATATAGATATACACTTCTGCTCAGAAGTTTCGCAAGATTTTCAAACGATCAATTTTTATTACAATTTAAAAACTTATCTCTCGATGAAATGTTTTCAAACGTTTTTCATAAAAATGCTCATATTTCATGAGGTATTTAAAATATTTGTATTCCAATTGCAGTATATTGATTTAAAAGTGTTTTTCCAACTTATCTGAAAGTGGGAATAATTTTTGTTAAAAACTCTATATATTATAAATAAAAAACAGTTTTTTTTTTTTTTTTTTTTTGAGTTTTAAAATAAATGCATATGTCTTCGTTATTTAGTATGCTATCGTTACACAAATTCATCCACAAATTGAACTGGGTTTATATTATTACATTCTAAAGTTACGGTTCCTTTCGTTCACTTAACGATACGGGATGATCACAAACATTATTGATTTTGCTCAATTTGTTACCGGCCCCCTAAATGTTGTCTTAAACGAATCTTCACTGAAAAACATGAAAAAACTGATCGTTTGCAAATCTTGCTAAACTTTTGAGCAGGAGTGTACAGTCGGTAACAAAAGTGTCATAACACTAGCAAAAATTCCTATGTAAAAAAAGTACACTTCATAAATCCTTGTCGAATCCTGTTCTTAGTCAGTGTAAGAACATGATTCGATAAGGATTTATTGAACAAAACCGTATGAAGTGTACTTTTTTTTACATAGGAATTTTTGCTAGTGTTCGAACACTTTTGTTACCGACTGTACATATACATAATCCCATAGTTTTTTACGTTGTATGGTCTATAAAACCCAAAATGACAGATAAGATGAACAAAATTCTTTTAAAAAGTGTTGAAGCATTATAATACTCATTACGTACATGTAAAAAGGTATGAAATTTCTGCTTATGCGTATCTATAAAGCTGATATTTTAACAGATAAATATATTCAATCGCTTACCCATAGAAAATACTACTATACATCCATACTACTTAGTAACATGGTTAATTTATCAAGAGACTAGACGACACTATTATAATGGAGTAATAAATAAAGTGTTGCATAAACACCAAAAAGTTACTTTTAACAAGGATTTCCTGTGTGTTTTGTAAGTCTAGTTCAGAAATCAGAAGAGAAAAGTTCATTGTTTATTATTTTTATTGGTGAATGAGGAATAAAATTTCAAAACGAAAATGCTCCAAGAGCCGCTTTAACTTCCGATGTGTGTTTGGTATACACCTATAAAAATTCAATAATCGTTTTCAGTGTTTTTGTCTATTCAGTGTTTTATACCAACAAAATTACTGCTGTTTTGGGAAAATTATAGTGTTGATTACAAAGTTTTTATTCTAAGCTGAGATTTTGTTTATGGCAACCCTGCTAAATTTAATATTATTACTTTTTTGTTGCGTTATCGTTCATTCCAACTTTCATTTAATTTGACAATTCTAAAAGCAAACCATTTTGTACATCTACAAGCATTATTGGAATCTTAACGAAGATTAAAATCTTACTAATACGTATAAATTTTTTTATTTTATTTTATTTTATATTATTTCATTTTTTAGGATTTTATATTTCTTTTCTAAAAATAATCAAAGCCTGGGAGGATCTCTTGCTTTACTTGGGGGGTCCCAAAATTTCATTTACAGTTAAAAAAAAATTAATGAAGGGGATGGTGGACTTTGAAAATTGTTGAAAAGCGGACTTTAAAATTACTATTTACATGCATGTGCATTGAAATGTATTAATATTAAATATATTAAAATTTCTTAAAAAATATTAAATTCAAAAAATTAAAATTCAAAATTCAAAAATTTAATTTTTTTTTTTTTTTTTTTTTTTGAGAATTTTTAAAATGCTCCATGCGACTGAGTTTTTAAATTTTCCATTCTACTTTACATTATTATAGTTTATCAATATATTCTAAATATATTTGTACATTAATTAGAAGATTGATTGATAAGTAAATAAAAAAAAATAAAAAAAAATACGTTTGGATGTTAAAAATTTGCATGAAATTTTAGCATTCAGACATAAAAATGTTTTTTACAAATTAACTTATCAATATCAATCTACTAAATAATGCAAAAATATGTTTAGAACATATTGATAAACTATAATAATGTAAAATCGAGTGAAATATTTTAAAATCTGTCAAATGGAGCATTTAAAAAAAAAAAAAAAAATAAATAAATAAATAAAATAAAAGTTTGAATTTTATTTACTTACTTTTTACCTTCAGTAATTTCTGAAGAATTTTAATATATTTAATATTAATGCATTTCAATGCCCATGCATGAAAATATTCTAATTCTAACCCTAGCAGCATTGATCCATCGTATTTTGCTCGGTCATTTATCGATTTCTCGAAATTTGCTTCAGTTATAACAAGGATATATCATTTTGAACAGTATCTAAGATCGATTCACCGAAAAAAAGATATCGAACCAATGACAAATCACGCGAAAATTCGATAGAAAGCGTGTCTTTGCATCGGATTTTCATCGGATCAGCTTCTAAAATTCATCGGGTTACGACCATCATTCAACTTTTCCCGATGAGACATTTTAGATGAACTCCCAATGAGATTCATCGCTCTTGATGAAATTTCGAATATCGGCCGTTCACAAGTTCATCGGTCGTCGTTGAGAGGCCGTTCAATGGCCGATTAAATTTTGCTACTACGAAGACACTAAATTGAAACACCGATTTTCAACGTCTACCATCCTTTTACAAATATGTTTATTTGTTTATATTTTTAATGGCGCGGCACTTGCAACAAAACATTGGTCGGGGGATCGTCGAATTGATGATCATTTGGGAAGGGGCACCGAACGGGTGACCATTGCTATAGTCGCTGAGCCCCTGTACCCCTAACAGGGACAACACATCTATGTCTTATCCGGGTTTTCAACCCCAGGGCCAGCCATGTAGGGGTTAGGGACAGTAACCACTACACGGTCTAGGTGCCCTCTAAAAATTTTCGAAAATGCTCTTGAAAATAGCCCTTCATGAGAATTTTACTTCTGAAAGCAAAATAAAACGTTTTACATAAGTAAAATTTTATTCAAATATGCATTTTTGGGGGTGAAATAGTCGTAAAAATGAAGGTTTTCTTTTAAAAACCGTGGGAAGAATGGTCAGTATGGAGGCCCGAAGGCATATCAGGCCCTGGGCTCACTTTGGTTTGATCAGGCTCTGGAAATTAACTTTTTATTCAGATAAAATTTATGTTTAACATTAATCATCAGGAAGTAAAATCAATGCGTTTCACAATTAATTCCTCGCTTTCAGGGTGTAGTAAAACAATAAAAACTTCTTTTTTAACTTAAAAAATAAGGGGAAAAAAAAAAAAACTTTTTTTCAAATTTCGAAAGAGGTTTCCGTGTCTTTTATTTTGAATGAGTACAAACAGTTGTCTGCCAAAAGAAAAAGGTGGATGTGGAAAAAAAAAGCTCTCGAATTAAAAATTACTGAAATTCTGAATTCTTTACTTTCATATGCAGAAAATTATAACTATTTCCAGTGATATTATCTCAATCAGTGGCGGATCCAGAACTTGACTTTTGGGGGGGGGGGGGGGGGGGGCTGAGATTTTTCAAAAGGATATTCTAGACAAATAAAAAATTTGCAATTGCAATATTCAATTGTGAATGTTAGTGTTTTGGGGTTCAGCCCCCTAGCCCCCCCCCCTTAAATCCGCCACTGATCTCAATGCTATTGCCACTGGGCAGCACTAGTGCGACTTAAAACCCAACCAACCATTATCTCAATGCTAAATGAAAATGAGGCAAAAACAATTGTTATATGCTGTTTCTCATCCAAAGTGACATTTTAAACCAGCTGCAACTTTAGATGACAAACCATGGAGTCTGAGAAAATAGTAGGCGCCAGATCAGAGGGAAAACTAATTATTCTCTTTATTGCAAAAGCAGTCACATGTTGAGTACTGGAAAAAATAAAAATAAAAAGCATAATTGCATATCGTTTTTATTTGTTTAATTAAAGACCATTTTATGCATGAAAGTTTCTTCCAACTATCCCTTTTTTATTCAAAACTAACGATATGGAACAATTTTTTAAGATCGTCTGCTTCACAGTTGTTAACATTTCCTTTCCACACATAAAACACAATCAAAAGCTCAAACTATGTATTGTATCTTGCATAACGATAACTTTTTTCCCTATTATTATTATAATTATTATAATTGTTGTTTTATTTTATTCTATTTATTTAGGCTTGCAACATGCGCATAAATTTTTTGGTGATGTTCCCTTTCTTAGAAACTATTTTGATGCAATCTCGTACAAGTAAGAAATGCTTTGCTCTCCTATCTGTAACTGTAACCAAAAAAGAAAAGTACAGATAGGGATTAGACATGTGGGTGGATAAATTTACGCAATGCTGTATCAACGCTTTTGTATACAGGAGACGAAGTTTTTGTTTATAGTTCTTAGATGACTATCAGTCAAGGACACAAACTTCAGAGGTTATAAATAAGTTTACCTTTCAAAGAAAGATAGTATTTAACCAAAGCAAGGTTATTTGATAACAGAATGCTTATTACCGCAGGTACTTTAAGATGTTTTACTAGGTCATTTGGCATAAAAATGACCTCAAATATAAAATTACATAATGATATTACGAATTCCAAATATTCAGAGAATTATAAAAAGTACAAGATTAAAAAACTGAAACCTCGCTGCAAAAATTTAGCAGTAAATTTTACAATGTTTCCATACTTTCTATATTTTATTTGCTGAATTTATCGTAATTTACAGTTTAATTGTCATAAATTTTACGTCTCTTCATAAAATTTACGGCTAAATTTTGGCAGCGATATTTAAATTGTTTACAGAGTGTATATGTTTTTATTATTTTATTTTAAGCAGGTAATTCCGCCCTTACTACTTTTAAATGTGGAAAGGTTAGAAAAAAAAAGTTATAAAAATGTTTAATTTTACTCTAATTCAATAATAAACAATTAAATTTTCGCGTCCAGTCATGAAGAAGAAAATATTTTAAATATAATGTGAGGGCATATATAATTAATGGTTCCAAAATTGTTTAAATCTGAAGATAAGAAACTTTATTTTAAATAGACAATAAATAAATAAAATAAATAAATAAATAAATAAAGTTAAAATAATAATAATAATAATAAATAAAGTTTTTTCTTTTTCTTTCTTTTTTTTTTATTGACATTTATATAAACGTTTCTTCAAAGGAGAATCCCGTGTATATAGGCAGATTTATCACAGTACTGGATACATGACAGGGAGTTAAAAAAAAAAAGCCCAAATTAAAAGATTTCGGACGGATCATAGACCTATTATAAGAGTGGACGGAGCATTCCATTATGAAGGGAATATAAGAAAAGGTGCAAAGATGAAAATGAAACCATGTGAATGTTGAAAAAGGTTACCTCTTTTTGGCATTTATCACATTATTGGCAATTTTTTGTTTTGAATATAAATATAAATATATATATAATTATTATTATTACTAAAAGATACAACAAGCAAAACTAGTGTAAAATATTACATCTGCTGAAATTTATTTCTAACTTGTTATTAACATCTAACAAAGATCAAAAGTTTTTATAACTTTGGTTTGTCTATACTCGTTTTAACTCTCATAAATAATTATGGACATTTTTGAAATAATTTAAGCTATGATATAGTTAAACTAATTCAATTTAGAGAAATAAGTACAGCAATTTTAAGCATTTTATAAAAATAATTACTTAAACAGAACGAAATAATAAAATATTGAAAATAATCTTACCTGTGAAATAAAATCCTTATTTTACATAACTTCTAGGGCTTTTAAAGTACATCTAATTACTATTTCTTGCTATAAAATTATTTTTAAATTCAAAACAATCTAACTTTTAAAGTAAAATAAAAATTTTAAAAAGAACTTTCAAAGAAAAAGGGAAAATATCGTCTGCTTAATAAAAAGCAGAGTTTAGAGCATAGCGAGCAAATTTCAATATTGGCCAGTTTGTCTTCCTGTAGATCAACAGTCACATGGCCTTTTTATGATTTATCTTTGCCACCAAAAGAGGTTGCCATTGTTTCGTTCATTCTTATAATAAGTCTATGTTTAAAATGTCACTTTGGATGAGAAAAAGCATATAAAAATTGTTTTTGCCTCATTTTCATTTAGCATTAAGATAATGGTTGGTTGGTTGATTGATTGGGTTTACGTCGCACTAGTGCGGCGCAATGGGCAATAGCACTGAAATAATATAACTGGAAATAGTTATAATTTTCTGCATATGATTTGGATATACCGGGTGGTCCAAATTTAAAAAGCGTGCATAATCCTCGCCTATGTAAAATCTACTGGCTAGATCATAGTCATATTTTGGATACATAATCTCATTAGTATGTGGATTTGATTTCGAAGAAAAAAAGATTAGTTCATTTTAACCGATAAGGGGGTGGAAAAAAAAAAAAAAAAAAAAAAAAAAAAAAACTATAAAGCTTTTTTTTTTTTTAAACATAAAACTGATCATATTTGGCATATACTGCTTTTATAAAGGACTGGGTTGATTAACGTGATACTAGAGCTGCCTGATTGGATGCAGGCGACAAAATTTTGATCTTCCACATAGGGCTTTCTTTGCTTCAATAATCCTTAGAAGTGTTTCAGAAAAATGGGGGACATTATAGCCATAACAGTTGTGGTTGTATGAATTAAGGCCGATTGATTGCACGAAGGTCCAAGGCTTGAATAGGCACAACGGATTTTACATGCAACATCCACTACAAATGCACACGATAGTATTTTGCCTACTCGGGAATCGAGCTCGCTGTCAATCCTCTGATCATGAGCTCGATCCTCTGCCAAATGAGATACTGCTCTCTACCTATACAAAGAATGCTTAAAAGACCTTTACCTAAACCCTTTTACATGTAATATCCTTACCACGTGGACGCAATTACTAACACACAACTGCAGAAATTCATCGCGGTTTTCTTTATCAACAAAATTTCCTTTTCCCTAAATTCTTATGTACTTACTGTCATTCACTATGATATGTTTGTGAATCTCAACATAATTTAATTGTTGCCAATTTTTTTTTCGACAGAATAATAATAATTAAAAAAAAAAAAAAAAAACAATACATTTATTTAAAATGAGGAAAGTAAATTAGAAAAATTAGAAAATGAATTAGAAATATCAGCCGTATCGTTACAAGTAAGGTACCAAATGAAAGGGAAAATTTTTGTGAATCCGATGGATTAAACAGTTTATCGATCGGACAATTAGATTTTTTAAAATTAACTAAAGTATGAATTTTAGGTGGCAACAGCAGAAGATTGTATGGAAACCGTTAGGAGAAAAAAAAAAAATCTGCTTCGCATTAAGTCACATGTTTTTGAAGTGGGATTAAAAATTGCAGTTTTCAATTTTTTTTTAATTTTCTCTCACGAACACAAACATATAATATACAGCCTGTACCCCCACAAGATCAACTTGCATTTCAAATTTCATCAATTTTTTTGGTTAATAAACAAAAAAGTTATTATTATTATTTTTTTTTTTTTCAAATTAAATTTTATTCTAACTTCGAAAAGATTTATGTGACACGATACATTAAGAATTAGGGTTTTAAAAGATTTCTTAAATAGATTATATTATTATAACTTAGCGGGAAAAAGTCATTAATTTATTTCTTTTTACATTCGTTTGTAAATTCTGGCTAATTTTATTATTAAATTAGTGTAATTTCATTACCTCTCAAAGGCTTAAGCTAGGGAAATGATTATAACATTAATTTTATGAGATCGAACGTTACTCATTAAATTGTTTTATCATATAAATAACAACAATATTTGTGTACTTATATACAATTGATAAAATAGGCTTTCCCGTAAGAGGAGAAAATTATAGCAAAGCAGCGCCAACTACCGGTGTATATGTACCTAAGTTGAAACAACTCAATTTTTCATAATGGCCACCCCACATATCAAGTTTGGGGTGTTTATACTCAATAGAAGCTGAGATATAGCCTCCTATGAATGGAGTTATTTGAAGCATAACGGCAACCACCTGTTATGTGCTATATTCAGAAATCAAAGCAGTATAAGTTTATACCAAGGTCCAGTCCAATATCAAGGTTCGGGGAATTCCATGGGATTTTCTTCGTGGGATACAATGGACATGAAGTTTTAGTAACATACACACAAACAGACATTTTCTAAAGATGATAAAATCATATCCGAGACATCTCAAACTGTATAACTCACTCGAAATCTGGAAGTCGAAAAATTTCACCAATCCAATGGTTTCTTATGTAGGCTACGCCCGCTTCGCTGGTCATTATTTTTAAATGAATCACCAGAGTCAATGAATTCGCAAAATTGAATTAATTTTTATCATGTGAAAAAAAAAGAGAAAAAAAAAATCTGATCAGGTAAAATGTCGCACCGGGTCCCCACTGCTTTTGGCAGCGCAGGCCATTGTGCGCTGTGCACGCGCATTTATGTTCGACCTTCTTAGTGAATCACTATATTATCGTAAGGCAAAAACATAAATATAAAATACAAAAAAAATTCTTCTCTCATCGGTGGAATAATCGGTTCGGGCCCCCACTGACTGCAGCACGCGCGCTGTGCGCGCGTATTCCTCCGCCCACTGCTCCCGCCCCTCCTAATTATTTTACACTTTCAAAAATATCCGCAATCGTTTTACCGGGCCTTTAAACATAATAATACTAATTTCCAACGTTCTATTTGAATTTCTTTATTTTTACCCCTGCGCTTGCCCCTCCCCCTTACCGCCCCTCATAATAATTCTACACTTTCGGAAATATCCGCAATCTATTTATTGGGCCTTAAAACCTAATAATACTAATATTCAACGCTCTAACTCTTATTTCTATATTTTTGTCCCTTCGCCTCTCCCCCTTCTCGTCTATCCTAATGATTTTACAAATTCGAAAATATCCGCAATCGATTTGTAGGTATCAAAAACATCTATGTACCAATTTTGAAAGATCTAACTCTTTTTTTATTTTATCTTTTGCCCCTCCGCTCCCTCTTCCCACTCCTCCTAATAACTTTACACTTTCGGAAGTATCCTCATTCGACTAGCAGCCCTTTAAAACCTATCTGTACCAATTTTGAACGGTCTAACTGTATTTCTATTTCTTTTTTTTTTTTTTTTTTTTTTCCCATAGACCCCCCCCCCCCCTTTCTCACCTTACCTGGGATAAATTTCTAAAATTCCAGAAATTAGTTTTTAAGTATTTGTGTGAGCTATATTTTAGAGCAAAATTCTCATAAATACTATATATATATATATATATACAGTGGAACCTGTAAAAGTGACCACCTTGGTAAAGTGACCATTTTCCAATTTTAAAGAGACTTTATAAAGTGACCACCTGCATATAGTGACCATTTTAGCCGGTCCCTAGGGTGGTCACTTTAAACAGGTTCCACTGTATATATATATATATATACATAATTTATTTGCGATATAAAGGATTATTTGAAATCACGTTTTGCCCCCTCCCCCCCTTCGGGACTGAATTTCTAAAATTCCAGAAATTGGTTTTTAGGTATTTCTATTAGCTTTATTTTAAAGCAAAAGTTTCATGTATATCTGTTTTTTTGTTTGAGATATATAGGATTATGCGAAATCATGTTTCGCGCATGTGAAATCACGTTGTGCCCTCTTCCCCCTTGAGGACCGAATTTCTAAAATTCTAGAAATTGGTTTTTAGATATTTGTGTTAACTATATTTTAAAGCAAAAATTTTGCGGGTATCTGTTTTTTTTTTTTTTTTTTTTGAGATATGAAGCATTTTGTGAAATCACGTTTTGCCTTCCTTGCCTCCCCCCCCCCTTGGGGGGCGAATTTTGTAAAATAATTTCTTAGTGGATGTCTACATTATAGAAGGAGCATTGTCACAAAATTTCATGCTTCTAGGTCCAGGGGTTTCGGCTGGGCGATGATGAATCACCCCCTTACTCACTCAGGACAAACGATTATATATACATATAGATATTGAAGAAAATGAAAGTACAAGTCAAGTAAAGAAAACTAACAAATGTCCATGAATGTAAACATTTTATTTTAATAAATGCTTTTCCTTAAAAAGTTTTTTTTCCCCTTCTTTAAATTCTGAAGGACATCGGAAACAATAGAAATTTTTATTTGTAACAAAAGATCAAATGGTAACAAGGGGAAAAAAATAAATAACCTTTTAAATGTTTTAATCTGTTTTTTATTCAACACTTTAACTTTATTTACAAATATTTATTTATTATTTCTTTTAAACTAGTCGACCTTCGCCTGCTTAACGGTCGATTTTTCCAAATGATTCTATTTCTAAATTTGCTGCTTGCAAGTTATCCTGGCAAACCATATTTGCCAAATCAAAAACAGTGGTCAAATGTCGAGATAAGTCGTCAATAGTTAGTATACAGTTGACTCGCGTTACAACGACCCCATCAGGACAACTGAATTTGGGTCGTTATAATCAAATGGTCGCTATATCAAATAAATCAAAAATAATTTTTCAAATGATGCCTTTTCATTAAATTTGGTTTGATAATGCTTGCAAATGACATACTGCATGTAAAATATGAATTGTATTAGAACTTATAAGTGAAATGAAATTTTAAAATTAAAATCAATTAAAAATATTAACAAATGAGAAACATTATAATTTTCTCAAATTTGACGAAAATGGAAATAATGATTCCAATGACCATTTAAATTAATTATACGGTATATATGCGTACCATACAGTATAAGTGGTACCATAAAAGTTTTAAATTAAAGAATAATTTTATTTTGATAAACTTTACATAATAAAAAAAGAAAAGAAGGTATGAATTGTGTACATACAGTACAAAAAATCCAATTCTCCTATCTATTTATCAACAACTAATTACATGTTTAATATTTTATGAAAAAAGCAATAATCGAGTTTTCATGTAATTTTGAAATTGGAATGAAGCATTTTTAAAACGAATGGTGTTTTCAAATGATTCATTTCCATAATTTTCATTTTCAAAAGTATCCGAGAGTTTGTTACGTATTTTCGCAGCTTATTTTGGATTGTAGGATTACTTTTTGGAATATAATTCATGTTTCCATTATTAATACCCCTTTTGCCTTTCCATTGTCAATAATCTTTACGAGAAACATTCGATGAATTTTCTTCACACTCCTGAATTTGAGAAAATCTGTTCGAAGCGATTTCTGATGTTTTTTTTTTTTTTTTTTTTTTTTTTTTGTAAATTTTTCTTACCAATCAGCTTATGTGGTTCGGATTGCAGTTAAAAGGCTAACATCAAACTGCATCTCATTTTCTTGATGAAGTAAAATTCGTCGGATTCTATCTCTCTCTCTGTCTTTCTCTCTCTCTCTCTTTTTTTTTTTTTTTTTTTTTTTTTTATTTAAGTGAAGATCACATCTTAAACTAAAAATTGAAGGAAGTACAGTCGTTTACTGGGTCGTTATATCAAGAGTGTGGTCTTTTCTTGGTCGTTATATCAAATATGAAGTAGCATTATCTTAATTGGAAGTCAATCGGGACTTTTCAAAAGGTCTCTATATCGCGTTGGGTTGTTATAACACAAGGTCGTTATAACGCGAGTCGACTGTATACATATATATATATATACAGGATGGCCAATGTGTTCTTTTGAGTGATCTAATTCTGCGAATGGCGCCAAATTCTGTAGATGATTTAACAAGACGGAAGACGAAGGATTTAACAGGGAGCAGCCCCCGCTCATCACTCTTGGAGCGATGTAGAGCACTTCTAAGGGGACTACTCGCAGTTTATTAAAAAACTCAAAAGGAGAAAAAAAAAGAAAAATACAAAATTCGACAGGCCTAATCCGGACTAGAGCCGACAGTGGGCGATTATTCAGAAGTTTAAATTGCCGGGACATGCCCCACGCGACAGGTGGCATAAAATATTAAAAACATTGCACTAAAAATAAATATTAGTTTCAAAAGTCACCGCTAGGGTATATTTCGCGCTGTGTAAAAGAAATGAGAGTTTTAAAAAACGCAGAATCAATATTGAAATAAAATTACCTTTTATTTAGCACATTCAAATCAGGTTCAATGCGTCTTCGTAATGATTTATCGTAATAATTTTGATTTATTTCACTTAAAGTTTAAATGTCGAAACTAAAATTTCTACTATCTAACTAAAAAGAATAAGTTAGTAAACTATTTCTGCATTTTTATTTTCACATTCTTATTTATTTATTTTATTTTATTTATTTATTTATTTTGAGTTAAGCATGGTAATTAGGAGGTACGTTTTTAGATTTTCGATACATAAAGTGTTAAAGAGAAATTTGGAAGGCCAAAATTAGAAAAAAGTGACCAAATATCTCCATTTGTGAAGACAGTTTCCACTTTTGGTAGTTTTTTTTTTTTTTTTTCCCTCCTGCATGAATTAGATTTCTAAGTAAAATTTTTGTTGAAATTCATAATTTATTGTGATGATTGTGCACTCTTTTAAAATATTGCTTATTTAATTTAAAATTAGAGACACCCCGCTAATTTTGACCCCACTTTGCCTTTCGAAAAATTTGGTCGCCTCAAATTAGAGCTAAAAATTTGGGGACTCTTTCAGGGGATTTTTACAAAAGATTTAGGGACTTTTAGGGGCTTTTCAACTTGAATTTAAGGGCTTTTTTTTTTTTTTTTTTTTTTTTTTTTGAGTTAGCAACCCTTCATCCTAAAATAGTGGTTTTTGTTCGTCTTGTCATTACTAAAATAATTATGTGTTGGCTCTTTCTTCGTTTTGCTGTTACTGAAAATACTTGTACGACGTGATTTTTTGAAATATTGTACTGGCTCCTCGTCTACGTGGAAACCCCAGCATTATATTATTAAAATAAATTTGACTGGTTAATTTAGTTGATTCATTTGTGAGTCTCTTTTAAATACGAATGTGACTGTTTAAGAGCAAAAGAATGTTCAAGTAAGACGTTATATATAAGAACAAAAGTATATGTGAAGGCCTTATAATAATAATAATAACTAGTATGTTGTGGCCACCACATGAATTTATTTTCCTATACAAATTCACTCAGTAAAAATAATTTATTAAAATTATTATTTTAAAAAATTATCTTCCATGATAATGCAGACGATTTGCATATTAGAGAAGTAGTATAACACTTAACATAAAAAAAAAAGTCAATTTTGTTCTCAATATTACATAAAAAATAAATAAATAAAATAAATATATATATATACATATATATATTTTAATGAAAAAAATTGATAACTTTGTTTTAAATTATCGCAGATCGATGGTTCAACCATTCGTTTTAAAGGTATTGGCGAGTATTTTTGAAAGATACCCATCATGAAAATTTACTCCCCTCGAGGGGGGACTTCCCTCCTAGGGAGGAAGGCTAGGCTCCTACATAACAATTTTTACTTTCCGAACACTATAGTGAGGAAAGTATTGTAATCATGTCAAAAATCCGAATTCGAGATTTTGATGTTTCTATACGTTTCGAGGTCCAACGAGTCCGTTTTCACTATTTTTACGATGATGTATGTATGTGTGTGTGTATGTATGTGTGTATGTATGTGTGTATGTATGTGTGTATGTCTGTGAGTGAACACGCTAGCGTCTAAACGCTTTGTTCGAATAAGCTGAAAGTTGGTACGTATATTGTAAGTCACCATAGTACGAACCCTATAGATTTTGGTGAATCTAGCACTTATAGTTTTTTTACAGGGACACAAAGAAAAATTCTTTATCATTATGGCCAAGGGACCAAAATCTTAAAAGTGCGATAGCATCTAAACGCCTTATTCAATTGAGCAGAAACTTTATACACATATTATAGGTCACAGATACTCAATCTGTATAGATTTTGGAGAATCTAGCACTTATAGTTTTTTTACAGGGACACAAAGAAAAATTCTTTGCCAAATTTTTAAAAGTGTGATAGCGTCTAAGCGCCTTATTAATCTCAGCAAAGAATTTGTACACATGTTATAGGTCACATTTGAACCAACTGTATAGATTTTGGTGAATCTAGCACTTACAGTTTTTTTACAGGGACACAAAGAAAAATTCTTTATCTTTATGGCCTATGAGACCAGCGATAGCATCTAAACGCCTTATTCAATTGAGCTGAAAATTTGTATGAATATTATAAATCACTGTTACACTAACTATAAGCATTTTGGTGAATCTAGCATTTATACATTTTTACAGGGACACAACGAAAAATTCTTTATCCTTATGATCTAAGGGCTCAAAGTTCGGTAGCGTTAAATAAAACCTCGTGTGATATATGGAGAAAAATACTCAAACACTCTGTTATGTTTTTCTCTTTTTTGTTTGTTTAGCAACTCCTCTTTCTTTATTTTATCTACAAAACTGTTAGTTACTCAATGTTCGGAAAGTCGAGTGGAGTCACTCCAGATTTTTTTTTCCCAATTGACTATCTCTATTACAAATAATTCTTTTAAATTTCATAATGAATTTAAAAAAATAATTCTCTTTATGCCCGTTTATACAAAATTTTGTCCTATCACCGTGTTAAAAATTTAGAAAAAGCAGGATGGCAACGCAAGCTGTTGGACAATGTATACCAAAAGTTGATAGGCACTAATTTATGTCAATGCGTAACTACATACCAATTTTTATGAAATTCTGTGCAGTAGTACCTGAGATACAGTCGCCACAAAATTTTGTCACACACACAGACAGACAGACATTTTCTAAAAATGGTCAAATCGTATTCTACAGCTCTCAAAACGCGTAAATCCATCAAAAACCCGAGGTGGAAATTTTTTTACGAATCCAATACTTTCTTCTATTGAATATAGAAGAAAGTAATAAAATATACCATGTCATATTTATTATCATTATCATTATTACATGGGTTTTTATTTTCTCCCCATCTTCTAATTATTTTATGCTTTTTACTTTCTTCTATATGTAATATAGAGAAAGTATTGGATTTGCGAAAATTTTCGAAGTCCATTTTTTGATGGATTTACATGTTTTGGGATATGGAGAACACGAATTAATAGTTTTTAAAAAATGTCTGTCTGTCTGTCTGTATCATTTTTTTTGTGGACGCTGTATCTCACGAACCAATGAATGAAACTTAACCAAACTTGGTATTTAGTTGCACCCTGACATAAACTGGTGCTGATTAGATTTTGGGATCAATCGCGCAATAGGTGGCGTTGTGATCGCATTTTATGCAAATTTTTAACATGGCTGCATAGGACAAAATTCCGTATAAATGGGCATAAAGAGAGTTATTTTACACTTGTGATTGTAAAATTAATATGAATTATTGATAATAGTAGTAGTTAGCTAGGAAAAAAATTTTGTGCATGGGGGGGCATAGGTTCCCCCCCCCCGGGGGGGAAAATCCCCCCCCGGGGAAGTAAATTTTCAAGATGGGTATCTTTCGAAAGGTCTCGTTGATAATAGTAATAGTTAACTTGGAAAACATTTTTGTGTATGTGGGGGCATCGGTTGCCCCCCCACCGGGGGGGGAAGTTCCCACCCGGGGGGGCAAAGTTTCAAGATGGGTATCTTTCGAAAGATCTCGTCAATACCTTTAAAACGAATGGTTGAACGATAAATCTGTGATAATTTAAACCAAAGTTATTCATTTTTTTAACTTTTAACAAAAAAAAACTTAGAAAAATATCGCAATTTTTTTTTTTTTTTTTTTTTTTTTTAACGAAATTTAACCAAACTTGGTATTTAGTTGGTCCCCGACATAAACTGGTGCTGATTATGTTTGGGGATCAATAGCTCAACAGGTGGCGCTGTGATAGCATTTTATCTAAATTTTTAACATGGCAGCATAGGACAAAAATTCGTATAAATGTGCATAATTAGAGTTGTTTTAAACTTGTGATTGTAAAATTAATACGAATTATTGATAATAGTAGTATGTAACTAGGAAAAAAAAATTTTGCATGGGGGGGCATCGCTTCCCCCCCTAGGGGGGAAATACCCCCCCAGGGGGGGTAAATTTTCACATTGGGTATCTTTCGAAAGATCAGGTTGATAATAGTAGTAGTTAACTAGGAAAAAATTTTTGTGCATCACCGAGGGGGGAAGTTACCACCCGGGGGGGCAAAGTTTCAAGATGGGTATCTTTCGAAAGATCTCGTCAATACCTTTAAAACGAATGGTTGAACGATAAATCTGTGATAATTTAAACCAAAGTTATTGATTTTTTTAACTTTTAACAAAAAAAAAACTTAGAAAAATATCGCAATTTTTTTTTTTTTTTTTAACGAAATTTAACCAAACTTGGTATTTAGTTGGTCCCCGACATAAACTGGTGCTGATTATGTTTGGGGATCAATAGCTCAACAGGTGGCGCTGTGATAGCATTTTATCTAAATTTTTAACATGGCAGCATAGGACAAAAATTCGTATAAATGTGCATAATTAGAGTTGTTTTAAACTTGTGATTGTAAAATTAATATGAATTATTGATAATAGTAGTATGTAACTAGGAAAAAAATTTTCTGCATGGGGGGCATCGCTTCCCCCCCCTGGGGGGGAAGTACCCCCCGGGGGGGGATAAATTTTCAAGATGGGTATCTTTCGAAAGGTCTCGTCAATACCTTTAAAACGAATGGTTGAACTATAAATCTGTGATAATTTAAAACAAAGTTATCGATTTTTTTCACTTTTAACAAAAAAAAAAAAAAAAAAAAAAAAAAAAAACTTAGAAAAAAAAAATCGTACTTTTTTTTTTTTTTTTTTTAATATTGTTACTGATTGAATATGTATAGGTAAATATAGAAGAAAGTCTTGTGGTGGCCACAACATACTAGTTTTAAATAATAATTTTCATAAATTATTTTTACTGAGTGAATTTGTATAGGAAAATATAGAAGAAAGTCTTGTGGTGGCCACAACATACTAGTTTGCTATGTGTAATTTTCAGTTGGTTGTGTTGTACTTTAAATTCTCAATAATGGTTTTTATCTTGATTTGTTCCCCGTTTCTGTGCGTTGATGAATTATGATATATATACAGGGCTCATGAAACACGGTCGCCTTATCGTCATTGACGTCTAATATGTTTTAACTGTCCACTATGTTCTCAACTTTAAGGAATCTCAATTTTTTTTTTTTTTTTTTAATTTTAGTATTTTGGTAAAAAGAAATCGGCCCCAGAATTGGGCTTAGATTCCACACTCGATGTAGGTTAACTCTCGCTGTTTTGATTCCCCTTCTCCCACTACTTTTCTCCGCGCATGTTTCGCAATTCGACGTTAAATTAATGCACCGTTTTATGGAATTGGTTTACACTACTCCTGTTTGCGTGTGCTTTGCGACCTGGTGCTGAATCATTGTGACAGTGTAATGATGTATCAATGCCGATGATGTATTGGTTTAGTCAAAATATTAAACACATTTTCATAGGGTGTTAAATTTAAACAAGTATTTCCTGATGATTCATTATTACTTTCTTCTATATGTAATATAGAGAAAGTATTGGATTCGTAAAAATTTTCGACCTCGGGTTTTTGATGAATTTACACGTTTTGAGAGCTGTAGAACACGATTTGACCATTTTTAGAAAATGTCTGTCTGTCTGTCTGTCTGTCTGTCTGTCTGTCTGTCTGTGTGTGTGTGTGTGTGTGTGTGTGTGACAAAATTTTGTTCCAACTGTATCTCAAGAACTACTGCACAGAATTTCATACAAATTGGTATGTAGTTGTACCTTGACATAAATTAGTGCCTATCAACTTTTGGTAAAAATTGTCTTACAGGTTACGTTGCCATCCCGCTTTTTCTAAATTTTTAACATGGTGATATAGGACAAAATTTTGTATAAATGTGCATAAAGAGAATTATTTTTTAGTAATCATTATGAAATTTACAAGAATTATTTAAAATAGAGATAGTCAACTGGGAAAAAAATTTTGTATGCGTAGGAGCCTCGCCACCCCCCGTGGGGGGGAAGTCCCCCCTCGAGGGGAGTAAATTTTCAAGATGGGTATCTTTCGAAAGGTCTCGTCAATACCTTTAAAACGAATGGTTGAACTATAAATCTGTGATAATTTAAAACAAAGTTATCGATTTTTTTTACTTTTAACAAAAAAAAACTTAGAAAAAAATCTTTTTTTTTTTTTTTTTTTTTTTTTTTTTTTTAACGAAATTTAACCAGACTTGGTATTTAGTTGGCCCCTGACATAAACTGAGGCTGATTAGATTTGGGGATCAATCGCTCAACAGGTGGCGCTGTGATCGTATTTTTTCTAAATTTTTAACATGGCAGTATAGGAAAAAATTTCGTATAAATGTACATAATGAGAGTTATTCTTAACCTGTGATTGTGAAATTAATATGAATTATTGATAAAAGTAGTAGTTAATAGGGAAAAAATTTGGGGCATCGCTTCCCCCCCCCCCCCCCCCCGGGGTGGGATGTAAATTTTCAAGATCGGTCGAAAGATCTTTCGAAAGGTCTCGTCAATACCTTTAAAACGAATGGTTGAACTATAAATATGTGGTAATTTAAAACAAAGTTATCGATTTTTTTTACTTTTAACGAAAAAAAAAAAAAAAATGAAAAAAAAATCGTTTTTTTTTTTTTAAATATTGTTACTGCGTGAATTTGTATAGGAAAATATAGAAGAAAGTCTTGTGGTGGCCACAACATACTAGTCTAGTCTAGTAAATGTTTGCTTTTTAAGCATAGAATTTTAATTTTTATATTGAAGTGAATTTTAAAATTGAAAAGAAAGACGGCGGGAGAATATTTTTTACCGGCGGCCAGTTTTTTTTTTTTTTTTTTTTAATTCTTGGAGCTCTATTTATACATACACATACTTTTTGTAGAGGAAGAAAACTTTCATAGGAAATCTTAATGGCTTTACGTCCAAAGAAAAACTATCCAACAGAGTGCCCTAGTGTCCAGAAACAGTAAAGCTACAGAAATACATTTTGTTTTTAATTATGAAAGAAGGAATCTGATGAAAACATCTTTATAGCTTTATTAAATACATATGGCGTGACCCTGAAGATTAATTTCTTCAGTTTGAGTGTTTTTCCACTGTTTAAATATCCAATAAATTTTATTATTCCTTTTTGTTTTAATATAATCGAGATGGACACTCTTGAATAATATATATATATATATATATATATATATATATATAACGTAAAGCTAGGAGAGATTGCGCACATAGCGAATCGGCGGGAAGGAGTAGAATGGCCGTGCTGAGACTCCAGGTAGTTGTACAGTCGTAGAAAAAAAAAACGCAACACTCAACTTAACTTCGTTGCTAATCGATGTAGAAAAATGTAATAGGTATCATTCGATGGGGAATTGTGAGTAGTTTCAGAAAATGAACTGAAATTTTAAATTGGGGGTTGTCTACATATTAAAACGTGGACCAACTCTGATTTTTTCAATGGTAATGCCCCATTTTTATTTTATATTTGAATTCCTGGGATCGCGGCAACACGAAAAAGTATAGAGTTCTAACAGATGACATCACGAGCATGTTTGCTGAGGGACAGTTGACCTCACTGACCCATTTTATCAATGCGGAATAGCGTTACAAATTTATTGTAACACAGTGTTTTAAATGTATTTGCAAAAGCATAAAAAAATTCTACTACTACGCTTCCAAAAGCATGGAAAAATTAGCGTTGTCCTTCAGCAAAGTACAGTTGCTAAGAAGAAAGTCACGTGGTTGTTAGAACTCTATATTGGTTGTATATTTTACTTATTTTTTCACAGAGTTATAAGCGTTCAAAGTTTGAAGGTGCTGATGTTAAATTCATATTTCAAACTTTTATTAATATCTTCACAAAAAATAACACGAACGATATAATTTTTTTTTACAAGATACAGTGAGGAAACCCAAACATAATACACCATTACTTTTGATTCAGAAAAATATTTTTAATTTTGAAAAATATTAATAAATTCATATTCATAAAAATTATGAATTATGACCTATATTAATTTTTACATAAAATAAATCCTAATGATGAAAAATATGGGTATGCAAATTTGCAGCTCATTCCAGTTATTAGTTTTCGAGATATAAATAAATTTTTCTTTTGGAGTGGTTTAGGGGGCCGTCTCTTATAAAGTTTTGCATGAGATAACGAATCAAATCTTAAAAAAATAACAAAGTTAATTTATTAACTTTGTTAAGTCAGTTAAGTTAACTTTGCTAGTTAAGTCATTAATTTTATAATTCTTTTTTATCTGAAAGATTTCCGGTGCGAAACATTAAAATTTTATCTGTTCCTTATAGGATCTTAATTTTATTTTTCTACATTTACTGATAACCCCCTAACACATTTTTGATTATAACTCAATAAATACTAAAGATAAAGTATACAAACAGTATACTTTTCCGCACTGCCAGAGTCTCAGAAATTCGAATATGAAGTCAAAATTGGGTGTTGCTATTGAAAAAAAATCAAAGTTGGCGCTCCTTTCAATATGTAGATGACCCCTAATTCAAAATTCGACGACATTTTCAGAAAGTGCATTTAATTTCCTGTTGAATTATGTCTGTTAGATGTTCCTGCGTCAATTAATAACGAAATTAAAGCGGGTGTTGCGTTTTTTTTTTTCCTCGACTGTACAATATCAGTAGTGAAGTCTCGACTTGATTGTGCATGTTGATTGCTTCAAGCGCGTCTAAGATAAAACGTGGTTATTTTGTATTGACTTGATTGCTTGAATTTTCATAACTCTTCCTAGGAATTTCTTCCCCTTCGTGGAGAATTAAAATTGTGATGGCATGTCTCCGGACCATCTAGGGGTGCCGCTTTTGTGGTATGTTACGGTATGTATATATATATATGTATGTGTGCGTGTGTGTGATATTTTTTAAATATCATCTAAACCTTATTTAGCCACCATATATAGTTTACTAAAAAAGTCCTCATCACACTAACTAAGATGTCACATTAACCAATTTACACTTATATTGCATATTGTACATAAACGGTTTTCAACCAATCCTGTAAACCAGACCGATGCAGTTAACCGATTACCGTAATTTCGCGTATATAACCCACAGCGGAAGGTAACCCGCGGCATAAAAAAATTATTTAAAATAATTATAACCGAAAGGTAACCCGCACTAGAAGGTACCCCGCACTTCTAAAATCACATGATCGGCAATCGCCGTTTATAATTTCAGTATTAATTGCTATTATTTTAATAATAAGTAGGAAAAGGTACAAATAATAAGCAAATATACAGCTAAATATAAATAATAAACAAATAAATTTACTTACCTGTAACGAAAATGTAAATAATCATAACTTAATCATCTTTCTCTCTATATAAATTACTATAAACTGGAGTAACTTCTAATGATTAATACCTTTATTAAATTTAGAAGAAAAATTATAGATTAATAATAAATTTATTTACAAAATTCCTTCAAATCCATAGAAATCGGATTCTTCCGTATCAGAATTAAAATGTTGCAATATTGCTTGGGAAAGCTCGTTTTCTTCATCATCCTTATTATCCTCCTCATCAAGTTCCTTTTCACTGTCCTCAATTTCATCCTCATTATACGTTAATAATCCAGACTTTTTGAATTCAAATTTTACCGTTTTGATAGTAATAGAGTCCCAAGCGTTTTTTACCCATTGAGCTACTTTCACTAGAGATGCTTTTTAAGATTTCTTGACTTAGTGTATATTCTTTAAAGCCGCTAGACATCCAGTTCTCCCACTGAGCTCGAACTTTGGTCTTGAATGATTGGTTAACGGAAATGTCTAATGGTAATAATTTGGTCAAACCAGCAGGGATCACTGCTAATTTTGCTGCAACATTTTGCGAGGTAAAAGCTGCCTTTACTGCGTCATCTACATGCGATTTCATAGAATCCATAATGAACAGTCCTTTAGAGTTAAAATGAGAGTTGTGTTGATTTTCTCCTTGTTCGCGATAGATACCCTGCACCGGATGATAACCCGCTGGACATGCAAAGCCAGGTTTTTTTTTTTAATAGATTACCCGCGGGTTATGCACGCGAAATTACGTTAGTTACATTTCTCATACTTTATTCTACAGGGTGTGTGTATTGGTCAAGGCAGACGACTACACATGGGTCTTAAGCTTCGTAGAATGCCTTCTGTGGAGATTTTTCTATGGAGTCCCAGCCCGTATTTACGCAAGTTTCGGAGAAAACTACGAAAGCTTCGAACGAGCGCGACCTGCTATAAACCCGGAACTTCCCATCTACCAGATCCGAAAGGAGAGTCTCTTGGAGGGAAAATATCTGAATAACGTATATTAATTTCATTATATTGCGTGCAGTTTAAAATTATTAAATGTGCTCTAAACAAATATTTCTCCCAGGTCATAACATAATGCATAGGAAGTATTTTGTAAGTCCCTGTACACAAAGGGTTTGCATTGTTTATACCAGTTTTTTTTTAATAGAGAACATGCAATGGTGAACTTAAAATATATTAACTTTAAGACATTTTGTAAGTATTGACGGATATCGGAGCGTTTTTCTACAAATGTTGTCTGTCGGGTACAAATCTGACTTCTTTTCGATATTTAGTGTTATACTCTCCTGCACTTACCATAGAAAAAATTTCGACCTCGGGTTTTTGATGAATTTACACGTTTTGAGAGCTGTAGAACACGATTTGACCATTTTTAGAAAATGTCTGTCTGTCTGTCTGTCTGTCTGTCTGTCTGTCTGTGTGTGTGTGTGTGTGTGTGTGTGTGACAAAATTTTGTTCCAACTGTATCTCAAGAACTACTGCACAGAATTTCATACAAATTGGTATGTAGTTGTACCTTGACATAAATTAGTGCCTATCAACTTTTGGTAAAAATTGTCTTACAGGTTACGTTGCCATCCCGCTTTTTCTAAATTTTTAACATGGTGATATAGGACAAAATTTTGTATAAATGTGCATAAAGAGAATTATTTTTTAGTAATCATTATGAAATTTACAAGAATTATTTAAAATAGAGATAGTCAACTGGGAAAAAAATTTTGTATGCGTAGGAGCCTCGCCACCCCCCGTGGGGGGGAAGTCCCCCCTTGAGGGGAGTAAATTTTCAAGATGGGTATCTTTCGAAAGGTCTCGTCAATACCTTTAAAACGAATGGTTGAACTATAAATCTGTGATAATTTAAAACAAAGTTATCGATTTTTTTTACTTTTAACAAAAAAAAACTTAGAAAAAAATCTTTTTTTTTTTTTTTTTTTTTTTTTTTTTTTTTTTAACGAAATTTAACCAGACTTGGTATTTAGTTGGCCCCTGACATAAACTGAGGCTGATTAGATTTGGGGATCAATCGCTCAACAGGTGGCGCTGTGATCGTATTTTTTCTAAATTTTTAACATGGCAGTATAGGAAAAAATTTCGTATAAATGTACATAATGAGAGTTATTCTTAACCTGTGATTGTGAAATTAATATGAATTATTGATAAAAGTAGTAGTTAATAGGGAAAAAATTTGGGGCATCGCTTCCCCCCCCCCCCCCCCCCCCGGGGTGGGATGTAAATTTTCAAGATCGGTCGAAAGATCTTTCGAAAGGTCTCGTCAATACCTTTAAAACGAATGGTTGAACTATAAATATGTGGTAATTTAAAACAAAGTTATCGATTTTTTTTACTTTTAACGAAAAAAAAAAAAAAAAATGAAAAAAAAATCGTTTTTTTTTTTTTAAATATTGTTACTGCGTGAATTTGTATAGGAAAATATAGAAGAAAGTCTTGTGGTGGCCACAACATACTAGTCTAGTCTAGTAAATGTTTGCTTTTTAAGCATAGAATTTTAATTTTTATATTGAAGTGAATTTTAAAATTGAAAAGAAAGACGGCGGGAGAATATTTTTTACCGGCGGCCAGTTTTTTTTTTTTTTTTTTTAATTCTTGGAGCTCTATTTATACATACACATACTTTTTGTAGAGGAAGAAAACTTTCATAGGAAATCTTAATGGCTTTACGTCCAAAGAAAAACTATCCAACAGAGTGCCCTAGTGTCCAGAAACAGTAAAGCTACAGAAATACATTTTGTTTTTAATTATGAAAGAAGGAATCTGATGAAAACATCTTTATAGCTTTATTAAATACATATGGCGTGACCCTGAAGATTAATTTCTTCAGTTTGAGTGTTTTTCCACTGTTTAAATATCCAATAAATTTTATTATTCCTTTTTGTTTTAATATAATCGAGATGGACACTCTTGAATAATATATATATATATATATATATATATATATATATATAACGTAAAGCTAGGAGAGATTGCGCACATAGCGAATCGGCGGGAAGGAGTAGAATGGCCGTGCTGAGACTCCAGGTAGTTGTACAGTCGTAGAAAAAAAAAACGCAACACTCAACTTAACTTCGTTGCTAATCGATGTAGAAAAATGTAATAGGTATCATTCGATGGGGAATTGTGAGTAGTTTCAGAAAATGAACTGAAATTTTAAATTGGGGGTTGTCTACATATTAAAACGTGGACCAACTCTGATTTTTTCAATGGTAATGCCCCATTTTTATTTTATATTTGAATTCCTGGGATCGCGGCAACACGAAAAAGTATAGAGTTCTAACAGATGACATCACGAGCATGTTTGCTGAGGGACAGTTGACCTCACTGACCCATTTTATCAATGCGGAATAGCGTTACAAATTTATTGTAACACAGTGTTTTAAATGTATTTGCAAAAGCATAAAAAAATTCTACTACTACGCTTCCAAAAGCATGGAAAAATTAGCGTTGTCCTTCAGCAAAGTACAGTTGCTAAGAAGAAAGTCACGTGGTTGTTAGAACTCTATATTGGTTGTATATTTTACTTATTTTTTCACAGAGTTATAAGCGTTCAAAGTTTGAAGGTGCTGATGTTAAATTCATATTTCAAACTTTTATTAATATCTTCACAAAAAATAACACGAACGATATAATTTTTTTTTACAAGATACAGTGAGGAAACCCAAACATAATACACCATTACTTTTGATTCAGAAAAATATTTTTAATTTTGAAAAATATTAATAAATTCATATTCATAAAAATTATGAATTATGACCTATATTAATTTTTACATAAAATAAATCCTAATGATGAAAAATATGGGTATGCAAATTTGCAGCTCATTCCAGTTATTAGTTTTCGAGATATAAATAAATTTTTCTTTTGGAGTGGTTTAGGGGGCCGTCTCTTATAAAGTTTTGCATGAGATAACGAATCAAATCTTAAAAAAATAACAAAGTTAATTTATTAACTTTGTTAAGTCAGTTAAGTTAACTTTGCTAGTTAAGTCATTAATTTTATAATTCTTTTTTATCTGAAAGATTTCCGGTGCGAAACATTAAAATTTTATCTGTTCCTTATAGGATCTTAATTTTATTTTTCTACATTTACTGATAACCCCCTAACACATTTTTGATTATAACTCAATAAATACTAAAGATAAAGTATACAAACAGTATACTTTTCCGCACTGCCAGAGTCTCAGAAATTCGAATATGAAGTCAAAATTGGGTGTTGCTATTGAAAAAAAATCAAAGTTGGCGCTCCTTTCAATATGTAGATGACCCCTAATTCAAAATTCGACGACATTTTCAGAAAGTGCATTTAATTTCCTGTTGAATTATGTCTGTTAGATGTTCCTGCGTCAATTAATAACGAAATTAAAGCGGGTGTTGCGTTTTTTTTTTTCCTCGACTGTACAATATCAGTAGTGAAGTCTCGACTTGATTGTGCATGTTGATTGCTTCAAGCGCGTCTAAGATAAAACGTGGTTATTTTGTATTGACTTGATTGCTTGAATTTTCATAACTCTTCCTAGGAATTTCTTCCCCTTCGTGGAGAATTAAAATTGTGATGGCATGTCTCCGGACCATCTAGGGGTGCCGCTTTTGTGGTATTTTACGGTATGTATATATATATATGTATGTGTGCGTGTGTGTGATATTTTTTAAATATCATCTAAACCTTATTTAGCCACCATATATAGTTTACTAAAAAAGTCCTCATCACACTAACTAAGATGTCACATTAACCAATTTACACTTATATTGCATATTGTACATAAACGGTTTTCAACCAATCCTGTAAACCAGACCGATGCAGTTAACCGATTACCGTAATTTCGCGTATATAACCCACAGCGGAAGGTAACCCGCGGCATAAAAAAATTATTTAAAATAATTATAACCGAAAGGTAACCCGCACTAGAAGGTACCCCGCACTTCTAAAATCACATGATCGGCAATCGCCGTTTATAATTTCAGTATTAATTGCTATTATTTTAATAATAAGTAGGAAAAGGTACAAATAATAAGCAAATATACAGCTAAATATAAATAATAAACAAATAAATTTACTTACCTGTAACGAAAATGTAAATAATCATAACTTAATCATCTTTCTCTCTATATAAATTACTATAAACTGGAGTAACTTCTAATGATTAATACCTTTATTAAATTTAGAAGAAAAATTATAGATTAATAATAAATTTATTTACAAAATTCCTTCAAATCCATAGAAATCGGATTCTTCCGTATCAGAATTAAAATGTTGCAATATTGCTTGGGAAAGCTCGTTTTCTTCATCATCCTTATTATCCTCCTCATCAAGTTCCTTTTCACTGTCCTCAATTTCATCCTCATTATACGTTAATAATCCAGACTTTTTGAATTCAAATTTTACCGTTTTGATAGTAATAGAGTCCCAAGCGTTTTTTACCCATTGAGCTACTTTCACTAGAGATGCTTTTTAAGATTTCTTGACTTAGTGTATATTCTTTAAAGCCGCTAGACATCCAGTTCTCCCACTGAGCTCGAACTTTGGTCTTGAATGATTGGTTAACGGAAATGTCTAATGGTAATAATTTGGTCAAACCAGCAGGGATCACTGCTAATTTTGCTGCAACATTTTGCGAGGTAAAAGCTGCCTTTACTGCGTCATCTACATGCGATTTCATAGAATCCATAATGAACAGTCCTTTAGAGTTAAAATGAGAGTTGTGTTGATTTTCTCCTTGTTCGCGATAGATACCCTGCACCGGATGATAACCCGCTGGACATGCAAAGCCAGGTTTTTTTTTTTAATAGATTACCCGCGGGTTATGCACGCGAAATTACGTTAGTTACATTTCTCATACTTTATTCTACAGGGTGTGTGTATTGGTCAAGGCAGACGACTACACATGGGTCTTAAGCTTCGTAGAATGCCTTCTGTGGAGATTTTTCTATGGAGTCCCAGCCCGTATTTACGCAAGTTTCGGAGAAAACTACGAAAGCTTCGAACGAGCGCGACCTGCTATAAACCCGGAACTTCCCATCTACCAGATCCGAAAGGAGAGTCTCTTGGAGGGAAAATATCTGAATAACGTATATTAATTTCATTATATTGCGTGCAGTTTAAAATTATTAAATGTGCTCTAAACAAATATTTCTCCCAGGTCATAACATAATGCATAGGAAGTATTTTGTAAGTCCCTGTACACAAAGGGTTTGCATTGTTTATACCAGTTTTTTTTTAATAGAGAACATGCAATGGTGAACTTAAAATATATTAACTTTAAGACATTTTGTAAGTATTGACGGATATCGGAGCGTTTTTCTACAAATGTTGTCTGTCGGGTACAAATCTGACTTCTTTTCGATATTTAGTGTTATACTCTCCTGCACTTACCATAGAAAAGAAATTTGATAAATAATAATTTTAATGAATAATGTGCATTACGTAAATTTTTATAGGAATTTTGTTATTACCACAACAGAATAATTTTGTGATGTCATTCTATTTAACACATTCAAAACTTGAAATTTAAGTTTATATTGGATTTTCTCAATGTTATACTAATGGCCGAGAGGTTCTGGTCTCGAAGCTGTTTGATCCCCAGAAAGAAGGCACATACGTAGGAAATCCCGTTCTGACCTATGTTTCTAGGCAATCTGCCTTACACCCAACGCTAGAGAAACAGGTAGCCACACCAGTGGTCGAGATGTTATGTTCTCAAAGTTCGTAGAAAGAAAATGCCAGGTTCGATTCCAGGCTTGCATATTAGCTTAGCCATTTGGAGTTTTTCGTGGTTTTCTTCGCAATCTGCATGAATGCGGGCTAGGATTTTTTCCAAAAAATGTTTAGAAGGCCATCTCACCCCAGGTTGTCTCTTCGAGTAGACTGTAGTAGAGGTCTGCACGGGCCGAAATTTTGAGGCATGAGCCCGGCCAGTTTATTTTTTACCAATGTATGGCCCGGTCCGGACAAAAAACGATAAAATCAGACCCGACCCGGCCCAGCCCGATTCAAAAATATGTAAAATAACAACAAAAACGCATGCCTTTCTGTGAAAAAGATTATTAGTATGCGTTTTGCAGAGGTTTTATATAGCCAAGCAATAGAATTTTCTTTAACAAAACTACTGACATTTTACAAGATAATTATATAGAAACAGAAAATCATTGTTACAGACAAGGCACAAAGACAGACAAAAAGTCAAATCGAAAATATTAGCATTCATCAAACAATATAGGAAGGTATTTAAAATGGTTAATAGTACTAAAAAAGCACTTTCAACCATTTCCTCTTATATACCGTACTGTATCCGAATCTTCCATGTAATCCAGTAAACAAAACTTTAATGCTTATCCAACTATATTCAATAGAAAAGATGCTTTTGCACATGCTAAAAATGATGCTACTTTCATCCAGTGCACTAGAGAAAAGAAAAGAGGGGTTTAGAGAAAAAGTTACAGCGGAAGGATTTTTAGAACCTTCATACCACCAAAACTTTACAGACCATAGGAAACAAAGCCTTATACATATTAACGTATCTAATTTCTTTTGTTTGTTGCGCAAACTGGTAGTGACATGAATACTATTTTGAATAGGAAACCGTCTAATATTACTTTAAATAAAATATATTAATTTCGAGACATGCTAAAAATGTTTGTGGAAAATCAGACTGATAGACGATTAAATTGACGTTACAGACATTTTTTAATAAAATAAAATTTTATATGACATACCAGCCTGTAAAATTATGTAAAATAAATGACTGAAGAAATATTTTATCATTTTCCTTTTTCGTTGATTAACGATGAAACTAGAAAAAGATTCGGGCCGGAAAAAATTTCATTCAGGCCCGGCCCGACCCGTACCTGCAAAATAATTTTAAGCCCTAGCCTGGCCCGGCCCGAACCCAGCCCGAGGGCCGGGCCGGGCTCGGGCCATAAGCCCGGCCCGTGCAGACCTCTAGGGTTGTAGCTTGTGTAGGTCATTGGCTTCAAAATTAATGCTACCGCTACCTCAATTTCACTCACGAAACTTGATTCAACAGCTGTTGTTAATTATGTAGTGCTTCCATCTACTACTGTAAAAATGAAACAAACTAGATAAATGCAAGTCAATATTTTGAAACTATTTCTTTTAAATAAGATAGTTATAAAATGTGTATTATCATTTTTATTTTTTTATTATCATAATTACTAAAATCTTCTAAGATTACATTTAAAGAAAAATAAAGCGCCTAAAATAGGAAACAATAATAATAACTGTTTCTAACCGTTCTGATGAGAGACACAGCTTTACAGTTTTCTTTTTCTACGTGTGCGTATCTTTTTCTCTATATTTTATGATATTTATATAGATGATTTGACCTGATTTAATGATTAGTATATTTAAAACCTTAAGTTTACATTTCGAATTTTATCTGATTTTCTCAATTCAAATATTAACAATATGAAGAATGGCTGATAATGTTTAGTGCTGCCATCTACCGCATTTAATATTAAATAGAACTGTGTTCAATTTATTTCATTGTTTATGATTTTTCTAAGTATATCCTTTTGCATGGATCTTTTTAAAATACCAGTTATGATTTTCGATTAACTATTTTAATGAAAGATTTGGTATTAGATTTCTCTCTCTGTTATATATATTTTTGAATAGATAGTCGGATTTGATTTCATTTTAATTACAAGATATAATATCTGAAATTTATTTTTTCACTGGATTTTCTTAAATTTAATATTATTAATTATTTAAACGATTATTGTTAATTTTATGATATCTAACGAAAATGTTATATGACATAGGCTTAATATGTTACTTTCGTTCTTGAAGCCTAGGTCGCTCATGTAGGCAATCAGCCGTACCTTACTTACAAAAGCTGGCCTAGGATCAGCTATAAACCCTACATCACATACCTACAAAAAGAAACACCAACTTCCGTATTTGACTGGACCTACCTATGATCGAGAGATTTTGTTCTCAAATCTGGTGTTTGGTGTTTTGGAAGTAAGCCCGATTTGACTACTCTGGGATCCTAGGCCTGAGAGGGAGTGCCCTCAATAGAAGGTCTTTCTAAGGGGTCCTAGCCTGCATTTACGCAAGTTTCGAAGAAAACCACGGAAAACTCTCAACGGCTAGGCCGATGAGCACAACCGGAGATCGGACCCGGTACCTTACGTCTACCAGCTTTGAGCGCAGAACCGCTCGGCCGCTGGTGGGCTATTGTCAAATCTGGAAGACGAAGGTGTACTGGGTTCGATACCAGGTTACAATGGTAGATCTAGCCGTTCGAAGTTTTCCATGGTTTTCTCCCGAACTCGCGTTAATACGTTCTGAGATCCGGCTCTGATGGAAGTCCCCCCTTTCCCCCACCCAAAGCATCGGATCCTAGTGTAATCAATCGGCCTTAATCAACACAACCGTAACCGTATTTGACTTTTTCGTTTCAGAGTTATTGCCAAAAGATTTTATATTCACATGTACGTATTAAATCGTTTACTTATTTATAGCCTACACGATTTAATTAAGTTATAAGTAGCATTTAATATTAATATTCGAAGGTAGGAGACTTCTATGTTAACTTTAGGAGGACATTATGAAGACGATTATTCAGTTCCAAATACAATTAACTCTATCAAAATATTCAAATCAAAATACTCCATCAAATTTGACGAATAACTGGTCAAAATATTCTGCTTTGGAAGCAGCTAGACTCGAAGCGTCAGGTTCGATCCCAGGTTGCACTCGTCAACCTAGCTCTTCAGAGTTTTCCTTGTTTATGTATTTGTAATATATATATATATATATATATATATATATATGCACTTGTAGAAAGATTAAAACCCCACATTGTGTATGCACACCTTTAATAATCGAATAAAAATATTTATTTTCATGAGATTTTCAAAGATCGCAGCGCACCAATAAAAAATGCAATCACAAATGTGGAAAAAAAAATCACCAGACACTTGTTTAAATATGTACGAAAAATTATTAAATTAAAAGAACCGAAGAACAATAAGGGTAGAGCTCAGGGCACTAAAATCGATCGACAGAACTATAGCTACTACTTGAATTCATTTTAGTAACAATTCATTTACGCCTAATCCTTTATTTCGAAATGAGAAAATTCACAGAGAAAATTTTTATTAATAAAGACGGTACCCAAACCCTTTTTTGAAGTGATGTCAATCAGATTTTTCTTATCTAATTTAATTCATACAGAAAGTCAAACTGCATACAAAAATTTGTGAACAATTCTCTGTAATAACACTGCTCGACATTCATTTTTGCAAATTCCTATGTAAAACGACCTCCTGACTTCGAATATGACAGCCGTTTTGCCCTATTACACACCATGTTTTGTGAACACCCCCCCCCTCTATTTTTACTACTTTTCGGTAATTTTATGACTGCAAATTTCATTTATAGTGGAGAAAAGAAATATTTTAATTGTTTATTTTCTGAGGGCCGAAAGAGGTGAAAATTTCTATAATATGAACGTTTGCAGCAAAGGGAAAATTTAAGGAGGAAGGGGGGGGGGTTGCCACTGAAATTATAAGTTACATTAATTTTATTACCATGTTTTTATTAACTTCTATTCTTGTTTGTTTGTTTGTTCGTCCGGTACAAATCTTGCAATCTATTTTTAACTAACTTCCTTACCAGTTAGACATTTGAAACTTTCACAGTAGCTCAGAACCCGGTGACAACACAATACTTCGAAGTCAGATTTTCGAATTTTCCAATAGTTTTCTTTTAATTAATCAAAATATGAAAATAATAAGCTCCTAATAGCAATAAATAATTATAACATAAAAGAAACTTTTTATACAGCATGTTTTAAAATTTCTGATCAATCATAGAGCTCTTATCAATGTGCATAAATTTTTTAATGTGATAATGACGTCAATTTTTGTGAGATGCATAATTTAAGTTTTTATAATTTTTAAACGTTCCCGTTGAATTAAATGTATTTATTTTTATGTCGAAAGAAAATGAACTCGTAAATTTTTTTTGGCAAGAATTAAATTGTAGCTAAAATTTTAATGGCTATTTTAACGCTATTAGGATGTTATTATTTTCATATTTTAATTAATTATAAGAAAACTAACCACAAATTCGGAAATCGGACTTCGAAGTTGTGTTGTCACCGGGTTCTGAGCTACTATGAAAATTTCAAATGTATAGCTAGTAGGGAAGTTAGTTAAAATTCGATTGCAAGATTTGTACCGGACAAACAAACACACAAACAAACAAGAATAGAAGTTAATAAAAACATGGTAAAAATAGCCATTAAAATATTAGCTATAATTTAATTGCTGAAAAAAAAAATAAATAAAATAAAAAATACGAGTTCATTTTCTTTCGACATAAAAATAAATACATTTAATTAAACGTAATAATTTTTACACTTTTATACTTCCCGTACTTTAAATGTTCTATAGTTGCCGGAAAAATACGATTATATAAATCAGATTTCCTAATCCACATAAAAAAAATATATATATATTTCTCTCTCTCTAAACAATTCACTCAAAAAAAAATATATATATATTTCTCTCTCTCTCTAAACAATTCACTCAAAAAAAAAATATATATATATATTTCTCTTTCTCTCTAAACAATTCACTCAAAAAAAAAAAAAAAAAAAAAAAAATATTTCTCTCTCTCTCTAAACAATTCACTCAAATATATATATATATATATATATATATATTTCTCTCTCTAAACAATTCACTCAAAAAAAAAAAAAAAATCTAGTACATTTGCCTTTTTTTTCCGAAAATAGGGTTATCTTTCGTTAAATAAAATAGCAAAAATGGAATAGAATACTGAATATTTAAATACCATTCAAGTTATCTTCATAAATAATTGGAATGTTGGTTAACATGGTCATAAAAAATAAACAGCAAACAGCTTGCCATATCATGTTATGTTGCAAAGAATCCAGAACGACACCGTTATCATTTAAAACGGCGACAAAAAAAAAAAAAAAAAAAAAAAAAAAAATCTAGTACATATTTACCCTTTTTTCCGAAAATAGGGCTATCTTTCGTTAAATAAAATAGCAAAAATTGAATAGAATACTGAATATTTAAATATCATTCAAGTTATCTTCATAAATAATTGGAATGCTCGTTGCCATGGTCATCAAAAACAAAAATAAACGGCAGATTGCCATATCATTTTGCAAAGAATCCAGAACAACATCGTTATCGTTTTAAACGGCGGCAGAAGAAAATCGCCAAATAAGGTTGTGGACCCAACCTGCAAGTTGTACCACTGAATATATTATAAAAACACAATGAAATAAAAAATACATTATGTAGTGAATAATTGTGCTAACTAATTTCTCCATAGAATATCGCAGAGTTTGGCTGCAAAGAAGACGGAGAAAATTAAAAGCGGTAGAGAGGCGTTGAAATTTGTTTTATATAGTATACGTTTTCATGAAAAATATGTTAATTATTTGTGGAAGTATATCAGTGATTTAAAGTAAAATTTTTAATATAAAAATATTGCTTTTAATTATAAATATAGAAATAAATCATTACATAATAGAGTCAGAAATACACAATCAGGATTACAAAACTTGATTTTTTTTTTTTTATGTTTGACTGAATATTGTTAAATTTTCAGAAACTCTGTATAAACATTACTGTAAAATTATAGAAAGTTTTTACAGTATAGTAAAACACTACGCAGAAAAAAATGTTTTGTTGAAGAAGCAAAAATAAAATTTGTTACATCAACTAGTTTTATTTTATTATTATTATTATTATTTATATATAGCCCCAACAAAAACATTGCTACAGAACCTAAATTATTTTTTTGTTTTAACCGAACAGTTTTGTTGATCCCCCCCCCCCCACTCCAGGAAAAAAAAAAAAGTCAGTTTTAAGGGGTTACACGGGTTTTCCTTTTCAAGACTTAAAAAAATATATTCTCTCTCTCTCTCTCTCTCTCTTTTTTTTTTTTTTTTTTTTTTTTTTTAACATGATAAATAAAAATTTTTATTCAAAAATTTGAACATATAAAAGAGCAACGTTTAAAAAATATTTTGCAAAAATTTTTTTTAAAGATTTAGAAAATAATCTGGTGTGTCACTCACACGACTTTCTCTTACCCTGAAATTTAATACTATTAATACAGATTGCACATTAAAAGATAAGATAACGAGTTCTGTTATTTAAACCTGTGTTAAACAATTCATATTAGGCTTCTGAAGAGTTTTATATAATAATTAGTTCTATGTGAGGGGGGCGGTAGCCCCCCTCAACCCCCCGTTTCATTAATGCACCTACATTTATATAGAATTTAATTCGGTTATTAAAAAATAATTCTGTTTTTAAAAAATAATTTATTAAAATTATTATTTAAAAAAATTATATTTTATGATAATGCAGACGATTTCCGTATTAGAGTAGTAGTATAACACCAAATATCCCCCAAAAAAATATTTTATTCTCAATATTAAAAAAAAAAAAAAAAAAAAAAAAAATACGATTTTTTTTCTAAGTGTTTTTTTTTTTTTTTTTTTTTTTTTTTTTTTTTGTTAAAAGTAAAAAAAATCGATAACTTTGTTTTAAATTATCGCAGATCGATGGTTCAACCATTCGTTTTAAAGGTATTGGCGAGCTCTTTTGAAAGATACCCATCATGAAAATTTACTCCCCCCGGGGGGGGACAGTTAACTATCTCTATTACAAAAAATATATATTCGTTTCATTTGTTTTAGTGCAGTCTGTAGACGTTAAACTCTACTTACCTGCAATTTCCCCCATAGACGTAATGTATTAGAATTCTCTTGATTGTCCCTGTACACGAACCATTTGCTTGATCTTCACGAAAAGCTTACTGTAGCATAGCATCCCTATATGATACACATTTAGAATACCAAGTTTGAACTTTCTGCCATAATTTGTTTTTGAGATATGCTGATAACAGACAGACACACAGACACACACACACAGACACACACACACAGACACACACACACAGACACACAGACACACAGACCATTTGCTAAAAACATGGTTTTCATATTCAGGGGACCTCAGAACGTGTTAATATAATAAAATCTCGCGTTCGAAAATTTGACCCAAAAACAATACTTTCTCTACCTTATGGGTAAGAGAAAGTAAAAATCAGTTAGTGGGTCCTGTTTTTCGGAAGACCTTTCAGGTAAAGAGGTGAACACGATCTTTCAAAAACGAACGCACCGATCTTATAGAAATTTCACACACTTTTTCAAAATAGATTTGACTAGTGTTTGAACGAATGATTTTTCTTTCTTTCTTTCTTTCTCTCTCTTTTTTTTTTTTTTTTTTTTTTTTTTTATTACAACTAATTTTACAAGGGCATATGTGGGGTAAACTGCAATGAAATTTGTACTGATTTTTCACACAATTCTATCAAACATTCAAATTTCAATATTTTTAAAAATTCCTCGTTCAAACACTAGTCAAATCTATTTTGAAGTACTGTAGTGTGCGAAATTTGAATAAAATCAGTGCGTTCGTTTTTGAGAGATCGTGTCCACCGCTTTTTTGGAGGTGTTCGGAAACCAGGGCCCACCAGCTGAATTTTTCAAGTTTTTTTAATGGAAATTTTATAAAATATAATTTAAATGTTGCTCTTTTATATGCTCAATAATTTGAATAAATTTATTATATATGTAACAAAGGTTAACTACCTTCCTTTCTAAGAGATGGCGATATTCGTCATTCTGGTAATGCAACGCGGAGCTATTTAGCCGGTTGCAGAATTCTGGTAAAATAACAAAGAGCTATTTAGCCAGTTGTTAGAATGAGATTCGTTTTGACTTGCTGTTAACACAGACTAAGGAAACACTTAGACCCGGTCAGACGGCTTTCTTGAATGGGGAAAAGTGAAGTAACTGTAAGGCGCTTAGAGCGACCGGCGGCCATATTGGTACAAGCAAGAAACCAGTAACATTGCAATCTGTATATGTAAAAACGAATGCATGTCTGTCTGTTTATCCTTCATCCATTACACCACCATTCATCCGATCGCCATGAAACTTTGTGAAGTTGTCGAGTACACTCCCGCGAAGATTTCTGGCATAATTTTTTTTAATATCGCCCCCCCCCCCTCAGGGAGAAGGGGGGGGGGCAAGAACGGGATTAAAGCGTATTTTTTACTTTCTTCTATATGTAATATAGTATTGGATTCGCGAAAATTTTCGACCTCCGATTTTTGATGGATTTACATGTTTTGGGATGTCCAGAACACGAATAAATAGTTTTTAGAAAATGTCTGTCTGTCTGTCAGTCTGTCTGTATCATTTTTTTGTGGACGCTGTATCTCACGAACCAAAAATAACATGAGTTGCAAAATTAATATGAGTTATTGATAATAGTAATAGTTAACTAGGAAAAAAATTTTGTGCATGTGGGGGGCATCGGTTCCCCCCCCCCGGCCCCAGGGGAAGTAAATTTTCAAGGTGGTTATCTTTCGAAAGGTCTCGTTGATAATAGTAATAGTTAACTGGGAAAAAAAAATTGTGCATGTGGGGGCATCGGTTCCCCCCCCCACTGGGGGGGAAGTACCCCCCTGTGGGGGCAAAGTTTCAAGATGGGTGTCTTTCGAAAGGTCTCGTCAATACCTTTAAAACGAATGGTTGAACCATAAATCTGTGATAATTTAAAACAAAGTTATCGATTTTTTTTACTTTTAACAAAAAAAAACTTAGAAAAAAAATAGTTTTTTTTTTTTTTTTTTTTTAATGAAATTTAACCAAACTTGGTATTTAGTTGGTCCCCGACATAAACTGGTGCTGATTACATTTGGAGATCAATCGCTCAACAGGTGGCGCTGTGATCTAATTTTTTCTAAATTTTTAACATGGCAGTATAGGACAAAATGTCGTATAAATGTACATAATGAGAGTTATTTTTAACTTATGATTGTAAAATTAATATGAGTTATTGATAATAGTAATAGTTAACTAGGAAAAAATTTCTGTGCATGTGAGGACATCGCTACCCCCCTGGGGGAAAGTACCCCCCCCCCCCCCAGGGGTGGATAAATTTTGAAGATGGGTATCTTTCGAAATATCTCATCAATACCTTTAAAATGAATGTTGAACTATAAATCTGTGATAATTTAAAACGAAGTTATCGATTATTTTTACTTTTAACAAAAAAAAAAAAAAAATCGTATTTTTTAATTTTTTTTTTTTTAATTGTTACTATTTGAATATGTATTACTTTTAACAAAAAAAAAAAGAAAAAAGAAAAAAAAAAACTGAGAAAAAAAAAATCGTACTTTTTTTTAAAATATTGTTACTGATTGAATATGTATAGGAAAATATAGAAGAAAGTCTTGTGGTGGCCACAACATACTAGTTCACATTTGTTTTATTTCTCAATGAAAAAAATAAATATCCGAAAGGTTCTAACTTCAAGATATTAAAAACAGATATTACAGAATATCTAAAAAAATTTTTGACAACAAGGGGGGGGGGGTTAAAAAAATCTCTTTCTATATATATAAGAGTAAACTCACTGATTCACTGACTCAACACAGCCGTGGGGATAAATATGGAAAATAAATATGGAAATTTTTTGTTGATCAAGTATATTTACTGAAACTTACCTGTGAAACGTAATTCCCAAAACCTTCTTAGATGGTCTTTTGGTGCAACCATAGGCTGCACAAGCCATTTTTCACGATTTATAGCCTCCTTTACAATTAATATAGAATAATACCAATACAATTGTATGAAAAACGCATTAATGTTTTGCTTATACCAATATGGCGGCTCGGTTACAGTTGAGACTTCACTTTTAGAACCGCCTTGCCCGGTCTAAGTATTTCCTTAGTCTGTGGCTGTTAACAGTGATGCCAGATTAGGGATTTTGTCCCCATTTGGGGGAATTTTTGAAGCTTCTGGGGAGAATTTTGGGGACCAAATGTTTGTGGGGACTTTTTTGGGGAATTTTAAAATTTTTGGAGAGAAATCTACAGAGTTCTTCACCTTTCTGTCAGTGTTGGCAACGTAATGATTTATCCCTACGACTAGAGACTTTCAATAGCTTTATTGTTATTTAGAGATTTTTTTTCAAAAATTGCCTTCATTTGGGGAAAAATCTGAGCTTAAATCATAAAAAAATCCGCTTGATATATATATATATATATATTTTAAATTTTATTTTCCGTTTTTAGTAAAAATAAAGTTGGGGATATTTTCGAAAAAAAAAAAAAAACCCTGATTTGGGGAAATTTGAAGACCTGTATGGGGAAATAATTTTCGACCATCTGGCAACACTGGCTGTTAAGTCATTTGAGTTAGAAATGCTCTATAGCAATGTAGCAGTGTACGAAAGTGTTATAAATTTAAGTTGTAAATATGCATTACATAGTGTTTTATTATTATTTTTTTTTATGTTAGTTAATAAATAGTTTTGGAAAAGTAAGAACTGTGGAAATATGTTTTTCTTTAGTCTTCGAAACTGTGTAACCCCTTAAACAATCTTTATTTATTTATTTATTCAGCGCGCAATTTGTTGATTCGCTGTTTATAGAGTGATTATATTACGTAGTTTATCGAATGATCCATTGATAATGGCTTTTATTTCAATTCTTTTTTTTTTTTTTTTTTTATCAATCAAAGCATGTTGATTTGGTTAACTGTAAAAAATTATTCTAACAATGACAAAATAAATCTAAAAATCATTCAACAAAGAATGTGCTCTTAATTAATTAATATATGTATATATATATTTTTTTTTCAATAAAATATTTTTTTTCAGTGTATCTATCGAACATAATAGTAGATTTCATCAGATTTCGCTTTAATAATAATAATAACTCTGTCCAATTTGAATAGTACTGTTTGTAACAGATTTTGCCAATCTTTAACTTGACTGTTTAGAAATAGGATAAAAACATATGTTTGCTTTTTCAGGTGCCGAAAACATGAATGACCCCTGTGATCCTTCATGCAGAGACAAACGAAAATTCTGTACTATAGTCGTCACAAAGAGGAAAGTCTGTATCATGGAAAACGTTTCTGCAATACAGGCCCGTTTTCCTGCAAACAAATAAACAATTCATTAAACACTAAAACAATTGCAGAAATACAAACAAAAACATCAGTGTTATTAGTTTCACATCGTACTATATAAGCATGAGAAAATTTATAATTTGTTGAAACCCATTGTAAAGAATTTCAAATAGCTTAAAATGTAAGATATATTTGGGAGAAAAAATGATTCAGTTTTAATTTGGATTATTTAATAAGAAAAGTTGACATGTTTTTTTTTTTTTTTTTTTATTTCTACGACAAACATGTCAAAACTGCATTACAGTTTCTATTGATAAAAAACATGAAATTTGAGCATAATACCAAAATACCATGAAAAATAGGATTGGTTTATTAGTTAAATATAGAAAAATCTGGAGTGGTTTCACACGACTTTCTGAACATTTAGTATTTAATTAGAGACTGTTTAAACAAATTTAAACCGCAATATAAATCAGTAAATAAACAAATAGGAAAATCGTATAATATGGTGTTTGAGTATTTTTCTTTAAGTTGTATATTCTACAATGGACTGTAATTTATCCAAAATCTTTTGTGCCTCCGTGTAAGGAACTGTAAATACTAAACACGCATCAGATAACATATATGATGTTTATTTTTATTTATTTATTTATTTTATGTCTTAATCTTAAACAACTTATCATTACTAAAGCGAACTTCATATAATTTGAGTTCATAGACTACAATGTACATAAATTCTTCTTTGTATCCATGTAAAAGAACTATAATTTCTACGCTGATCACAATCTATATAGTTCATGCGAGGATGATCCATAACATGGTTATTCAATTTAATCTTTATCTGATCTAGAGTTTAGATGAACGTACACTTTACACAATTAGAGTACATTGGCCACAATAAATAAGAATTATTTTTTTTTGTGTCTGTATAAAAGACCTTCATAAACATCTATAAGTTCGTGCGATGATGATATATAACAGACCTGTCCAATCCATAACTTTTGGTGGGCTGCATTGAAAATCTTTTTTTTTTTTTTCCGGCAGGCCGCACCCTATGCGTGTGTATGTTTGTGAGTGTATGAATAATGTATGTATATACTTTTTTCGTAGAAGGGCAGGGTGAAGACTCAAAGCAGAATACATTAATTTAAATTATTTTCATTCATAAATTAATAATAGAATCGTGAAAAATTTATGACTATGCATTAATAACTATAAAAAATAATTACAAGATAAAAAGATCTTTTTATATACCATGTTTTTAAATTTTCTGTTCAATCATATAAACGCTACCGAAAACAGTGGAAACCCGGAGCAATTGGATAAATTTTTAAAAAAATTCATTGCTCTCGTGTTTTGAGCTATTATAAAAGTTTCAAATGTCTAGCTAGTTGGGAAGTTAGTGAAAAATCGATTGCAAGCTTTGTACTGGTAACGCTGCCGAAGGCAGCAGGAACCCGAAACATTTGGTTACAAACATTTAAAAAATGCATTTTCACCGAATTCTGAACTATTCTGAAAGTTTCAAATGTCTAGCTAGTCAGGAAGTTACTTAAATAAATTTTCTGTTGAATCATATAAACGCTGCTGAAGGCGGTAGGGACCTGAAACAGTTGACTAAAACTATAAAAAAAAATGTATTGTCACTGTATTCTGAGCTATCCTGAAAGTTTCAAATGTCTAGCTAGTCGAGAAGTTACGGAAAAATCGATTGCAATCTTTGTACTGATAACGCTGCCGAAGGCAGCAGGAACCCGAAACATTTGGCTAAAGGTATTAAAAAAATGCATTTTAACCGTATTCTGAACTATTCTGAAAGTTTCAAATGTCTAGCTAGTCGGGAAGTTTGTTAAATAAATTTTCGTTCGAATCATATAAACGCTGCCGAAGGCAGTAGGGACCTGAATCAGTTGACTAAAAGTATAAAAAAAATGTATTGTCACTGAATTCTGAGCTATCCTGAAGTTTTCAAATGCCTAGCTAGTCGAGAAGTTAGTGAAAAATCGATTACAAGCTTTGTACTGGTAACGCTGCCGAAGGCAGCAGGAACCCGGAGTAGTTGGTTAAAAATATTTAAAAAATGCATTTTCACCGTGTTCTGAACTATTCTGAAAGTTTCCAATGTCCAGCTAGTCGGGAAGTTAGTTAAATAAATTTTCTGTTGAATCATATAAACGCTGCCGAAGGCAGTGGGGACCTGAAACAGTTGACTAAAAGTATTAAAAAAATGTATTGTCACCGTGTTTTGAGCTATCCTGAAAGTTTCAAAAGTCTAGCTAGTCGGAAAGTTAGGAAAAAATCGATTGCAATCATTGCACTGATAACGCTGCCGAAGGCAGCGGGAACCCGAAACAGTTGGCTAAAGGTATTAAAAATATGCATTTTAACCTTATTCTGAACTATTCTGAAAGTTTCAAATGTCTAGCTAGTCGGGAAGTTAGTTAAATAAATTTTCTGCCGAATCATATAAACGCTGCCGAAGGCAGCGGAACTTTGAAGCAGTTGACTAAAATTATTAGAAAAATGTATTGTCACCGTGTTGTGAGCTGTCCTGAAAATTTCAAATATCTAGCTAGTCGGGAAGTTAGTTAAAAATCGATTGCAAGATTTGTCCCTGACAAACACACAAACAAACACACAAGAATCGAAGTTAATAAAAACATGGTAAAATAAAATAATGAATAATGGACTAATAATATTGCATTACAACAGTGTGATTCTTTACCTACCACAATCGTTGAAAAGTATTTTCCCTTGAAAAACTCAGAAAGGATTGGTTAATTTTTAATGTGTTAACCATACTTTAAAACCTAAAATATCGTTAATCTCCTCGCGGGCCGCAAAAAAACTACGGCGGGTAAAATGCAGCCCGGGGGCATTAGGTTGGCACCAACGAGATATATAAATTAGAGTGCTGATTCAATGGATGAAGGATTAGCTTTCCGTGGTTCAAGATGAATCACGTGACATGCTCCAATAGGTTGCTGTGTTTGGCCTTTTATCGCTATTTTGGCATTTAAAATATCAGTTCCACAAATTATCATTATTATTAGGTAACATGACAGTCCTATGACCGAAATAAATTGTTTTTAAAATAATTTTACACATATTTCACATTTTAATAAATAATAAAATACCCTTTTTTTCATCGTTTCCCAACAAAGTTTAAAAGTGTTTATAAAAGAAAATTTAAACTTGTAACGAGCTAAATTTAACAACAAATAATAAGTTTTCAACTATTTTTAAGCATTTTATCGGTTAAAGTTCAACTACACGAAATAAAAAAGAAGTAAAATAAAAATCAAAATGATTTAGAACAAAAGAATATTAAACTACGTGACTAAACAAAAACATTGGCGGTTATGATTTAAACGAAGAACAATCTCCAAACCGTTGCCATAGAAATTTACTGAAAATAAGCTGTTACCAAGGGAATCACCGAATACGCAGGTGCAAGGAGAGCATGTCACATGACTGATCTTGGACCTTCTCAAGGGTTACCATTTATCACTCTACTTTATATATCTCGTTGCTTGGCACCCCTGACCTATAACATACATACAGTCGGTAACAAAAGTGTCCAAACACTAGCAAAAATTCCTATGTAAAAAAAGTACACTTCATACGGTTCTGTTAAATAAATCCTTATCGAATCATGGTCTTAGACTGACTAAGAAGAGGATTCGACAAGGATTTCTTTAACAAAACCGTATGAAGTGTACTTTTTTTACATAGGAATTTTTGCTAGTGTTCGGGCACTTTTGTTACCGACTGTACATACATACATCACGGTAAATATGGGAAAAAGGAATTGAGGAGCTTTTAAGATTTAGAGCTACAACATCTCATAGTCGAATCTTTTATTGATTAATTTTCTTGCATAATATATGTTCTGAAATACAAAGTGTTACAGAAGAAAATCTATTGCAGGTCACCAAATTGCAAATTTTTGTGACACTGAAGTTTTAACCCTTTAATGTTCATTAGTTTTACACTAAAATAAAAAATTTAACATTTTTTTATGCAACCATTTTGCAAAAAAAAATTTTTCTTTTCTTGTTTTAATCGATGATTTTTTATTTTTTTCCCTCCTCTGTCCGGTAGATATCAGACTACTACGAAGTTGAACAAATGTTATTTCAGAGAAAGTCAAGCGTAGAAGATACTTTGAATTTCTTAGTGGGTGCGAGTGAACTTTCCTGCTTTGGGGATGCCCTCGTGCAAAGTTTTTTTTTTTTTTTTTAACACTCAACTAGGTCAGTGCTAATTTTTTTTTTATATGAAACAACTGTTATCAGTTTTTGAGAACTTATTTATCTACTAAATGAGGTATTATTTGAAATTTAATCAGGTTAACATAGAGATGTTTCAAATAAAATATTTCTCGAAAATTTAAGATACACTTATGTTTGTGAAAACTGCAACACCATGAAAGAATTGTCAGAAATTAATGAAACTTATTCCACATTTTACTGGTAGTGGTACAAATAAACGATCAAATATGTACAAGACAAAATAAATAAATAAATAAATAAATAAATAAATAAAATAAATAAATAAAAATAACTTCTGAAATCAGTACTTTGTGTGCCCGCCATGTTGATCGATGAAAGCCTGTACACGTCGTGGCATTGAATCATACAGGTTCTGAATGTAATCATGGGGAATGGCATTCCAGGTGGCTTCGACTTGACGCCAAAATTCAATCTTACTGTGCGCCCCAGCAGTTGTACAAGCGAGTCGCCAACCAATGAAATCTCAGACATGCTCGATGAGCGACATATCCGGGGAATAAGCAGGCCATGGAAGAAACGAAACCTGTTGTGCGCTGAAGAAGGCCTGTGCAGTCTGAGAAACATGTGCACGGGCATTATTCTGCTGAAATACAGCACCCGGACCGGAATACATTAAAGAATGGGAATTGCCTCTGGCTCCAAAATTTCCCTTATGTAGCGATCACAATGGAGGTTGCCCGCAATGTGTACTAGATGGGATCGACAATTGTACCCAATAGCACCCCACACCATGATGCTAGGCGTTTGGGCAGTATGACGCTGGGTAACACACACTGTGGGAGCAGACGTTCCCCCTGTAACGTCTGACACGTACTCTACCATCATTGTACTCCAGATTGTAGCGAGATTCATCGGAGAAAACAATTTGTGGTCACTGGGCACGCCACGTGCTGTGTTGCTGAGCCCATTGAAGTCAGAGGCGTCTGTGATTCAGCGAGAGGGGAATCCTGCGTAAAGGAATCCATGCACGCAGTTCATACTGCAGCAAACGGCGACGAACCATGGAGCTAAACAACAAAACACCTGTAGCCGTACTCCAAAGTTGTGCTAACACACGAGAGGATATTGTACGGTCCGTCACAGCTATGCGGATGAGGTGTCTGTCGTCTCGGGCCGTTGTTCTATTGTGTGCCCCACTGCCAGGTTTTCGACTTGTTTGATTCTCCTCTGTCCATTTCTTCCAAACATGCATCACTGTTGTGGCATTACACTGCGTGCGGGCTGCGATTTCTCGATGCGAATATCCACCCTCTCGCATAACAACGATGCGGCCTCGTACGAACTCTGTTAGTTGTTGGTATGGCACCCTCCGCTTTTGACGAGGATTATTGACTACCAGTGAAGCATTTACCGCATACAGAGGACGATAAACAGATTTCAACGCGCCTTTACAGTCTTTTATATACCTAGAGCAAGCGACTGGTAAGGAGTCGGTTTTCGTTCCACGCATGCGCAATCGCTTTGTAATTCTAATAATTTGCATGTCTTACCTCACTTTACATTCCCTGTAAGTTTAGTTCAATTTGCATAATCCCTCCATGGTGTGACAATTTTTACAAACATGAGTGTATTATTCCATATTTATGAATCGTATTTATGCCACAAATACGATATAATATAACGAGGGTCATAAATTTTATGACCCTCTTTTTCTATATTTATGATCAGCTATGTGTCTGAGAGACATTTTTGAAATCAGTTTAGCAATTTTCAAAAGAAATTAAGGTGTGAACGTTAAATGCTTGCAGTTACAGTCAGCAACAAAATTATTGAAGCACGCATCGATATTTTTCATGTTTTTTGTTTGTTTGTTTGTTTGTTTGATCGCTAATTTTAATTTATAACTTACTTTTTTTATAAACAGCATAAGACTAAGATCATGACTCGACAAATATTTACTTAATAAAACAGTATTGGGTGCACATCTTTTAGGTAGGAATTATTGCTAGTGCTTCAATAATTTTGTTGCCGACTGTAAAATCGAACAGTGTTTTTATTTAAAAATAATCATAAGCCCAGCTATTATCTTTTACCTTGGCTGTATGACATATGAGTAGTTGTCATACGACGTACCAGGATGCAGGGCAAATGAAGTTATGTTGTCTACTCAAGATGGCTGTCGCAGTAGCAGACAAAGATACTGCAAGAGCCATATTGAGTCCACAGATTATTATACAGATAGGACACTCCCGTATATTCTTCGGTAACCGGAATTTGACTGCAACGACCCTATTGTCAACGGCTGAAAGTTTCTCGAGCTCTCCAGCTTACGTAATCGCTCGTCTTATTTTTATTGTATCTATGTTCATATCGTAATATTAGTGCAACGTTAAACCCAACATCCAACCGACTAACCATTTATTGATGTTTACCTTTGGACTTTGTTATTGTTTACGAATTTGATTGTCGAAAGCAATTTATTTTAAGAAGCAAGTACTAAATATTAAGCAAATAAATTTCGAAAATATACATAAACCAGAAATATTTTTTTTTCATTTTAAAGCATTTTGTATTATTTACACCAAGCAATGTTAAATATTTAAGATTTCATACCATACTGCTATTTCAGCATTACAGTTTGTTATATTAATTTGTACTCTTGAACACGAATGTGTTTGGAAAAATTTATTTTCAAACAAAATAAAAATTAGTTTTATTTCTTAGAAAATAGCTGTGAATGTTATGATTTTGTAAATTTAAAAGTAGTAGAAAAAGTGAAGGAAAGAAAACTGCACATACGTTTTCGTTGGCAACTTTATTATTGTTTACAAACTTGATTGTCAAAAGCAATTTATTTTAAGAAGCAAGTGCTAAATATTGAGAAAATAAACTTTAAAAATATACATAAAATAAAAACATTTTTTTTCATTTTAAGGCATTTTGTAAATCAAGCAACGTTAAATATTTAATGATTTCATACTGCTATTTCAGAATTACAGTTTGTAATTTTAATTTGTACTTGAATATGAATATGTTTCACAAAGCATATTTTTAACACATTATAAAAATTAATTTTTATTTCTTAGAAGAATAGCTGTGAATGTTTTGAATTTGAGGATAATTTTGTGAATTCAAAAACAGTAGAAAGTGAAGAAAATGAAAACTTCCCATACTAACCTGCTACTAACTACTCGCGAAATAGAAAAACAATTTTCGATCAAAGATGCTATTCATGTAGACTTAACACATGTAGTTCCCCTCTGTTGACACTAGTGGTGCTACTATATTTCCGGTTCGCGTTTTAGCTTCACTGTCCTATCTGTATGATAATCTGTGTATTGAGTCTACCAGCTAATCACCTTCGAGCGTAGGAGAGCGGGCTCTATTCCCGTGCTGGCCCTGAGTGTTTTTCCAAATCTTCGTATTGTATTCTGTTCTGTCATGTGCTATCTGTCTTCATCTGACGAAGATTTGCAAGCGGGCTACGAGTCAAGCATACAAATCTAATGTACAGTCGGTAACAAAAGTATCCGAACGCTAGCAAAAATACCTATGTAAAAAAAGTATACTTCATACGTTTTTGTAAAATAAATCCTTATCGAATCATGTTCTTACACTGACTAAGGCAAGGATTTGACAAGGATTTATTTAACAAAAACCGCATGAAGTGTACTTTTTTTACATAGGAAATTTTTCTAGTGTTCGGACACTTTTGTTACCGACTGTATATGTGTTATCAAATTTAATTTGAGTCTACCAAAATATTGGCTAGCACTATGTTACTTAATGACTTCTACGGTTACAATTTTGGCTTCATGTTTTTTCGGACATGTCGTCTCCTCTTATTTCAGTCCTCCATGTCTTTTACTTACCTATTCCGAATAGTAAAGGGAGCTCAGCTCTACGCTTCTCTGCTGTTGTAATGTATCGGGAAGGCTTAAATTCATCCGCATTTTCAAAGTCCTCTGGATTGTGATTGGCTGCATACATATTTAAAATGGTAATGGAACCCTTGGGAATTCTATAGCCATGGACATTAGTTTCTCCTGAAAAGAATATATATATATATATATATATAGATTGATTTTGAGTGGATTGCAGTCTCACTAGAGCTGTGCAGTGGGCAATTAAAGACCATCGAAAATTGGGATGGAGAAAAATATGAAATTTTACATAAAGTCTATTAAAATATATAGTAAAATCACTTAACTAGTATAAACATACATTTTACTAATTAAAGAACTTAATAATAATATAAAATAAAATTACGAATTTTATTCGTAATCTGAATGCCGGATCACAGACGATCCTTTATCATGACAGGACAACTGAAACAATAAAATGAATAAACTGAATTCGTTAATATGTAATATAAAGCAAGAAACTTCCGCTTTTGATAATACGGGTGTTATTCATAAAATTCTTTGCTCTATTATTTACAGTCGGCCGCAAAATTATCCGAGCACTAGCAATAATCCCTGTCTAAAAAAAGTACACTTAATAGTGCTTTGTTAAATAAATCCATGTCGAGCCATGTTCTTAGTCAGTCTAAGGACATGATTCGAGAAGAATTTATTTAACAAAACAGTTTTAAGTTTACTTTATTGACATCGGAATTATTGGCTTGCATTCGGATACTTTTGCTGCCGATTGTATTGTCGACAAAGCTGATCGTACTGTTTGTTTTCATAACAAGTCGGTTTTACGTAGGACGACCAGAATTTTAAATTGAATTTGAAAACAAATATGGTGAGTCTCCGAAGATAAAAAAAAAATAAATCACCTTAAATTGTAAAATTTTACAGTCGGCAGCAAAAATATCCGAGCACTAGCAAAAATTCCTATATAAAAAAAGCACACTTAATGCAGTTTTGTTAAATAAATCCTTTTAGAATTCTGTTCTTAGTCAGTGTAAGAACATGATTCGACAAGGATTTATTTAACAAAACAGTGTTAAGTGCACCTTTTTACATAGGAATTTTTGTTAGTGCTCGGATACTTTTGCTGTCAACTGTAGTAATTTTTTATGTAGGAAGTACCTGAAAGAGCTTATTTTATCGTATTTATTATACATATTTTAAATTATTCTAATAAAACATTAATAACTTTATAATCTCTGTCCTCAAATGCATTCTTGGGGGGGGGGGGGGGGAGGACGAAGGTAGTTTTCAAGGACTGTTATTATACAGTCGGCAGCAAAAGTATTCGAGCACTAGCAATAATCCCTGTCTAAAGAAAAGTACACTTAATACTGCTTTGTTAGATAAATCCTTCTCGAGTCATGTTCTTAGACCGACTAAGGACATGATTCGACAAGGATTTATTCAACAAAAGAGTTTTAAGTTTACTTTTTTGATATCGGAACTATTGGCTAGTGCTCGGATACTTTTGCTGACGATTGTATAAAGGACACGTGACGTCACTCGCAGTCAAGTTATGGGTACAGCCGGCAGCAAAACCATTGAAGCGGTAGCAATAATTGCTACCTACTATGGACACCTACTAAAGTTTTTTACGTAAATATTTGTCGAGTTATGATCCTAGTCTTATGCTGTTTATAAAAAAGTAAGGTGATGATAGAAATTAGCGGTCAAACTAATAAAAAATATATCAAAAATGCGGATATGTGCTTCAATATTGTTGCTGCCGGCTGTAGGGTGACGAAACATGGGTATTTCAACCAATATAGGCTGATCTTTTGCCACCCGAGAGTGGTAAAGGTTGATTAACGGAGCGTTTGTTTGTAAACATGCCCTTTTCTCGTTGTTCTCGAGATTCGAAAGACAGCTAGTCAGCCAGCGTTGGGCATACTTGATTAAAAAGTAATTGAATTACAATTAAATTACAATAATTATTTTACTGTCAATCGATTAACAAGTAATTGATTACAAATAAATTGAATAAGTAATTCAATTTATTTGTAATCAATTACTTGTTAATCGATTGACAGTAAAATAATTATAATTGTAATTTAATTGTAATTCAATTACTTTTTAATCAAGTATGCTCAACACATCCCTGTAGTCAGCCTAGTTTTACGCTAATATGCATGCGACAGGTGCTGATGTTTATCGAAATAACAGTAAGAAGAGAGAATGGATCTTTACGTTTTATCAGCTGCGTTCTTATCCCAGATTACAGTCGGTAACAAAAGTGTCCGAACACTAGCAAAAATTTATATCTAAAAAAAGTACACTTAATACTGTTTTGTTAAATAAATCCTTGCCGAATCACGTTCTTAGACTGACTAAGCACAGGATTCGGCAAGGATTTATTTAGCAAAACTGTAGTAAGCGTAATTTTTTCATATAGGAATTTTTGCTAGTGTTCCGACACTTTTGTTATCGACTGTAGTTTCAGCGGCCCTGCTTTTAGGAGTAGAATCGTTCATGTTATTTTACGACTCGTTACCGTAAATGAACAGTGGTGGCTCTACCAGAACATCTGAATATTAATGCTCTTGTAATAAATGTGATGGTTGTTCCATTTCAACTTGAGATTAAGATTAGTCATATTCCAAATTTCAATAAAACAATTTTTCTCTGCTGTAATGTACTTTCTTTTCCTCAACAAAAAATTTAGAGGATTGATATTGATACTCGTATACAAATTAGAAATCTGTTAATATTTTAATACAGTCGGTAACAAAAGTCTCCGAACACTAGCATAAATTCCTATGTAAAAAAAGTACACTTCATACGGTTTTGTTAAATGAATCCTTATCGAATCATGTTCTTAGACTGACTAAGAACAGTATTCGACAAGGATTTATTTAACAAAACACTATTAAGTGTAATAGCAGGAGACTTGGCGTTGGAATATTAAAACAGGAATAAACTACTACGTCAAAAACGCCAAAGAAAAATTATTGAGGTGCATACAGCTGTTTCGGTAGCCTAAAGCGTACCGTCTTCAGTGCAAAAAGAATCATTCTTTTTGCACTGAAGACGGTACGCTTTAGGCTACCGAAACAGCTGTATGCACCTCAATAATTTTTCTTTGGCGTTTTTGACGTAGTAGTTTATTCCTGTTTTACTATTAAGTGTACTTTTTTTTACATAGGAATTTTTGCTAGTATTCGGACACTTTTGTTACCGACTGTACGTCACTCAAATCGTTAGGCCCACTAATGCAAAATTGCTTTAGAATACATTTATGAATGGCGTAATTGTATTGCTATCCACTTTGAACTCGTGCGTGCAACATTTTTGCAAATTCGGTTCGGTAAAAGGGGTTAAAAATATATCATAATATTTGACATAAGCAGACAGATTTTTTATCCTAGAACCTACACTGGTGAGATAGATTCCTGTAAATGATTGCTTAATGAATTGTCATCGACTATGATCCCGTGTGTAAACTTCCAGCAAAATCGCTATATTATCTATTAGGATAAAATATGTGTTAGGGTAAACTCCCATCGAGTTTTCATTAGTGAGATTATTTCCTTGCAAGGATAATTAAAATTCATATAATATCTGATACATATGTACATATATATATGACTAACTATTTTTAATATATAGTATATATATGTATGTGACTAATTCTTTCAATAAAGAGATATATTTCTATATGAAGAGGGCTATCCTCTCTTTCAACTTTCGTTGAATAATTGCTTCCTTTAAGCAATTTGTGTAAAACATTACTGAAAATACATATCCAAACGTTACCGTCCATAATAATAATGTATCGGAATTATTTTTTGTACCTTATTACCCAATTTCTAGTTCTATTCCCACACTCTTGTACAGACAACTAGCTTTTAATTATAATAATAAAGTATGTTAAATTCACTATGTTGAAAAATGCCGCTTATAGACAGCAATGGGATGAAATATTTTTGTGTGTCTTTGTACACGAGCCACAAACACAATATACCTCCTCCCCCCCCCCCTCCCCCACAAAAAAAAATTAAATAAATAAATAAAATAAAATAAAATAAAATAATTATTTTCATGTTATTTTCATGTACGTTAATTCTAAATTTAAGTTAATTCTAACGTTGAATTTAAGTTTACGTTTTTTTCTAACGTAAAAATGTTAATTCTAAATTCTTTGTTGATGCTTCAACAGGGTTTCTGAGTATCAACAAAGGGGACCTTCGAGATATTCCGGTAATTATACAGGGTGCCGGAGATGTATCTTCACAATTTTGAATAATAATTAAATGTAAACAAACAAGAATATGTACATGCGATAGCCTGGACGATAGAACTCCGAGCTCATAATTGGAAGATTGCGGGTTTGATACTCGAGCCGGTCGAAATCCGTCGGGTATATTAATAGTAGTGCACGTAAAATCTGTCGTGGTTGCTATGCCTTCCATGTTCCTGTCTCAAATTATATTTTGGTGGTTACTGAAGTAGGGGAACTATTCCCTTCATGAAGGATAAAAATTGTGATGGAACGCCTCCGGGTCACCCTTAGAGGGGAGTACACTGCTCTGCATAACAATCGGCCCCAACACCATTTTTGCAAATACTTATGTACAATGACCTCCTTAATCCGAATACGACGCCCATTTTGTCCTATAACCCACCGTTTTGTAGGTACGTCCCCTATTTTTTTTTAATCACTTTTCGGTAATTTTATGGCTATAAATTTAATTTGATGCGAGGGAAAGGACTATTTTAACTACTAAATATCTTCTGAGGGGCTACAGAGTTAGGAAATTTTGCAACATTTGCAACAAGGGGGAAATTTAGGAGGGAATTTGCCACTAAAATTATATATTTATATTACATTTATTATGTTTTATCAATCAATTATCATTATCATTTATTATACATTATATATATATATTTTTTTGTTTTTAAGTGTTAAAATAATTTTTTTTCCATTCTCTAAATCAAATTCATTGAAATAAAATTACAAAACAGTGATAAAAATTGGGGGAGGGAGTGGTGTCCCGAGAATTTGCTGGGTGATTTGGAAAAATGGTGGTCATATTTGGATTCAGGAGGTCATTTTACATAAGATCAGCAAGAATAGTATATCAGGGCTCGATTTTTTTTTTTTTTTTTTCAGCGCAGTGGTATTAGACCATCGCCAACTGCCAACCCTTTAAATATCTGCCCCCTGCCTGTCTCTTTAAATTTAATCTTTACTAGATTTATTATTAAAGTTTAAAATACCATAATATTATCTATAATATCCATAATTCACCGCTGTTTTAATTTTAATTAAAAATGGTTCGATCTAGTATAATTTCAATTTTCAGTTGCCAATTTCTTTATTGTAAATTAAATTTCCTATTAAATTTTAAATATGTATCTTAAAACTATTCTATCAATAAATAAATAATACCAACTTGTACATTCAAGACTCGGAAACATTGGGAAAAAATCTGATAGTCTAATAACTTCGTATATGAAAGCATTCGTGTAAGGCAGTTTGATTTTATCTTCCAACGTTGGCAACCTGTCTTGGCCGATGACTTCAAGAATTTCATCGTATACTTTTTTATGTTCATCTGGATATTCCAGAAGTTTCATAAGAACATATCCAATGAAGACACCAATGGATAATGTACCGTCTGCTACAAACTGGCCCATGGAATTAACTAGAGCTTTATCTAAAAATTAAAATAATAATAATAATAATATTTTTTATATACATAATATACATTCATATATATTTTGTACAAAATATAACATAGGGCGCGGCAACATAATTTTCTGAATTAAAGTAGGCACCAGGTAGTTAGTTACATTTGGCCATTAGGGTTAGATGGTGCTGGTTGTCTTATTCGAACGGGTGAGTTGGGAAGATTTTCCTCCCTTCTACTTCAAACCATCAGCAACGTTGTCAACTTTAGAGATTTGTCCCTATGAATAGGGATTTTAAGGAGTTCTTCTTCTTCTTCTTCTTTTTTTTTTTTTTTTTTTTTTAATATACAATCGACGGCTTACTAGTATCTCTAATATAACAAAAAACTAGATCGCACAGAGAACGCACCACGATGAATTTTGAAAAATGTGCACGTCTAGCTGGGGAACATTTTTTTGGAGAGAGAGAGAGATTGTCTCAATAGATAGGCATGCACCGAAAAATTTTTTTTAAAAAGCCAAATTGATGGAAGTTTGTAAACAAAAAACTGGATCGCACGGAGAACGCACCACAATGAATTTTGAAAAATGTGCACGTCTAGCTGGGGAAGGTTTTTCAGAGAGAGAGAAAGAGAGATTGCCTCAACAGATAGACATGCACCGAAAAAAAAAATTTAAAAAGCCAAATTGATGGAAGTTTGTGCACGAGTGGAAAAGGGGAAGAAATAATACTCTTGATAATTGCTCTGTGCTAAACTATTAAAAAATTTTTACGGTCTGGGAAGGGAAAGGGAAACTACCACCGGTCCCTCATTGGAAGGGGTGGAGAAGAAGAATGAACTTCCAGAATATTCAGGAGATGAATAATTTAATATTGAAATGAATTTTGAGTGAGAAAAGGATGATCGCAGTCAAAGGAATAAATTTATACACAAGAATAAAAGTTCAAGGAAGGAGTTTGTAAAAAAAAAAAAAAAAAAAGGATCTTCATAGTTTAGATCCACTACGGAAAAGAGCCGAATGAATGGTCTGCGGAAATTTCATGCAAATTCAATAACAAAAATATATTTTTTAAAATAATTTATCAACCAATCCACAAATTAACACACAATTATGTTTAGAATATTTTGGCAAACTATAAGGGAGAAATTTGAAAACTAAACCTCATGAAGCATAATAAATAAATAAATAAATAAAATAAATAAATAAATAATAATAATAAATAAATAAATAATAATAATAATAATTAAATAAATAAATAAATAATAATAATAATTAAATAAATAAATAAAACAATTAAAATTTTGAAAATTATTATTATTATTATTATTATTAGTTTTAATAGGTTTAGAAATTTTTCATTATACTTTATGTCGATATATTTCAATACATATGTAAGCAAACTTTCATAACTAAAATAGTAATTTCAAAGAATGATTTGCTGTGTCCACCATCCCCTTAAAGGGATACTACACCTAACGTGGACGGCAGATTCCATTGTCACATTTAGAAAATTCCCGACCAATGATTTAAATTGATTCACGTTTTTTTAAATTATTTATTTTATTTATTTTAATATTTCATTTTAAAGCTCCAAAAGGGCGAAAATTAACTAAACAAATTTCTTCATAGAATAACATGGTGATAGGCTGCCATCCCATTAAGTGAAGTATCCCCGCCTTAACAAGAAGAAAACCAATTTTGAGTGATAATTCTCGTGTTACATGAACAAATGTACCTGTGAAATAGGCAGCTGTAGGATCTCCTTTTTTCGATCTTTCATCTCTTTCTTTAAAACAACAGTCTATGATACTTGTTACTTGCGTCTCATCGTACTCTGCCTTATGCCTGTTTATTATATCATAGAACAGAGAATTGATGCGTCTGTGACATCGTTTGAGCGTCTGTATGCGGGGCACAAATGGATAAATGAAATATCTGAAAAATATCCCATCGTTTCTTTGAAAGTAAATTACATAATAAGGAATAATAATAATAATGATGATGATGATATTAATGATGACAATGATAACGATATTGATGATAACAATAATAATAATTATAAATAATAATAATGATGATGATGATGATGATATTAATGATGACAATGATAACGATATTAATGATAACAATAATATTAATTATAAATAATAATAATAATAAGAGTTCTACTGAAATTGTTCGCCTGCTTAAAATTTTTTGCTCACAGTAAATCGTGAGGAATATAATAATATACTTCAATATTTAATACGCATAAAACACCTTTTACGGATTTAGACTTGGAGTAAAAATCCTTTTACTAGGATGCATAAAATAGTTCAAATACTTTATAATTTATGGTAGTAGTTTTTCATACGCAGTTTAATCATGTTAAATTGTTTCAAACAAAGTGAAAGTTACATATGTAATAGAAATATAGGTACAACTTGCAGGTTGATCTACAACCCTATTTGGCGATTTTCTTTTGGCGCCGTTTTAAAACGATAACGATGCCGTTCTGGATTCTTTGCAACACGATATGGCAAGCAGTTTGCTGTTTATTTTTGATGACCATGGCAACCAGCATTCCAATTATTTCTGAAGATAACTTGATTAACATTTAAATATTCAGTATTCTATTCTATTTTTGCTATTTTATTTAACGAAAGATAGGCCTATTTTCGGAAAAGAAGGTGAATGTACCAGAATTTGTTTGAGTAAGTAGTTTAGAGAGAGAGGATTTTTGGAGAGAGAGTTTTTGGAATTTTTGAAAAATCGTGAGAAAGCTGGTTACAATCGTATTTTCCCGGCAACGCAGAAAATTTAAATGGGATAAATGTACGAGAAGCATATATTTATGCATATTCATGATACTCGCAGCATAGAACCTCATGCAGATGTTTTCTCGTGGCAAGTTAATTTTAAATATTTGTTTTATTAATGTTAAAAATAGGCTTAATTTATTTGTGTACATTACAAAACAGACGCCACTTTGAAAAACGCGTTCCCATTTTGTTTACGTTTGGAATCCATAGCAACCATTTCCGAAAATCGCATTTCGCCGTAATCACCAAAAGAAAATCTCCAAATAGAGATTTAGATCAACCTACAAGTTTTTCCGAAATTTACATGCATCAATGATATAGTGTTTGTGTCCGTATGCGGGGCATAGATGGACAAATGAAATATCTAAAAAATGTCACATCAATTATTTAAAAAAAAAAAAACCATAAAAAGAAAATATATTAATAATAATGTAAGGATGATGCTTAATTCACACGATTTTTGATATTAGTTTTTGCGTTATACAGATAGACAGACACACAAATCAAGAACCAAAAACTTTTTTTTTTTCTAATACAAAGGACCTCAAAACGTGTAAATGTAGCAAAATTTCAGTTTCAAATATTCGTCTACAAACAGTACTTTCTTTACCATATATTGTGTAATAGGAAATAAAAAGGAACTACAAATAGACTAAAACATTAAATCTGGCGGTCAATTAATTGAAGTGTAGTCATGTTTGAATTGCTTATATGTAACTTCTCAAAGTAACCAATGTGTTTTGGCTTACCACTGCATTCCGCCTCATAAGAGTAATTCTCAGTCAATAAATAAAAATAATCACTTCTGTCCATATGCCGAGTCCAGTGTTGTTCTGAAAAACTTGTCTGTATTTTCGAGACTGGCTCCTAGATAGAGGAAAAGCTCCAGTCGCGCATGAGTAGAAAACTATCTTAACGTCACTGTATTTGGCTGTTTATCGCTCTTTTAGCGACTTTTATTAATATTGAAAGATGTTTCTTTACAAATAATTCCGTCCGTCAGTTCGCAAGTTATAATCGTATTATAATCATACATATAATTCACAAATAATAATAATAATAATAAAGCATAAAATTCAGCTTATTTTCTTATATTACACACTATACATTATTTACAATAAATTTTCAATCATCCTTTGACCTTTTACGAGGGTAAGGGAAAACGTTCTCGGCCTGACACAAAAATGGCGTTCCAATCAGCAAAAATTTGTGCACGTGCCATTAGTTCATGTGACAAATTTCAAATTGTTCTCTCAAGTAGTTTGTTTACACGATTTTTTTTTTTTTTTTTTTTTTTTTTCGTTAAAATGGATAAACTTGAATATCGTGCAGACATAAAATTCTTCGTTTTGGATGGATTAACCCCTAAGGAAACTCATCTGAAGTTAACAAAAATTTACGGGGACTTTGATCCTTCCATGTTAACCGTTAAAAAGTGGTCAGTTGATTTTAAACGTGGTCGCACGTCGCTCGAAGATGACCCACTTGAAGGACAGCCAAAAACGGCTACTACACCGGAAATCATCGAAAAAGTGCATGATATCGTGCTGGACGATAGGCGAGTGAAAGTGAGTGAGCTAGCTGAGGCTGTGGGGATATCGGAAAAAAGTGTGCAAAACACCTTGCACAAAGAATTAGGGACGCGAAAGCTCTGCGCAAGAGGAGTGCCGCATTTGCTGAATGCCGATCAAAAGCAAATGCGCAAACAATGTTCGCAGCAATGTTTGGGACGACTGAATAAGGATCCGACCAATTTTGTGCAGCGATTTGTCACCATGGATGAGACATGGGTCCCACCATTACACGCCAGAAACGATAGAACATGCCAGAATGGTCGTAGATGAATATTGTCACAGTCTTTTAGACTCTCACTTCCAGGAAGGAATACTGATGTTCGAGAAACACTGGACCAAGTGTGTTGAAGTCAAGGGAGAGTATGTAAAAAAAATAAAATCATTTTTTAACTGAAAATCGCAGTCTTTCATTGTTAGGCCGAGAACTTTTCACCTTACCCTCGTAGCATCAGGATAAAAACGTTCTTGTTTAACAATTTTTCTTTTTTAATTTTTAACAGAATTATCATTCATCATATTAGCACCTTCAGTAACTGTTCATAACAACCACTTCTAATACAATAAAAGTAAACTTTTTCACCACTATCGCATTCCTTTTCACCGCTATGTTTCACAAACTGTGAGCATGTTTCCCTTTCGATTTTGGATTTCCAGTTTTCAAAATCCAGCATAGAATGAAAAGACAAATCTTGAAATTTCAAACTAATATTATGGTCGTTTGAAATATGCCTTTGCAACGTCGACATTATAGGAAACTTTTGATCACACATCGGACAAACTATTGTCGCACGATCATATATAATTTCTTCCTCAGGATGAAATTTTGGTGAAATCCTATTACGCGGTCCCTTGGCACTTTTTGGCGACTTTTGTTGGTACGATACCCGCCGGCTTGGAGGAGTGATTTACTTTACAAGATGGCGTCCGTTGACGATAATGATCGTTTCTATGTGCAAATGAAATTGAAAAAAAATGTGATCGTTAATGGAATCTTAAATACAAAAAACATCAACAACCGCCATTTTTAAATGTAAATCACACCAACGAGCTGACGTGGATCGCACTAACAAAAGTCGCATTCAATATAATAAAAATAGTACTAAAATAAATATTATTAAAAGAAAAATATTTAAATTTAGACTTTTTTTTTCATTCTGCACATTGCAGAGGTCGGTATTAAGCAGTATCTTGGTGAAATCTAAACTGCCACGGTCAGTTTCATTGCTGCTGTTTGCTCGCTTCGCGAGCATTAAAACCAAAAATTACATCACTGGATACCCCTAATTCGTGGGGCATAAATCAGTAAAAGCATGAAAATTGATTGAGCCTCGATCAGTATGTTTTCTGCTGTTTGGTCGTTTCGCGAGAATTAAAACAAAAGAAAACATCACTGGATACCCCTAATTAGCGATGCATGAATCAGCAAATGCATGAAAATTTGCATAAGCCGCGGTCAGTATGCCTGCTGCTGTATGAAAATCTATACTGAAGCAATGACTATCATGCCCCAACCCTCTTTTTTTCTTTGTAAATTTATTAAAAAATATATGTTTTAAACTTTAAAAAAACATTTAAAAACAATAAAATCTAGAATTAATTTTACTTACAGATACCGTGGCGGCTTTAAAAAAAGTAGAAGAGAAGATAAAAATCATCTTTAACAATTTAAGATCCTCATGCAAAAGGCATATTTTGAATTAATTTTAATTACAATCGGCTCTGTTTCCAAAGCTAAACCAATCAGTTAAAGCCATACTAATTTTAACGCTCCCGCTATTCGACTAAGCCAATGAGATGAAAGCGCTGATGGGTTGCACTAGGAGAAGCAAGAGGAGAGCTAATTCACGTGACCGGCCGATGGGTTTGCCAGGCGCAACGCCTCATCGCCACTTTTGGCGTGGTACTGTTTTTGGATGAAACCATCTTTTATAATAAAAAGCACAACAAGCAGAAAAAAAGGTACTAAAAATTTCAATGGAATTTGAAAATGGCGCTGCTAGTAAAATGCAAAGCTAGCAAAAATCAGAGGAAAAGCTCGCGTCGGTTATTGCACGTTTCCGTGAAATTGTCGCCAGAGAATTGCCAAGGGAAAAGAAGGCCAAATCAGACAGCATGCGCGGTAAAAGTTCAGATAGGGAGTTTTTCCATCTAGTCATTATTATTTTCGAGTAAATTATTGAAATATCATCCGAAGATAGGTAAATAATATTACATTGTTGTGTAACTCCGAGTATGTAACAATATATTATTATTACTATTAGTAGTAGTAGCAAACCCGTGCGAAATATTCGCATTTTATTTCTTTTCTTATTTACCTTTAAAATTTGAAACTCATAAATGTTATACCAATTTAACCACCTAATTAAAATTTTAATTTACCAAAAACCAAATTATTAATAAAACCAAATTAATATTGTATAATAGTGAAATCAAAATCATTCAAAGAAAGTTTTCCAAATAGAATTCATGGTTCACGACCCAATTTTCATACTTCCACAGGCAGTACAATTTTAATATAGGACTCCCACGACGCCTTTTAAAATTTTGTCGTCATGTTGGCGATGACTTTTTATTAATTTTGGTACATTTTTTTTTTTTTTTTATAAATAAATTTATAAATAAAATAAAATAAAATAATTCCTATTTTGATTATATTTTTTATGATCGTGTTTTTTAGTCAATTTATGACACAAAAGTTCCTATTCTGTATATATCTTTAAAATATTGCTAGGTTTAAAATGACGCTTGCAAAGATTCTAAAGAAACAACTGTTAAAAATACATTTTTTTAGTAAAATAATCTCATCAGACAAATGTCGTTATTTTTTCTTATTAGTCCATTGAGCTAAGTCCGCGTGCTTAAATATTGTTCATGTATAAATATTATTTTTTTATCCTCGCGTATCGTATCGTTTCGACAAAAAAATATTGAAACTGGTCCACGTTAGAGAAATATTATATAGATTATTTGTCGAGATGCGATCAACGAGATATATAAATTAGAGTGCTGATTCAATGGATGAAGGATTAGCTTTCCGTGGTTCAAGATGAATCATGTGACATGCTCCAATAGGTTGCTGTGTTTGGCCCTTTATCGCTATTTTGGCATTTAAAATATCAGTTCGACAAATTATCATTATTATTAGGTAACATGACAGTCCTATGACCGAAATAAATTATTTTTAAAATAATTTTACACATATTTCACATTTTAATAAATAATAAAATACCTTTTTTTTTCATCGTTTCTCAACAAAGTTTAAAAATATTTATAAAAGAAAATTTAAACTTTTAAAAAGCTAAATTTAACAACAAATAATAATTTTTCAACTATTTTTAAGCATTTTGTCGGTTAAAGTTCAACTGCACGAAATAAAAAAGAAGTAAAATCAAAATGATGTAGAACAAAAGAATATTAAACTACGTAAGTAAACAAAAACATTGGAGGTTATGACTTATACGAAGAACAATCTCCATACCGTTTCCATAGAAATTTACTGAAAATAAGCTGTTACCAAGGGAACCACCGAATACGCAGACAGGGGCGCGCCAGCATTGTAAGGCGCCTGTGTGCAGAGAGTCAGTCGGCGCCCTATGTTAGAGAGGTGTCGTGCCCTTAGCGACCGTGCCCTTAGCGGAATGGGGTGAAAGGGAAGAAAGAGGAATAGAAGAAGCCGTGTCCTTAGCGGAAATAAGGTGTGCATGTGGCAGATTGAAATATGTTATTCAAATGCACAAAAGAATGCTTTCTATAGAATGCAGTATGATTAGCTTTAAATTTACAGAGTCATGCAAAAATATTCAGTTACACTGAGGGTTCTTATTCGAAATTTGCTGAATTGCATTTACATTAAGTGTTTATTCTACCATTTTTTAAAATGTGAATATGATTTGAATTAGTATTTGTATTTGTCTATTCTATTGTCCGTTTGTCCGCCTCCAGCGTCCGTAAGTATTTTAAGAATTTTTTATTTTTAATTTCTTCTATTATATTCAATAGAAGAAAGTATTGGATTCGTAAAACTGTTCGACCTCGGGTTTTTGATGGATTTACACGTTTTGAGAGCTCTATAACACGATTTGACTATTTTTAGAAAATGTCTGTCTGTCCGCCTCTCTCTCTCTCTCTCTCTGTGTGTGTGTGACAAAAATTTTGTGGCAACAGTATCTCCGGAACTACAGCTCAGAATTGCATATAAATTTACATGTTGATGCATCTTGAGCTAAATTAGTGTCAACTTTTGGCGCCAACCTCTCAACAGGTGGCGCTGCTATACAGCGATTTCCACAATTTAAGGGGAAGTTACATCTCAGGTTCTATTGCGTATAATAAATCAAAATTTGATATAAGAGAAGGTCATTATGAGATGTTATGTTGATTCAATTTGAATGCTTATGGACCAACAGCTGGCACTGCTATACAACGATTTCTTCAATTTAAGGGAAAGCTATATCTCAGGAACTGCTCAATACTGCACAGAATATTCTCAGCACAGAATTGCCTATAAATTTATATGTTGATGCGCCGTAACCTAAACGAGTGTCTGCCAACTTTTCGTGTCAACCGCTTCTCAGATGGCGCTGCTATGCAGCGATTTCCGCAATTTAATGGGACGCTATATCTCATGCTCTATTGCATATAATCAAACAAAACGTGATATATGTGAAGGCCATTATGAGACATTATGCTGATTCAATTTGGATGCTTATTGGTCAAGAGGTGGCATAATACTGCAAATTTCCTCGATAACGGGAAACCTATATATCAACTTCTATGGCATATAACTGTACGAAACTTGATAGGTGAGATAACTATTATATAATGCATTTTTTAAGGTATCATTTATCGACAATAAAACTGTCTTTCTTTGGATATTTAGTGTTAGTTTTCTCTAAGATGAAAATTAATTATTTGCACTTAGTGAATTTGTATAGGAAAATATAGAAGAGAGTCTTGTGATGGCCACAACATACTAATTTTTATTTTATTTTATTTTTTAATGATATGTGTTATTCAAATTCCTTATTGAATATTCCCTACTTAAAATGGCTCTAATAGAACCTGTGCCACTGGTTTGTGTACAAACATCCAAAAAATGCCAATGCATTGCACTTTAGGGGAGACATTTTTATAAATCACATTTAAATAACTTCATCAAAAAATCATAAAGAAATTCGCATTTACTATTCACATGTTAAGAAAATATTTTGTATAAACTATAATATGCTTAATCTCCAGATTTACAGGGCTACGCAAAAACGTTTCGATACATTAAGGGGTACAAATAGGAAATTAAGAGCAGCGTTTCTGTTTGTGTTAAGCATTTTTTGCACTTTCCAACAATGTTTCAGAGTGATTATGAATTCAATTTGTCTATATGTCTGTCTTTTTTCTGTCCATTGTGTGATAATATAGACTAAGAACATGGAATGTTATACGACACAACGAGTTCGTACAGTTGGAAAGTGTTGATAATCACTCATGATTTTTCGTTTCTGTTTTAGCTTTAAAAGGTGTAATTAATTATATTTTCAAAACCTTAAATAAAATCATAAAATAGCAATAATGTACGTTTTTGTATCGCGTACTTTGATTCATTAAGCTTTATATGGTTATGGATCACCGTTCTCTCAAATAACGGATATTCTACAGTACGCATACCTATTTTTGCGACAGGTTACTTCTGAAGCAAAATATAGTCAGTGTTAAATGTGGATAAAATGTTGAGGAAAATTGAAAAGTTCATTTTTTTATTTATTAATTTATTTTGAAATTTATTATACATTTCCGCTAAAGGCACGTATGCTAAAAGCACGCCACCGAGGGGGTGTAACATTTCCGCTAAGGACACGGGTTTATAGATTTCCGCTAAAGGCACGGTCGCTAAGGGCACGGTCCCCTTTTTCCGGAAGATAGCTCTCAAAATTTGGTCTTTCGGGGAAGTATTGACTGTACGAAACATGGATGACCTCGAAGCCACGGCAGATTTTATATGCATAAATTATCGTAAATGAAACATAAAGGCGGTTCTTGCCTGGTCTGGGTATCGAACGTGAAATCTTCCAGTTCCCAGCTCAATGTTTTACTATCTATCTACCACGGCTTCTCAAAGACATTATTATTTAATCCGAACATAATTTTATTATTGCTACAAAATGCCAAAGATGACTTCCGCTGGTACCAACAGGCTTGTTTAAAAGAATTTTATTTTAACGGTATTTTCATTTTTTTTTTTTTTTTTTTTTAAACAACACAAAGCTTGATGGCTCGTTCAAAAGCTACTTTTCTTTGTGTGATATATTTATAAAAAATTTAGGTATTTCTGTTCAAATGAAATAATCAAGTTGCAATTTCTATTTCTTTCTTTCTTTTTTTTTTTTAATAAATGCAGAATATATTACGACATAGCTAGTTGCTCTTGTTCTTTTTTCCCACGATGCCATTTAATCCGAGATAACGGCTTAATATGTTTTAATTTTCATAAAATTTTCAAAAAAATCATTCGACATAGAAAATAAAACATTAATAAATTACAATAAATATCAACATGAATAAAAATACAGGTAAATTTCACATAGTTACATATTCACTATTAAAAATAACATTGTGAATTTATCAGAAAATGGAGAATTTAGTATTAAGAACAATCTTAAAAAGTTAGCAGAACTGATTTTCAATTAATATAGATGCATATTTAATAGATAAGAATTCAGATTAATCTTAATTCGATAAATTAATCCAAACTTTAGAAAGAGCAAAAGTACAAAAAATTAATTTTTCCTAACAACTATTGTAAGTTGTAATATGTATTTAGCTTAATTTGTAAAAATACTATTATTCATAGTAATACTTATGTTTTATTATTATTTACAATTTTACTATTGTTTATCATAGTAAATAATAAATATTTTTTAACATTTCTCAGTATACATCAAAAATGAATATGACTGATGTTGGTTTATATAACTGCCCGTGCTCCAGGACTCGTAAATAGTATTTGATAAAAGAAATTAAGTTTATTGAAATTTATTGTAATATGTTCGCATAAAAATAGTGTGCATTGCTTTTATACTTCTTTCATAGGAGCATTCTAAAAAACTGGATGCATTATGGTTTATGGGAGTAATAGTTTAAAGTAAATTTTAATAGTGATGTTATTAGTACACATTACTGATGCTTACTTCAGCATCTAGCTCCAAGAATATGGTGTTATAGTATTCATAGCTATTTAAAGGCGTGTGCAAAAGGCAAATTTACAACCGTAACTTTAGTGTGTATTCCGTGGACACATTAGACTGTGTTATTAAAATGTTATAATATTTTATTAGTAATTATTATATGTGCTGTTCATTCACGGATGACAGTCATAAAAAAAGGGAGACGACTACTCCGTAAAAAGGGGTAACCTCTGAATCTAGCTGGCACTGAAGGATTGCAGCTGAAAATAATAAAAATATTTCTCTCCTTTCATCACTATACTGATAAAATCAAATCTGATACAGACTTGACGCATGGATATAACTCTGACATGAAAATAAACAGCATAATTATTAAATGTTCATCTTTTGTGCATCCCAGAGTATGAGTTAAAGTTTTATACGTACTAAATAATATACAAAACTTATTCATGTAGAATACCCGAACACAAACAGAACCAGCGCACTTTGATCTTTCCCCCATAACCTGCAATGTACCAATTTATATTCTACAGATTTATATGTACTTTGTAGACTTTATACAAAGTAACGTAATATAGTAAAATTTAGATCAGCTTGGAGTTACATAATTAAAATGCTTACTTAAAAAAATTCCGAAAATTATTCCACAATCAAAAATGTTTAAAATCTCTTTTATAAGTTTATTTAAAAGATATATAATTATTCCCTGCAACTTTTATTTTTAAAAAATATGTAATAAAAAAAAAATTCAATTACATAAATCAATAACTTTTATTATGTTTCAAATGTCTTTGCCAAACATTAAACATATTATAAATTTTCATCGTTAATAATTCGTAGAAGGATTAAATATTATAAAAAAATAAAATTATAGCTATAATTTTATTTTTTATATTACCCGGTAAATAAACAATAATTAGCAAATATAAATATTTTATGCGAAATATGTCTTAACTTAATTTGATATATTATGTAAATTTCCCTTAATCTGAAATGTTTTTACATTAATTATTAAACTGAATTTAATTTTTTTATATTCATAGATTTTGAAGTATCTGTTTTTTTTTTTTTTTTTTTTTTTTTTTTTTCCTGTGACGGACGCTGTTAACGAATGAGAACTGATACGAATTACTGATACGAATATGATATTTCACTAACCCATAATGAATCCTAATAATACAAATTAATTTTGTCATTTTGTAACATTTTCCATTGTTTATTTATGAAATTTAAAAGGCAATTAATCAAACGGATAAACAGGCAGATAATAATTAAATGTTTTTCAATAAGTGAATTGAACAATATTTGATTATTATTATTATCAAATATAAAAGCAAGAAATAACTAAACTTTGTACAAGGGTTGGAATACCATTTAACGTACAATCATCAATGCGGAATAATCAGTGAGTTATTTCAATTTCAGTAGTAAATTTGGTAAAGAAAAGAAATTTAGTAAAATTTGATAAAGTTGGTAAAGAAAAGAAAAAAAATTAAAAAGAAACTTCAATATCTATTTAAGATATTTAAAAAATTTGATAAAATCATGAGTTAAAAAAAAAAAAAAAAAAAAAAAAATCAGGTGCGCAACAGCTACACGATTCCCATTACCCACTACTACACATATGCTGTTTTTGGGAAATAGTGTAGACGTTGTGAAGGAATACAAAAGATTATTTACATAGCGAATTAAAAAAGAAAAAAAAATCGTTAGATCTGCTTTTTGAAATACTCATTTCTAAGATTTATAACTGGCCTATCTAATCAGAACACCTGTCAGTTTTCCTGTAGTAACCAAGTAACATAAAGGATATATAAATATGAGTTTGTGTAGTAAATTTGAAGAAAATCGTTAGATACGTTTTTGTGAAACCGACTTTTGGTTTTACTGCCGATTTTCACCAAAACCTGGCAAACTAGTCTTCTCACCCAAACCTAACATTTACAGAGGCTGTTCGCACATTTTTTAGACGATTTTGATGGAGTGTACTGAAGCAATTTCACTCATATTTCGAGTTTTATTTGTTCAGTTTGATAGCCCTTGTTCTTAACTAACATTCTACATCATAATTTCTATGATAATAATGCTTTTTATAATATCGGAAGAGGTATATTTTTCTACTCCTCTTGAACGGCTTTCCAGAGTCCACAAAGCGTTGTAGGTCGGTGTTTGAATAATGTTGATTTTAAGAGTCGAAAAACACAAAAATCCAACAGTGATACATCAGAAGATTTAGCAGGAATGTCAGTGAAGGGTATGGTTTTAATTCCCGTTTTTTGTTCCATTTTTTTCTAGAAAAGCAATTGCGGATTGCGATGTGTGGCTGCTTGTTTTGTCTTGATACAGTTCAACGGATTGATAGCATTGTGGATAAAGATATGGATTTTCATTTTTAAAAATTGGAAATAAAATATGTTCTTGAGAGTATTTAGAGTTGATTTTCACATTTTTGTCACATTTTTTTGCTTTTATCTTGCGCTTGTATGAAAAACCAGTGACAATCATAAATCCTTTAGAAAAACTTTCTTTTGATGCTTTGAGCTATGTAGCAATTTTTTTCTCTCCACTTTTGTGATAATAAATTGACCTTTTTCTATTGCAACCACTTAAATAGAACCAAGATTCATCTGTTGTTGCAATATTTTTCCATTTGTCTCCTGATGAATGCTTTTCATATAGATTTCACTAAAAACTATCTTTGGAAAGAGCGGAAACCTATCCTTCCAGCCACTGCCATTTTAAAAGCGCATTTTTGCATCTAAACAAAAATTCTAAATATCAGAAGATAAATAAAACTTCCAAAAATATAACTGTTTTGAAAATAAAATTCTCCATGCAAACGATTTTTTCTTACTGCGAAATAAAATCGTCTAAAAAATGTGCGAACAGCCTCTGTATATACGAAAGGATATATCTTGTTAATATGGCAAATTAGAAGAAAATGCGTAAAACTACTTTTTTTTTTTTTTTTTTTTTTTTTTTTATTTATTTAAGAAATACACTATCGAGACCTACAAGTTTTTTTTTTCTTTGTAAAAGACGTTTGTCAGGTGTTTATACAGCAAATTTGAAGAAAATCGTTAAAGCCTTTTTTGAGATACGGACCTCTACGGCAACACTTCTGTTTTTCCAATTTTCACCAAAAGTAAGGAAAACCATACGTACATTATTAAACCTGACAATATTTATACATAACATTTACATACATTATTTTGAAGTTTCATCGTTCTATCTTTATTATATTTAAAGAAGTGATAGTCAAAATATTCCACACACACACGTACATACACACTTACACAACGGCCAATTTGCCAAAATCAACTTTTTTTTCTTCACTCAGGAGACCTTAAAACAGGTAAAAACTCGATATCGAAATTTTTGGCCAAATATAATACCAGTTATAAAATTTAGAATAGTAATTACTTAATTTAATAATTTTAAGTTGTACGCTTTTAATATTACAACGTTTTGATACATTTATTCCATGCTGTGGCCCGATCATATGTATATATATATTATCAGAAGGCACAAGTTACGTAAATACTCTTACATTACCTACAAATGAAATATTCCATTGTATCTATGCGCTTTTTCTTTCTTTCTTTCTTTTTTTTTTTAATGTAGTACAAAGAAAGAGATAACAATCAAAATATAGTGTGGTAATATATTATTATATCAGGAAATCAAAACAATTACACTAATGGATGTACAATGCCTTTTTCTAATACTAATTTTAAAAAAAAGAAAAAAGAAAAGAAAGAAAGAAAAAAACACATTTGGCAAAAAATTGAAAAGGATACGCTTTTAGTTCTGAGATCATTTATGTAGAAATTGATCGATTGTAATCGTTTAATTTATTTCTATATATAATGTAAAATTTGCATCAAGAAAGCTTTGGAAATACTGAAATAATTCAAACCATAATTAGACATGAACAGTGGACTTATGTTAGAAATATTTTGGACGAGTTCTTTAGCTAGACTGATCCGCCATCTTTGTTTCAAAATGGCAGGCATTTAAAAAATTTGAACCGTGTATTTATGAACAGATATTCTTGAAACTCAATAAATACATAGCTCGTATCAAGGTCTAAATTAAGTGTATTAAATCAATTCGATCCGCTACTTTGTTTCAAAATAGCGCTGGCGCCTGCTTGAAAAGGTAACAAAATCATTCTACTCATTCGACTAAGTTGGAAATACTTTTTTTAAATTTAAAAAAAAGTGGTATTTCATAAGAACAGATCTATCAAAGATAACCAAGATTACTGTACATTAAATAACGATATATTAAAATAAATATAAAAATAATATCTTACCAATCCTGGAATAAGATAAATCTTCTCCCTGTTCATTTTTCTGAAAATATGATTTGTATCTTTTTTGTTTATTTATGACATATTAAAATATTTAAAACATTAAAATATTAAGATAGTTAAAATCTAAGCAAAAGAATGATTTTAATGAATGTACAAACACATATTAATCGTAGAATACCAAACCTGTATCTGACAAGCTAAGAGCTAAGCTTTTAAATGTAAAAGTTTTGCTCGCTGCGGCTGCAGGTGCAAATTTAAACACAAAACGCTGACTTAGTAATTTCTCAGCGATAACAGAAAAGATAGGAGGAAAGAAAGAGAAAACGGGTAATACTTTTATTGCGCTTATTTATTAACTATGTTAGATAATTACTTAAAATCATTTTTTTGAAAATGCTATTCATTCGCTTTGATACGAATTTCAAGAGTTGTCATTAATTTAAATTTTTGCGATTTATTTTTGGGGGACAGAGGTTTGAGTTCCTTAGCCCCACTCCCCCGGGTCTGCCGAATTCAGTTTTAATTTTTAGGCCGAACACTTTCGATTTTAGTGAAGCTAAATAACACAAGTTTTCGATTTACAGGCAGACACATTTTTATTACATTGGCTCCCCCCTCCCCCTTATGACAATGAATCTACAATAAAGTAAAATATAAAACTGATTCATAATGTGTGATACAAGGCCGTAGCCAGAAAAATTTTTGAGAAGCGCTTTTTACTTAAATACGAAATACTGAGACTTAAATATGACGATTAGCTCACAATTTTTTTTGCCAAAACAGCATTTTTTTAGGGGGGGGGGTGAACTCCTTCCAGATGGTGGGAAGAGGTTGTAGAGATCCGGTGGTGGCGGGGGGGGGCGCCCCCCCTCACCACCTAGTTACGAAACATCATTCACATTGCCTAGCATTGACATTATAATTTTTTTTTTTTTTTTTAGTAATTAGTTCTTGGTAGGCGCCTTTAGTTGCCTGGCGCCTGTGTGCGCCGCACACATTGCACACTGGGTCGGCGCGCCCCTGTACGCAGATGCAAGGAGAGCATATCACATGACTCATCTTGGACCTTCTTAAGGGTTACATTTATCACTCTACTTTATATATCTCGTTGGATGCGATATATTAATTTCATGCATATATTCTAAAATTTAAACCTCACGCATAAATATGTTAAAAAAATAAAATCTTTTACTTTGCAAATTTTCCGGTCAGAAGCATGTTAGTTCCCGTCATGCCTTTCATAACTTCTCCATACAATTCAATTATTTCTTGCATCTCAGCAGTTGTTATTACACCATCATTGAAAATAATTCTACGCATGATCATCATGCATTTCATGGTGATGACGTCAGCAATATTTACAGGACGTCCGTTAGAGTGACGTAGTTCTTCAACAAGTTCTTTTATCGTATCGTAAATTTCACTTGCTGCGTTTTCTTTAACTGCATTCATTCCGTATTCTTTAAGTTTAAATACAAAGAATTTACGTAATACCTTATGCTGTTCACCATTCATAAAGATTAAACCTAAAAATAAATTACGTGACGTAAATAAATCATAACATTTATTATAAAGCCCATGAATGAACAAATAAATAGTATGCAATAAAAATTGATTTATTTAAAAAAAATATCAGTCAATGAATATATAATTACAAGATAAAAAGAACTTTTTATATACCCTGCTTTTAAATTTTCTGTTGAATCAAATAAACTTGACAATTCTAATGTACTAACAAATGCATTTTTTTTTTTTTTTTATGAATTATCCCATCAATTTGAAAGAAAATGATCCAATGCACAATAAAGAGAGCAATTACAAGAAATTTTCAAACATTTGTTAATTATGAATTCAATTCTGCTTAGAGATGGCTAAAAGTATTAAAAAGAATGGATTGTCATCGTGTTCTGAGCTATTCTAAAAGTTTTAAACGTCTAGCTATTAGGAAAATTAATTATAAATCAATTGCAAGGTTTGTACGGGACAAACAAACAAACAAGAAAGCGTATCAATAAAAATATGGTAAAAACAAGTAATATAAAGACAAAAAATTTTAAGTCAATTCCTACTTACAAGCACTATCGATAAAGTTTTTTTTTTTTTTTTTTTTTTTTTTTTTTTTATAGTAATTTTGAATTAGGAAATAAAAAGCGCGCGTGAAAAATTAAATAAAAATAATTATAAGATAAAAAAAACTTTTTACATACCATGTTTTCAATTTTCTGATGAATCATAGAGCTCTTATCAATGTGCATAAAATTTTTAAAGTGATAATGACGTCCATTTTTGTGAGATGCCTAATTTAACCTTTTATAATTTTCTAACGTTCACGTTTCATTAAATGTATTTGTTTTTATGTCGAAAGAAAATGAACTCGTACATTTTTTTGGCAACAATTAAATTATAGCTAATATTTTAATGACTATTTTTATTGCTATTAGGAGCTTGTCACTTTCATATTTTAATTAATTAAATGAAAACTATTCGAAAATCGGACTTTGAAGTATTGTGTCGTCACCGGGTTGTGAGCTACTGTGAAAGTTTCAAATGTCTAGCTAGAAGGGAAGTTAGTTAAAAATAGATTGCAATATTTGTGCAAGAGGGAGAGTGTGAACTAATCGTAGGAATTGAATAAGGTTCGTCTAAGCAAATTTAAATCATCATCATCATCATCATCATCTTTTTTTATTTTTTTGTTAATTAAATGAGTTAATCTTACCGGATGTGTGAAAAATTCATAAATCTCTATACATAGTAAAAGAAGATGTGTATTTCTGTATGTCCGTCGCTTTGTACGCGAATAGCTGATCGCAGAGCTGCAGAATTTTGCATGGAGGTCCGTATTGACCTATTCTCATGCACCTCGAAAATCAATTACCAAAATTTCGATTCATTTTTTAAAATTAATTTAAAATATATAAATTTCTGAAATGATTGTCTCTGAATACAGAAACGTAAATGTAAAAAGTCTTTCCGTCGACCATTAACTCAGTTGATTATAATCAACTGACCCTCTATCCCTTTCCGACCCGAAACAGCCGACATTTGTTGATTGAAAATTGTATTTTTCACTTTCTGCTAATTAGCTCGATCGTTCATTTCCTGATTTTGTTACATACAACTGTTCCAAATGCAAAAATGTAAGGGGATGTCGTGGATGTCTAACCCGCACGATCGTACGACCTGGGTCGGAAAAGGCTATAGCATGACTCTAGATATAGGGTCATGCTAATAACGCGAAGGTCTTGGTAACTCTAGGTCTTAAATCCTCCTATGGCCAGTGTGCTATATTTTCGCAGATAATTACCGGAATTTCGCGTATATAACCCGCGGCGGAAGGTAACCCGCAGCATAAAAAAAATTATCTAAAAATAATTATAACCGAAAGATAGCCCGCACTTCTAAAACCACATGGTCGTCAATCGCCGTCTGTAATTTCAATACCAATTGCTATTATTTTAGTAATAACTAGGAACAGATACAAATAATAAACAAATATACAAATAAATATAAATAGTAAACAAATAAATTTACTTACCTATAATGAAAGAGCAAATAATCATAACTTATTATTAATCTTTCTCTCTATATAAATTATTATAAACTGGAGTAACTTCTAATGATTAACACCTTTATTCAATAATTTATAAGAAAATTATAGATTAATAATAAATTTATTTTCAAAGTTCATTCAAATCCATCGAATTCGGATTTTTCTGTATCAGAATTAAAGTGCTGCAATATTGTTTGGAACAGTTCGTCTTCATTATACTTATTGTCCTCCTCATCAATTTTTTTTTCACTGTCCTCAATTTCATTGTCATTATACATTAATAATCTAGATTTTTTTAATCCAGATGATAGTAATAGAGTCCCAAACGCTAATACACAATCAGCTACTTTCACTAGAGATGCTTTGATTTTCTCCGTGTTCGCGATAGATACCCCGCACCGGATGATAGCCTGAAAGACATACAAAGTCAGGTTTTTTTAATAGACTAGCCGCCTTCGGCGACCAGCTGGTTTGCGATCCCTGAAAAATCCAACTTTACGAAACTCCCGCTCGGTGGCGCCTGCGGCGCCTTTTTCCCGTTTCAGGTCTAATAACAGCTTATTGATATATCGTGAAAATAGCTTATTGAAATCGCAGTAAATTCCCGCTCGGTAGAGCCTTCGGCGCCCTCTTCCCTTTTCAATATCTGAAACAGCCTGTTCGCTCACCATGTTATGATCTTTCAAATTTCTGACTTTAGCTAAGTCCCGATCGGTGGAGCCTGCGGCGCCTTATCCCCGTTTTAGAACTTACAACACCTTCCTCGCTCATTAGAATTTGAAATATTGAAATTTTAAAATATTACAGCGCCATCTGGCGGTATAAATTTCTGTAATATATTGTTCAATTCCAAATCAACAAAGCTTTCAAATGATGAATTACTTATGAAATTATTTTAATTAGTAGCTGAGATACAAAAGAAAACCTAATCAGGACACCTTAAAACGTGTAAATCAGGTGAAATCTCGAATTCCACTTTCGATTTGATAATATAAAAGTATTTCAAAATGTCTTTCGAATGAAGTATTAAAAATAATTTAACCATAATTAGAATTTGAAATACACGTATTAGAATATTAGAATAAAATTTTATTTGCAATTAAATGTAAATTAAAATGTATTTTTTTTTTCTAATATTGTGCGAAATTTCTTTCAGTAATCCCCGAAACTTGCATAATTCCGGGCTATATAACGTTAAAATCCTTAGTACGGTATGTGAGCAGAAATTCGAATTCGAAACTCTGCAAAATATTAAAGAATAAAGGAGTTCTGGGTATTCCGTTGTTTTCTCCGAAACTCCCGTTCCTTTTCTACATCTTTGCCCCTTCGCTCTCCCCCCCCCCTTTCCGCCGATAATAATAATTTTACACTCGAAAATATTCGCATTCGTTTTACCTTGCCTTAAAATCTAAATATACCAACCAATTTCAAACGCAGTAACTCTTTTTTTTTAATTTTTGCCCCTTTCCCCCCTTTCTCAAGCCCTCCCTAATAATCGTACTCTTTCAAAAATATTCACAATCGAATTATCGGTCATTTAAACCAAATACTACGAAATTTCAACAGCATATCTCAATTTAAAATACTGCAAAGTATAAAAGAAAACTTAATATTTTTCCAATAAATACGTCATTTTTTTATTTATTCATATATTTTCATGAAAATTGAACAGTAGCTTTATAATATGCTGTCTAGGCCAAATATATTAATTCAAATGTAACGTGCATGAAAATTTGAAAAAGGTTGAAAATTGCAATTTTTATCCTCACTATGAAGCACGTGATATCTTAATTGGTTACCTCTGGTTACATTCGTTTCCTTTTTTATCGCAGACCGTTGTCTCCATGTGTTTTGTTTCCGATCGAGACAGCTTAGAAAATCGTCTGCTGATAGAAAGTTTCTTTTTCTCGGTCATTTTTCCATCGACATGGGTCGACATTTTAATTAATATCTCCGCAACTAATTAAAATTTTTAAATTCTGTTTTCACTATCAACTCGGGAAGGCTTCTGAGCACACGTATGTCAAATTTTATACTTCTGCGTTCAGTAGGGGCTAAACGTATAGATGCTCAGACAGAGAGACAGACAGACAGACATCTTCTTTTATTATTATAGATTACCCGCGGGTTATATACGCGAAATTACGGTAATAGGAAAGGTGTCAATTGATAAAAGGAACACAGTTAATGGTTTCTCAAAAATGAGTAAAAACAGCTCCGAAACTATATGTACTTAAATTTGAAAATCCCATGTACTCATTTTTGAGTATATTGACATGCTCAAAAATGGAGATATTGGGATTTTTAGTGATTAACCCCATTTTTGAGCATGTCAATATACTCAAAAATGAGCACATGGGATTTTTCAAATTTAAGTACATATAGTTTCGGAGCTATTTTGAGACCATTTTACTCATTTTTGAGAAACCATTTTTAACAGTGAAATCTTTCAGTGTCTTCGCAATATTCTAACCATATTAGATGACGAGAAAGTGACAAAAACAAAATTAATCTTAAAGGTGTAATGGTGGCTTCGTAGGAGCTACAGAAATTAAACGGAAATCCGTTATGAATAAGTCCGTCTGAAAGGAGGTCCGGCAGGAAAATCTCGCACCCATAAATGAAAGCTGAAATACTCAAATATCTCACATTGCGTCTTCATTCAAATAATGCTGCTCGGCATGAAAATTGCCCCCCCCCCCCCAACACCATTTTTGCAAATTCTTATGCAAAATGGCCTCCTGATTCCGAATAGGACGCCCATTTCGCCCTATCAACCACCGTTTTTTAGAGACAGCTCCCTATTTTTATCACTTTTCGGTGACTTTATGGCTATAAATTTTATTTTTAGTAAGGAAGAGGATAATTTTAACTGTTAAATATCTTCTGATGGGCTACAGAGTTGGAAGATTCTAAAACATGAACATTTGTGGCAAGGGAAAAATTTAGAGGGGGGGGGGGATTTACCACTGAAATTATGACATTTCTTATATTTTTTTAATCTATCGTTAATGTTATTTATTAAACATTATAATTTTTTGTTTTTAGGCGTTAAATTAATTCTTATTCATTCTCCCAATCAAATTCATGGTCATAAAATTACCGTACAGTGATAAAAATTGAGGAAGGGTGTGGTATCCCTAGAAAACGGTGGGTGACAGGGCAAAATGGGAGTCCTATTCGAAATCAGGAGGTCATTTTACATAAGAATCAGCAAGAATGGTATCAAAGCACGAAAAAAAAAATGTTTTGCAGCAATTTTGTTTCTATTGGGAAAAAAAAATAACAAAGATTCACCTTCTCCAAAAATATAATGTAGAATACTTTCATCCGAAAACCTTGCTCCGAAGCATTCAGATTTATTCACGTGGGCTTCCTTAATGGCTTTGAGTGAACCTAAATGTATAAAAAGCCTTCCTGTGCCTCGAAAACTCAATACATCACCGTACTGTTTTGCCAGATCTTGCAGCTGCAAATGGCAAACATCTTCTTTTAAAAATGGCCAGTATCCAAAGAGAGGCAGTCCTTTCGGTCCTGGTGGCAAATTCCTGTCTTTCCAAAACCAATGCAAAATGTAAAGTACTATTAGAGATAACACCACAGTTGCTTCAAATGGTATGGTATTTATAGAGTACTTGAGTATTTCTTCAGTCGAAGGCATTTTGTTTCTGAAATAGAAAACAAAATATTTATATATATGCATAGTGATTGAGAAATATCTGGCCAAAATTTAAAGGGGTTAGAGAGGGCGGTTATAAAAAATTCGCATTGCAATGCGTGTTCGGAAACACCACGTGAAGGTGGTAGTGGGCACTGTTTAGGATAGTTGAAATAAGCTGGCAGTGCGAAAAACTGTCATTCACCGTTATGATTTCATACAGGTTGCAGAGCCGTACAAATATTGAACTAGCAGATATCCCTCTGACATGAATTAAAAAAAAAAAAAAAAAAAAAAAAATACCAACTCAAACTCAAATTTAATTATCTTGTTTTATTTTTAGTTTCATTTTGCATTCGCGCTTTTTATTTACTAATTCAAAATTATTAAAAAAAAACTTTTTCAATACTGTTTATTATTAATTTTCTTTTCTTTTTCTTTCTAAAAAAGAAAGAAAGAAAGATTTTGATGAAATTCTGGCAAAAGCAGAATTTAGTTTAGTACGGAGGACTAGTATTATTATTATTATTTTTTCTTTCTTCCGAATTCTAACATCGCTTTCAAATTATTCAATTATATTTTCGATTTCGATAAATGTCCAACTATCGTAAAACTGGTATCGTAAAAATCCGTAGATTGAGACTAATAGTCGTCCGTACTAAAAAAAAAAAAAAAAAAAAAAAAAAAAAAATCCGGCATTGCCGGCTTATTTTAACTTACCCACACAGTACCCTCTAGACATTCATATGAAGTTTCCGGATACGTGTTGTGCTCATAGATATAGTAATAAGACATAGATTGATCAGCGAGAGGGAAAAAGTGATTCCTTTTTACTCGGGAAAAGTCCCTCTAATGTCTGTCTTTCCCCGAGTTAATTACACGCAGGAATACACACGGATAATTTATTAGTAAATAAAATGAATAATTTATTTACTAAAGGTGAATGAAAAACTCCAGATACAGTTTCAAATTCATTTTTTTTTTTTTTTTTTTTCCCCCTAATGACTGATTCCAAAACTTTTTTTCGACATCAAAAGTTTTTATTCGATAAAATGGGGATGATAGATCTTATACAGTAGAACTTGGATAATTCGAAGTTGAAGGGACCAGAGAAAATTTTGAAATAGCCAAAAATTTGAATTATATATACTATTTTGTCAAAAAAAGAGATATATTAAAAAAATTAAAACTCTACGATCAAAGATTTAACACAAACTTTATACCTAAGAATACTGCTACACTCCCCCTCCCTCCCCCCATTAAATCAATAAATTTTACGAGCTTAATTATTCAACACTTTTTAAAAAATAGTGAGATATTTTTTTATTTCTTCTATCTTTGTGTCATATCATATGACTTGATACAAAAATAGAATGTACTACCTTAGACATGACTTTCAATTAAAAAAAATCTCGAAGTTCATGTATATTCAACATGGGCTTCTCTTGTATTTTTCCTTATCCTTCTTTTAAAAGATTGTTAAGATATATAATGAACTTTAGCTGAGAAAAAATCTTGGAAACAAATTTTACTATAATATTTTGAAGGTAATCGTAGGAAAAATTCCGAATTATCCAAAATAGAATTCGAATTATTTTACATTATTCGAATTATTTTTAACATTATTTTAATATAAAATTCAAGGGACCGAGTAAAACAATCGAATTATTCAGAATTTCGAATTAAACAAGTTCGAATTACTTAAGTTTTACTGTATATATTACTATATTTATGGTTGTGCTATCATTCCTTTTATATTCGTTCCCTCTAACCCCGTTTAAACTTTGGCTATAGACATTTTATGTTCCCTTGAATATTGTTAAAAACAAACAGATTTAGTAAAGATGAAATAAATAAATAAACAAAAATTATGATTAAGTGTAGAATCTTTAGGGTAAAGGACTGAATTAAGAAACATAGGGTTATTAGGAATTCACTAAAAATTACCTGAAATTTTAGTGAAAAAAAATTTTTGTATGAGGAGAGAACATACAGTTTGTTGCAGGAAGGTCCAATCCGCTTATTATGAAAAATGTCAATTTCAATTAGGTTTTGCAGCCATACCAAATTTATATTTTTGTCTTATTTTAATGAATTTAATTATTATCTAGTATATTGTATGTGGCCAACGCATGACTTTCTTCTATATTTGCCTGTACAAATTCACTGAGCAAAAATAATTTATGAAAATTTATTATTTATTAAAATTAACTTCCGAGATGAATGCAGACGATTTTTATGCTAGAAAAGTATAATACTGATTTTTTTTTTTTTTTTTTTTTTTTTTTTTTTTTTTTAATGAAAAAAAAAAATCGATAACTTTATTTTAAACTAGCAGGCTTTGCTCGCTTCGAAGGTCACTATATTTAAATTAATTAAAAAAAGAATCAATATTTTTTATGCCGTTCTACAAATTAAAACTAAAAAGAAAATACAATGAAATTGCTTAAAAACTTCGCTATGGGCCCTCACTGACTTCGGCAGAGACTTCTACATCGCAACGTCTTGGTACTGGATAATCTATATAATATTTCTCTAACGTGGTCCAGTTACGATTACATTTTGTTGAAGCGATACGATAGTGACATAGGTAATAAAATACGCAAGGATAAAAAATAATATTTATCGGCAATATTTAAGCACGTGGACTTAGTTTAATGATTTAATCAGAAAATTGACGACATTTGTCTGATGAGATCTTTTTTATAGGAAAATGTATCTTAAAAGTTGCATCTTTACAATCTTTGCACGCGTTATTTTAAAGCAGCAATACTTTAGATATATACACAGAATATGAATTATTCTCAAGCATTGACTAAAAACGCAATAAAAAGTATAATAAAAATAGGTACTTTTTTTTTTTTTTTTTTTTTTTTAACAAAAAAAATCTGTCAAAATAAATAAATAAGTAAAAAAGTATCGCCAACATGGCAAGAAAAATCGTGACCTTATACTACCTGCGCAAGTATGAAAATTGGGTTGTCAAATATGAATTTTTCTTTGAATGGTTTTGTTTTCAGTATCGCACAATATTAATTTTGTCCTGATAATGATTTGACTTCTGGTGAATTACAATTCAAATTTGGTGGGGAAATGGGTATCAGATTTATAAGTTTCAAGTTTTAAATTTAAATAAGAAGAAAATAAATAAATAAAGTTATCGATAATTTAAAATAAAGTTATCGACTTTTTTTCATTTTTAACATTTTTTTTTTTTTTTTTTAACTTTAATATTGAGAATAATAGTGTTATACTACTTCTCTAATATGGAAATCGTCTGTATTATCATACAAGATAACTTTTGTAAATAATAATTTTAATAAATTATTTTTTAAAAACAGAATTATTTTTTAATAACCGAATTAAATTCTATATAAATGTAGGTGCATTAATGAAACGGGGGTTGAGGGGGGCCAGAACTAATTATCATATAAAACTCTTCCGAAGCCTATAATTTGAATTGTTTAACATAGGTTTACATAACAGTACACGTTATCTTACCTCTTAATCTCCAACCTGTACTTATAGCATTAAATTTCAGGGTAAGAGAAAGTCGTGTGAGTGACACACCAGATTATTCTTATTATGAGGACTTTAAATAGAGCACTTAACGGAACACTGGGATATGTTGTTGCTGTTGTGTTGTAGGGCCTATATTTTTTGTCAACCAGCAGTTTTTTTATTGTCATTCATATTTATTGATCGGGTAGAATTTTTTTAATTTCAGAACGAAAATTATAAAATATCGAAACACATTTGATTTATAAACAAAAATTGAAAATACATTTAAATGATAACGTGGTAATCTTCATGATTTAAACATTGTTTTCAAGATTTATCGTTCACATTCCGTCATTTTTGACGGGGTTATATACTAGTAAATAAATAAAGTGCGAAAGTTTCGCACGGGTTTGCTAGTTTAATTTAATTTATAGAGATGCCAATAACCTAGGAAAAACTGCATTAGTCATTTTCTTTTTGATAATAAACAGAACGGAAAACGCATAATATTTTACATGGAGACATTTTGTATAATTAGACAAATTAAAAAAAAATGTTTTTCTTTTTTTTTTCCACCCGCATTACAAAAATATTTAAAATAAAATTGAGAAAAATTGTGCGAAAACATTGAAACAGCCGACTTCTTGGCGGAATTTGAAATTTGGCACTGAAATAGCTCGGACGTTTCTCGCCAAAATGTTTATTTACGCATTTGCAATATCCATATCAACTCATCGCCGAAATGACAACAAAATTAGAAATAATTATAAGATTGAAAAAACAAACAAACAAAAAAAAAAAAAAAAACTTTTTATATACTATGTTTTTAAATTTTCTGTTGAATCTTATATCTAGATCTACATTAGCGCTTTATCAATGTGTAGAAAAATTTTAACGTGATAATGAAGTCAATTTTTGTGAGATGCATAATTTAATTTTTTACAATTTTTTAATGTTCACATTTAATTAAATGTATTTATTTTTATGTCGAAAGAAAAAAAAAAAAAACTTGTATTTTTTATTTTTTTGCATTAATCAAGTTATCTAATATTTATTTTCCTATTTTAATTAATTAAAAGAAAACTTTGCAACGTAATATCTTTAAATCTAATAACTTGATGTATACAGTGTCCTCACAAAAATGAACAGTTTTTAGAGTTCTTTTAAAAAAAGTATAACATCTATGTAGTATCTTTTAAAAAAATTCATCAGTTTTTACTTAAAAAGAATGGCTCACTTTCATCACCAAAGTATTTAAATCTAGACCAATCAAAAATTGGAGTGGTCCACCCGGATGTGTTCCGCCGACAAACTCTTTGCTTTATTTGTATAGATTATCACAGATCGATGGTTCAATAATTCGTTTTAAAGGTATTGACAAGCTGGTTTGAAAGATATCCTCAATCAAAATTTGTTTTCTTCGGGAAAGAAGTGGGGAGCCTTCCCCTCCTGGGGAAAAGCAATGCTCTTAAATGTATAAAAAAATAAAAAAATAGTTGTCTGATTATAAATAATTCTTTTTAACCCTTTGCGGCGCAAGACAATTTGAAACATTTAAATTATACTGCCACCGGAATTCATGAACTAAATTAAACTAAAAGAAATTTTAAATTTTAAGGTTTAGAAAACCGGCCTTTTCCGATATGTTATAAACGTGAATTTTCGCTAAAAAAATTCCGGGATGAATTTTTGCAGCTGGATCTTAAATTTTGCGTCCTCGCAGCGAGGACAGCGCGCGTTAATGGGTTAATATCATATTGAATCTTAAAAAATAATTCTCTTAATGCACATTTATATGAAATTTTATTTTATACCGCCATGTTAAAAATTTACAAAAAGCGGGATGGCAACGTGACCTAGTTGACAATTTCCATCAAAAGTTGATAAGCAATCATTCATGTCAAGGAACAACTATGTATCAATTTGTATCTTCTGTGCAGTAGTTACTGAGATACTGTTCCTATAAAATTTTGTCACACACACAGACAGACAGACATTTTCTATAACTGGTCAAATCACGTTTTAGACCTCTCAAAACGCGTAAATCCATCGAAAATCCGAGGTCGAAAATTCTAACAAAACCAATACTCTCTACTATTGATTATAGTAGAAAGTAAAAAAATTGGAATTCCAGTACTGAAAATGAAATAAATACATAAATTCAAGTATATTACCCAAACACAATCTCCACAGAAATACTATTTTAATACAGTTCATTTTCAACCTTTAAATACAGACCTATTTTTGCATCACTCCTTCCAGAAGATTATACATTACCTGGTTAATTTTATTTCTATGTTTCATAAAATTCATGAAAAAACAAAATAATCAAAAACTGTCAAAAATGTGATTTCGAAAATAATGTTTCACACCACGACACACAGAAATAAAGACACATAAAGAAAAAAATATATACTGTCTTCATCTAAAATGAATAAGTGGTCATTTTCTAAATCCCTAAGCTAGAAATATAGTTTTCCGAGCTATGCGCATAAGGCACGCCAATAAACTGAATAGACGAAATGATCGAGAATTTCTAGTCTACACTTTTCTAGATGATGAAACCATATTCTAAATATCCTGAATCTTTTGTATTGCGAGAAATTCTCGCTTGATTTTCTAGAATTGAGTCATAAACCAAGATTATAGTTGCTGAAACCCGGCTCTTGTGTTCACATTTATTTGCAGAGATTTTTAAATAACTTTGTCCTCAATAATATAGGCAGATGCTCTAGAATTCTAATAGGGGTTTCTAGAACTCGCTTTCAAAGAGGACTAGAATTTATAAGGATGACATGGAACTATTTTTTCTAGAGCCTCAATTTAGATTCTAGATGCCAGTTACAGAATATTTCCTCAGTGCATCAAGTGTTCTACATATGATATAGTATCACACGCAGTTAATACATTTCAAACAGTTTTGTATACGTTTTTCTTTTAACGTATTGTTTGCGGATTACATAAAAGTCCGTTTTCAAACGAGCCCGCTTTTAGGCGTTCCTTTAAAGATTACTTTACTTTAGAAAACGATTTCACGCATTCCATGTAACCAGGGCCTGATTAAGGGGGAAGCTCGCTCTTCACACATTATTTATACTTACACCGTTATTTTTTAACAAATACTTTCCTGCTATAATAAACAGAAAATTTTCATTAAAAATTATTTTAAAAGAATTCTGGTGTCTAATACCGGTGAGTAAATTGGATTGTTTTACACCGTTCATTTTTTATAAAAAATATTTCCTCGTCAAAGCGTGGAATTTCTATGGCATGAAGTAAAAAATAATTGTAAAAATATTCCGGTATGAGCGAGCTTCCCCCTTAATCAGGCCCTGCATGTAACACTTTATAATGTATGACATTAAAATTTAACCAAAAATTAAAATTTAATTAAAATTTAATCAAATGTAATTTTAATTTTTATGGTTTAATTGTTATTAAAATTAGCAGAAACATTTTATTTTAAATTTTATTATTACTATTATAGCAGTTAACTATGACTTCGCCATCTAACTGTGAATATAACTCTGTTTAGCATCATGGCTAATCTGGTATGTTTGAGGCATGATCGAAGATTCCCGCTATTGTATAGTAAGTAATAATTTTAGTTTTATTATTTATTCTTAGGATAAATTTTATTTTTAAAGTAATATTGGTGATTGTAGAATTTAAAAGTTTGGTTTTTCGTTTTTCTCTTTGAATATGACGTTATTTACACGTCCTTTGGGTGTTATAGGGCATAGATTACTGTAAATGTTTAGCAAATTGCATACAGTAAGACAGAAATAACACCTAATTTGCATGCAACAGTTAATCTATATGCTTGAAAAAGTATTGATGTTGTATGTTTTAATTAACGGATGCTTAATTTTTTCAGAAATCTTTATTCATGTTCTATATCTAGTTCTTCATGTGATACTTGGTTTCATGTACTGATGCAATGTTTGAAAAGGTTTTCAGTAGATATATATACATGAGTATGCAATATAAAACTAATTAAGTAAATGTAAAAAAGAAAATGTTAAATAATACAGAGTAATTCACAAAATAATAATATATCCTACAACTATTACCATACAGAAATCTTTATCGTAAAACATTAACAGCAGATTTTTGTGATTAAATAGGATAGTGATTATTGTTAGAAATTATTGGTAGAAGCGGAAGTAAGTCTTCACTGAGAAAAAAAAAAAAAAGATACCGCCTTCATCTAGAAGGAATAAATGGTCATTTTCTAAATCCTTAAAGTAGAAATATAGATTTCCGAGCTATGCGCATAAGGCACGCCAATAAACTGAATAGACGAAATGGTGAAAAATTTCTAATCTACACATTTCTAGATGGTGAAACAATATTCTGAATCTTGTATTACGAGAAATTCTCGCTTGATTTTCTAGAATTGGGTCATAAACCAAGATTATAAGCTGCTGAAACCTGCCTCTTGTATTCACATTTATTTGGAGATATTTTCAAAGAGGTTTGTCCTCGATAGTATAGGCAAACGCTCAAGAATTCTAATAGAGGTCTCTAGAATTCGCTTTCGAAGGGGACAAGAAAAATTTCAATAAGAAATTTATAAGGATGACATGGAACTATTTTTTCTAGAGCCACAATTTAGATTCTAGACGTCAGTTACAGAATTTTTTCTCAGTGTATTGGCGTGCCTTATACTCATAGCTCGAAAATCTATATTTCTAATTTAAGGATTTAGAAAAGGGCCACCTATTCGTTCTAGATGAAAGCGATATCTTTTTTTTTTTCTCAGTGTTGTCTGAGTGATACTCCATTTACATGGTATTACCCTATAAAGTTTTCGAGGAACGCCAAAATTCAAGGCTTGCAGTTCAAAGTAGCAAAACACTCCGACGACAATTTATTAACAAATAAATTATCTGCTAACAAATAAATATTGACAAAATTTTCTGGGAACTGTGTCTCAGGAACTACTGCACAGAATTTAATACCAGTTGATACATAGTTATACCTTGACATAAATGAGTGCCTATCAACTTTTGGTGCAAATCGTCTACCTGGTGGTATTACCATACCATTTTTACTAAATTTTTAACATGGGGATATAAAATTAAATTTCATATAAATGTGCATAAAGAGAATTATTTTTTAAGATTCGTTTTGAAATTTAAAAAAATCTGGTGTGTCATTCACACGACTTTCTCTTACCCTGAATTACAATACTATAAAGAAAGATAGATTGCACATTAAATCATAAGACCAATAAGGTAAGATATAATAAAGTTCAATCTACTTTGAAAATAGTCTAAAATGGGTTTAGAAACGGTTTCATTTGACATGTAATTCTGTGTGAGGGGAGCTATCGTCCTCCTCAACCCCCAGTTCAATTATAGTGAATAATAATAATAAAAAAAAAATATATATATAGGGTAAGTGCACCAGTGATTGACACTTTTAGAGCAATCTCTGATGATTTTAATGTTCTAGTCATCAGAAAATATTTTTAGAAATCTTATCTTAGTATATATTAGAGATGAGACGGGCTCAGCCCGAGCCTGTAAGTCCGAGCCCGATCGGGCTCAAATCTCACACAAGTCTTCGGGCTCCGGTCGGGCTCGGATTCAAGCTAAAAGTCCCGTTTATTTTATACTTCACTAAATAGAAATGTAAAAAAAAAAAAAAAAAACTGGCAGTTGCTCTATGGGAATTGTTTCTTTCGTAAAGAAAATATTTTGCAGCTCCTTGTAAAGTTAGTTTTAAATAGATAAGGGATATTGTTATAAATCGCAAAATAATCTTGCAAACTTTAGTAGCTTTGATTTTCCTTTTTCTGAATAGAACTTTTTTTCAGCGGGATGCATATTATCAGAATGTCATAATGTTATACAGTAATCCTTCCTCCTTCGTTATATTGGACCTCATTATATCACTCATTCGGATACATTTTTTGTCCCCCGACAGGCGCGTTATAAACAATGGGCTGAACTATAAATGTGTATTATACAGAGAAATATATACATGTATACAGAGACACAGACATTATAAATTGTTATAATAACATTTATAGTTAGTTAAAAAGAGGACTGATAATAAGAAAATTAAATTGAAAAAGAAAAAGGTATTTAATTTTACTATTGTGTATGCGTTGCGTAGCATATCACTTTCAATATCGGGCTCGGGCTCTGGTCACACAAAATTTTTCGGGCCCTTGCGGTCTCGGATTGCCAAAATAGAGCCCGAACTCACCTCTAGTATATATGGCATGAAAGACATTCAGAACCACATATATGTTAAAATATATAAATTTGATAATAATCATTTATTTTAATGAATTTTTATTAGACACCCATTCGACGTTCCAGTAATTGACACTGTCAGTTTTTCATTTTATCAGTCATTGGCCCCCCTATATTCCAGTGTTTGACGCTGCTAGTTATTCATTTTACCAGTTATTAGCATCCTATGCTCCAGTGTTTGACATAAAATGTTAAAATTCTTATATGTAAAATATATGATTTTATTATTTTTCTTTTTTATTAATTGTTTCGGGATAGATGTCAATTACGGGAGCATGCCAATCACTGGAGCACCTACCCTATATATAGAGAGAGATAATAAAATAAACTTACTTTTGTGAGACAAGTTTTTCTCTGATGGTTAATATTTCATGTTTATAGTGAAATACTTCGTTTAAATTAATTAGCTAAAAGCGCCTTGTACAAAAGCTATGCAAAAAATTCTTGATAGCAAAGTACGTTTTACTTCATATAATGATTTTATGGTTTTTCATTAGTTAGAAAAATAAAACCACTAAAATAATTCATTATTCGGAATTCGTTCGAAAAACGATTTGCATTTTCTTTCAATCTTTTTTGTATCTTCAGTTGAATCAGTCGAGTCGTAACTGTTAGCTGTACGATTCAAACGATTTTATCCCTGTCTAAGATAACAGACTTTCTTATCCACTTAAGTGGCTGTCAAGGTTATAACATCTTAAGGATACGAATTATTGTATCTGAACAATCTAAAAGTATTTTAGAAAATAATTTAAAATTGTTTTAGATAGAATTTTATTTGATACACATTATTGTGTGAGGAAGGAGAAGTTTTTACACCATCAAGTTGTTTTTACAGCTACTATCATAAAACATTTAAGGGTATTATTCAATTAACACACACACACACATATATATATATATATATTGCTACGGCAGTACCTCCGAATAAAGGACATCCAAGAGACCGGACATTTTGTCCCTTAAATAGAGGTGTCCCTTCTTCAGAGGTATGCATTAATTTTACATGACACATAAGTCAAACTGTCTCCGAGAAATTTAATTTACAGGTAACACCAAACTTTAAAGACTCGGAATGTAGTTTAACATATTCCACATTTTATATTCCGATTTTTTTTTTTTTTTTAATTTTTTATTCATAATAAATAAATCTGTCAATTAATGAAATAATTAAAACTAGCAAACCCGTGCGAAACTTTAGCACTTACATTTCTTTTCTTATTTACCTTTAAAATTTGAAACTCATAAGCCCTAGGCCAATTTTCCCACCCAATTTTAATTTATAAGAAGCCAAATTATTATTAGAAACAAATTAATACTGTGGGATGAAATGCTAATAATAATCAAACCAATATCATTCACGAAAGGCTTAAAAATAAAATTCATGTTTGACGACATAATTTTCGCACTTTTTAAATTTTTGTCACCATGTTGTCGATACATTTTTATTAATTAATTTATTTTGGCATAATTTTGTGTTAAAAAACACTAATACCTATTTTGATTATACTTTTTATTATTGCATTTTTTAGTCAATTTATGACAAAAGTTCATATGGGGCTTATCATTGAAATATTGCTAGATTTAAAATGACGCTTGCAAAGATTGTAAAGATGCTACTTTTAAAATACAATTTTCTATAAAATGATCTCATCAGACAAATGTCACCATTTTTTTTTTTTTTTTTTTTTTTTTTTAATTAGGTCACTGAGCAGAGTCGGCGTGCTTAAATATTGCTTATGTATTATTTTTTATCCTCGCGTATTTTATTAAGTCACTATCGTATCGTTTCTAAAAAAAAATAATCGTAACCGGACCCCGTTAGAGAAATATTATATAGATTATGAAAGAAAATGAGAAAGTTTTTTGTACTTAGGAAAATTAATTTGAAATAATCCATAACATGGGTTTATTTGCATTTTTTTTTTTTTTTTTTTTTTTTTTGGATATCTAACTCACTTGTTATTTTAAGACCTTCAGAATCACCATTACTTACCATGATTTTTTTTAATTGTGAAGTGTATTTTAAGGCATCTTCATAGCTTTTGATGTCCCACTTTTCCTCCTCTATATTCCTCCACTCTTTTCCTCCATATATTTCCTCCACTTTTCCTCCCCCTTTTCTTCACTGCATTTTTCTCCAATGCTTTAATGATCTACGTAGCTGACACCAAAGCTTTGATATTTTTCATTTGTCTCAACAATTCCTTAATTATTTTCATCAATGGCCAGATAGTCTTTTACTATAACAGTTGGCAATTTATTTCGGTAAATTCAGACAAATCTTTTTCTTTAAAGCTTTCATGAAACATAGTTAAAAGTTTCTAAACCGGCTTTTTTAAAATAGCTCTTTACACAATTTTGGGATACAAATTAATTATACGGATTAATTAATATAATTAACTATTAACCGTAATTATATTGATTAGTTATTAACGATATAATCGTTTAATATGTCAAATCCACTGCACTTTAGAATGTAAAAAACGAGGAAAAAACGAATAAAAATCCATAGAAAAAGCATGGGATGAAAACGAAAAAACTCACAATGTTAAGTGTGGGGGAAAAAAAAGGCTAACACCGGAAAAAAACAAAAGGACTAAATTGACTAGAAAAAGTCATCGAAGAACAGGAAGGGAATTAGATTGAAGCCCTGATGCTATCGTCGAGGGCTTCAATCTAACGTAATCTAATACGTCTCGCTTATTATGTGTCTGGGGGGGGGGGAATCTTTCTACATTCAAGCATTTTTTTTTTCTTGTTTACTACTACTGTTATCAATAATTCTTATTAATTCCACAAGCAAAAACAAACAGTTTCTCAAATATCACAAGCAATTTAAAATCATTTTCATTATGTACATTTATATGAAATTTTGTCCTGTACTGTTATGCTAAAATTTAACAATAAAATAAAATAAAAATTCAACGGCTGATCCCAAAATGTGATCATCATCTGTTTAGGTCAAGGTCTAATTTAAAACAAAGTCTGGTTGAATTTCGTTCATTGGTTCTTGAGATGTAGTTTCCACAAAATTTGTGATACACACAGACTGACAAACCTTTTTTTTTTTTTTTTTTTTTTTTTAAGATCAGATATATTCAGGACACCTCAAAAACGTGTAAATCCATCGAAAATCGGAGGTCGACAATTTTCACGATTCCAATACTTTCTTCTTAGGTGCGTAAAATAAAGTAAAAATAGTATTACTATATATGTACAACTGTGTGGTAAACAAAGGAAACAATATTTAGAATTGAGTGTAATAAGAACGAAACTTTTAATAAATACCATAAAATGTAAGAACTCGCAACAATTGTTTCGAGTCGAAAGAAGACACGACACTTCGTGAACAAAGTCAGCAACGCACACTTTGTTTTCAGCGTTGAATTGAGTGTGTTAAAAATTGCATTGAATCTGGCATATAGATTTCATGAAAAAATCAAAATGTTTAAAATGATAATAATAATAATGCTTATTTATTTATTTATTTGTTATTATTATTATTTTCAGATTTTTAATTTATAGCCAGAGCCTTAGATTTTTTCCATATGATAAGAAGTTCTTTTGTTAATTTTTAGAAACAATTATTTTTAAACATTTGATCGGAATAGGCAAAGCGGCTTCCTTTCTTTTTGTAAAGTTTCTTCCCCATTCGCAAAAACAGGTTATGAGGGAAAACTGTACTCCCCCCTCCCGTCCCCCTGAAATAAAAATCTGTAAAACTGATTTCGATGTAATAATTTTCAGTCTAACTTTTTATTTTTGAAATTATTAAATCGGTTTATTTATATAATTTTTCGCCCGAGAGAAGAGAGAGTTAAAAATGAAAATTAATTTTCAAGACGATGACAAACTGAGTAATCAAATTTTAATCCTCCAAAAACACTTCATTAAAAAAATAATCTGGTGTGTCACTCACACGACTTTCTCTTACCCTATGAAATTTAATACTATAAATACAGGTTGGAGATTAAGAGGTGAGATAACGAGTACTGTCATGTAAACCTGTGTTAAACAACTCAAATTAGGCTTCGGAAGAGTTTTATATGATAATTAGTTCTGTGTGAGGACCCCCCGTTTCCTTAATGCACCTACATTTATATACACTAAGCGACAAAAAAAAAAAAGCCGCACTTGGATATTTTCATTTTCGCTTTCTACAACCGCCAAATTTATCGTTTAAAAAGCAAATTTTCGAACAGATTTTATTATGTTGTCCACCACATACACATTAGTACTCAGTCCAGTGTTAAAAACAAAATACAATAGTCAGGAAAATTGTAATTTTAGAAATTATTTCAAAAATGATAAGAATAAGGCAGTTAACGATGCCACAAAACGCATTAATTTTTGAGTGAAAATCATAAAATATTTTAATACGTGAGATGGTAAAATAATTAAATGCTAACGAAATATTGATAAAACGGTTTTTAGCAAGTTATAACGTTTTTTGGTCGTTTAAACTGGAAATTTGGTTTATGGCGGCCAAGTTGCTCATCGAAGCGAGATGACCGTAAGTTAAAAAGCCATTTCTTATAAAATCGGTTTGTATTGCATTTAGAACATAAAAGAGATTCAGAAAAAGTGTTTAGCAGCATAATTTCTTTAAATACAGTACAGAAACTATTAAACAAAGCAGGTTTAAATGACAGAAAGTTTGAAAAAATTCCATTCTTTGTGAAGAAAATTAGGAAACCATGACCTCAGATGGCTAAAAAAAAAAAAAAAAAATGATTAGTTAATTATTGGTCTGAACTGTTTCTCTTTGATGAATCAAGTTTAACTTATTTCGAGCTAAAGAAAACAAGCGGAACTGACAACGAAAATATGACCGACATAATGAAAATCACACTTTTAAAACAGTGACACAATCTCCGTACATTATGGTACGGAGGTGCATAACTTTTCAAACAGTCGGACAAATTATTATGCTCAATGGATCAATTAACTCGAAATAAAACACAATCTTCATAAAAATGTTGCCTGTCCGACTATTTTGGAGGTATCTTGGACATTTCCGTAAACAGCATTTTACGCTAAAAATTCACCTTACTACGCGGCGTCTGTGGTCCGTTTATAACTTCAAATTGTCAAAATTTCCTATTCATTCCAATGAGAACCTATAATTCTGTAAGTAATCATATCTTTTTTCACTTTAAGTTAAATCCCACAAAAGATATAGTAAAATTTCTTCTTTACCAGGCATGAGAATAGTCCTAATCGTGATCCTCTCGAAAATGTTTCGTCAATAAAAAAGCGGGGGAGAGGGGAGAGGATTCGAAATTTGCAGCCTGTAACTCTGCCTGAACTAGAAAAAATTATTTGTGATATTTTGCACGTTGAAATTTCTGAGATTTATATTAAAACACTGTATGATACTATGCCATTGCGCATTAAAGCAATAATTCCATATAAAGGTGGAATTAACCCAATGCAGAATACATATTTTTAATAAAAAATTGCTTAGATCTAACACAAAAGTAGTTTTATTTCATATATTAAAGTATAACTCGTTTATTTCATTTAATAAATCATAACAGAATACAAAGTGTATGGTTATTGCATTATGTATGTTCAAAAAGAAAGTTTTATGCTCATTTTTAAAAAGTACTTCGTAGTGTACAATAATGCAAATTATTAAATCGAAAATGTACATAGGTATCATTTCATCCCTTTGGTATTACGCAAATAAGAGAGTTTCATTTGTTTCAAACATTAATTTTAAAGTTATTACGAATAAAAAAGGTATAAGTCATTTTTTCTGCAGTGCGGCTTTTTTTTCGTCGCTTAGTGTAGAATTTAATTCGGTTATTAAAAAATAATTCCCTTTAAAAAAAAATAATTTATTAATATTATTATTTAAAAAAATTATCTTTTATGATAAGGCAGACGATTTCCATATTAGAGAAGTAGTATAACACCAAATATAAAAAAAAAAGTCCATTTTATTCTCAATATTGAAAAAAAAAAAAAAAAAAAAAAAAAGTACGATTTTTTTTTCGTTAAAAGTAAAAAAAATCGATAACTTTGTTTTAAATTATCGCAGATCGATGGTTCAACCATTCGTTTTAAAGGTATTGGCGAGCTCTTTTGAAAGATACCCATCATGAAAATTTACTCCCCTCTAGGGGGACTTCCCCCCCAGGGGGGGGGAGGCGAGGCTCATACATACACAATTTTTTTTTCACAGTTAATTGTCTCTATTACAAAAAATATATATTTGTTTCATTTGGTTTAGTGCAGTCTATAGACGTTAAACTCTACTTTCCTGCAATTTCCCCCATAGACGTAATGTATTAGAATTCTCTTGATTGTCCCTGTACGCGAACCATTTGCTTGATCTTAACGAAAAGCTTACTGTAGCATCCCTATATGATACACATTTAGAATACCAAGTTTGAACTTTCTGCCATAATTTGTTTTTGAGATATGCTGATAACACACAGACAGACATACAGACACACACACAGACCATTTGCTAAAAACATGATTTTCGTATTCAGGGGACCTCAAAACGTGTAAATATAACAAAAACTCGCGTTCGAAAATTTGACCCCAAAACAATACTTTCTCTATCTTATGGGTAAGAGAAAGTAATTAAATCCGTATATTTTCTGTAATGGTTTTAAATTCGGTAAAAAACGAGCTATTAATCAAAGCTAATTTTCTAATGGCAGCCTTTAGTTTCCAAGTTCAAATACCAGTTCAGGCATAGATGTTCGTAGAAGCTTAGAATCAACTGCAATTATCTGCCATTAATCATCTTAATCTGCAAGGAACAACCGTTGTGCGGCACCCAAAAACACAGACTCGTGTGAAAGACAATATGGCAGATCGATTTCTGTGCATAATATACAACTAATCGTAAAATATTCGATGAGACTGTCAAAACCTTTTACTTTATGCATATATTTCTCTCGGTGATATAACCCAAAAGCTAATCGGCACAATGTCAAAGCAAGGTCCAACCAAATATCAAATTCGGCTAAATTAATTCCATTGGTTCATAATGTACAGCGTTCGAACTCAAAAAGACAGATATTTTCTAAAAATGGCGAATTGAGTTCGGAAAATCTCAAAAGGAGTAACTTTATCGAAAATCTAAAATTTTTATGAATCTTATACTTTCTTCTTATATATGCAGCAGACTGAGTAATAAATCCACTTTTTTAAAAATAAGTAGTCAATTTCAGAAAACTGAAATGCAAGGAATCTCAAAAAGTGTAAATTCATCGAAAAGCGGAAATCAAAAGTTTTTCCAAATCTGACACTTTCTTCTTACATGCGCAAAAAATATTGTAATAAATCCATTTTTTTCATTTGTTTTTTATTAAGTGGTCAATTTTATTTAATTGGAATGCATTATGTTTTAGTTTAAAAAATGTCTTTAAATTAAAACTGATGTAAATCACACACACACACACACACACACACACACACACACACACACACACACACACACACAAAAAAAAAAAAAAAAAAAAAAAAAAAAAAAAGAAAGAAATTAGATCTCAAATAAATAAGAAAAAAAAAAAAGAACTTTCACAAATCAAATCCTTTTTTTTTTTGCGTATATTTTCAACAATATAAATTTTCGATCTAACACTCATTCACTCAAATTTCTATATACCATTCTAATGCTTGTTTTCTCATGGAATAAAAAATCTGCAGTCGAGAGTATAGTGATGCTATATCTATACAAATTACTGTGTCAATGGTTTTATTTGAGTTTTAAGAATTTGCCAGATTTAACAACTCCCTACTTTAGGTATTTTTTAATATAAAAGAATACTTGTGTAAAATGGAAAAATGCATAAAAAATAAAAGTATTTTTAAATACCTTCTTAACATCGTAAGACAATAATTTTTGTATTCTGTAAATCTGGCTAATCATATCTTTCGAATTCTATTTTCAGCCCTCTACTCCATAATTAGTGTGTTAAAAGCATAGACCTATTATAAGAGTGGACGGGACAATGGCAACCTTTTTTAGTGGCAAAGATAACTCATAAAAAGGTCATGTGAATGTTGATCTACAGGAAGCCAAACTGGCCAATATTGAAATTTACTCGCCATGCTCTAAACTCTGCTTTTTATTAAGCAGACGATATTTCCCCTTTTTCTTTGAAAGTTCTTTTTAAAATTTTTAGTTTACTTTAAAAGTTAGATTGTTTTGAATTTAAAAAGAATTTTATAGCAAGAAATAGTAATTAAATGTACTTTAAAAACCCTAGAAATTATGTAAAATAAGGATTTTATCTCACAGGTAAGATTCTTTTTAATATTTTATTATTTCGTTCTTTTTAAGTAATTATTTTTATAAAACGCCTGTAATTGCTATACTTATTTCCCTAAATTGAATTAGTTTAATTATATTATATCTTATATTAATTCAAAGACGTCCGTAATTATTTAGGAGAGTTAAAACGAGTATAGACAAACCAAAGTTATAAAAACTTTTGAACTTTGTTAGATGTTAATAACAAGGTAAAAATAATTTTCAGCAGCTGTAATATTTTACACCAGTTTTGCTTGCTGTGTCTTTGAATAATAATAATAATAATATATATATTTATATTCAAAACAAAAAATTACCAAGAACGCGATAAATGCCAAAAAAGGTAACCTTTTTCAACATTCACATGGTTTCATCTTTGCACCTTTTCCTATATTCCCTTAATAATGGAATGCTCCGTCCACTCTTATAATAGGTCTATGGTTAAAAGTGTACCTGGTATGGTCTATGGTTAAAAGTGTACCTGTCTATTGTTAAAAGTGTTTCATGTTCGCCTATTAATATATAGATTTGTCATACACGAAGAGAATTACTTTAAAAAATAGAAACTCACTTGCATAAGTATAAAATACTGAAATTATCAGTTATTATTATTATTTTTTTTAAACACATTAAAGTAACAATTAAAATTTGTATTATAAAAGAAATTAAAAGAATACTTACAGAGGAATGATGAAGTACGCCACTTCACTCGCTCGTTCAAATACGAGCTTTAATTCTAATACAACCTTGAATTCTTGCGACTTATAAGGTCACATGATATTTCAGTGCCAAGGGTGCCAAGGCCGTTATTCAGATTGGCTGTCCTTGTTTAACTAATGACGTCATATCCTTCTAAAATCATAATAAATACAGTTAACTTTTTTTCTAAATAATTTTTTTTTCAAACATATATAAATAAATATTCGTCGTTCTGTTTGAAAACTGTTCCATTTCTTTTTTCTTTCTTTCTTTTTTTTTTTTTTTTGCATGTTTTTTCTGAATTTTATTCTAACTAATTAAAAAGGACATTTAAAGGACAATGGATAAATGGACATTTATCGAAATAAAAAATTCATCTATAATATAATTGAATAATTTGAAAGTGATGTTATAATTTGAAAAAAAAAAAAAAAAACTAATAGTCCTCCGTTCTAAACTAAATTCTGCTTTTGCCAGAATTTCATCAAAATATTTTTTTTTTTTTTTTTTTTTTTTTTTGGAAAGGGAAAAAAAAAAAAAAAAAAAAAAAAAAAAAAGAAAAAAAAAAAGAAAATTAATAATAATCAGTATCGAAACAAACACTACCGAAAAAGTTTTTTTTTTAATCATTTTGAATTAGGAAATAAAAAGTGCGCGTGCAAAATGAAATAAAAATAAGTAAAAAAAATTAATTGAATGATTTAATTTTTATATAAAACATGATTGCGTGCTATCTTAAAAAGTAGATGCAAAAATTTAAAGTTTGCGTGGTGCGTGTGGCATCTATAAAAATTGTTTTAAGAAATAGAATAGAATAAAGAAAGCAACGATGTTGGTTGCATTTTGTTATATAGTTTATAATTTTTTAATTTTATAGAAGTAATATCTACCATAGGAATAATTTCTTATGTTAAAACTTATAGAATTGTTATGCGAGCACGCTACTTTTTTTTTTTTTTTTATATGTATACCCTGGTGTTTAAAATTAAAGCAACACATGTTTCCCATTTTCTTCTTTTGCTTATAACTTTTAAACAAATAAACATAAAATTTGAAAAACATGTTCGTTATCATAACATTAATTGAATTTTACATAATTTCAGCATAAGTAATGATTTTTAAACTGATAATTATTCAATTTTTCTCAAAAATAAGCTTTGAGAAAAATGAAAATTTTCAACAATTTTGGAAAAGAAAACTTAATGAAAAATGGACATAAGGATGCATTACTGATAGGTGAAGAAAATGAATGCACATGCACCCATGTGTTAGATTGAAACCTGATTTTTCCTCCTGTATTCATTTTTCTGTTTCTTCTTTTTTTCGCATGTGAATAACTTTTTAAACAATATACATACAAATAATAACAGGAGACTTGGCGTTGGAATATTAAAAACCCGGATAAACTACTACGTCAGAAACGCCAAAGAAAAATATTTGAAATGCATACAGCTGTTTCGGTAGCCCTAAGCGTACCGTCTTCAGTGCAAAAATAATTTTGAATCTGGAGAAATGCACGTATATATAGGAGAGGGACCGAATTTAGTTCAACCAATAGGATTACGGGAAAGGTGGGGAGTGTGGCCAATAGGAATTTAGGAATGTTAGCTGTGTAAACAGTAGAAAAATTAAGAAAATGTGGACTGAATTTCGCTGTTCCCTATTTGTGTTGGTTGGAAATTTTACATTCAGTCCACATTTTCTTAATTTTTCTACTGTTTACACAGCTAACATTCCTAAATTCCTCTTGGCCACACTCCCCACCTTTCCCGTAATCCTATTGGTTGAACTAATTTCGGTCCCTCTCCTATATATACGAGCACTTCTCCAGATTCAGAATTCTTTTTGCACTGAAGACGGTACGCTTAAGGCTACCGAAACAGCTGTATGCATCTCAAATATTTTTCTTTGGCGTTTCTGACGTAGTAGTTTATCCGGGTTTTTAATATACGCATACAAACATGAAAATTGGATAAGATGTTCATTATAAAATTATTTATCGACATTTTTCATATTCTGGTGATGCTCATAGTTTAAAAATTAGTAATTGCATTTTTTCAAAAAGTCCGTTATAAAAGTAAAAGAAAAGTGAATACAAGAAGAAAAATTGGGATTTAGTTTGACATTTGAAAGCATGTGCGTTATCGTCTATCTGTAATGCATCCTTAGCACCATTTTTATTAAGTTTTCTTTTTCAAAATTGTTGAAATTTTTCATTTTTTCCTAAACTTCCTTTTGAGAAAAATATAATAATTGTAAGTTCAAAAATTATTACTTTTCTAAAGTTATATAAAATTTTATTAATAATATAATAACAAACATGTCATACAAATTTTGTGTTTATTTGTTTAAAAATTTTGCTCAAAAGAAGAAAACGAGAAAACAGGTTGTTGCTTTAATTTTGAACACCAGTGCATAACTGTTGATAGTTCTTCATTTCCACACCAATTTGAAAATCATATATCAAACTGACTATAGCATTTATTTAACTTCACTTTCATCAGAAAATAATGAAATTTTAAAAGTATAAATGCTTACCTTATTTTCTATAATTATTTATGTAAATCTTCATATCATCAAAATCTTTTAAATCAGCATATATAGTTACGCTCACCACTGACTGACTGACTCTGTCACGCTTAAAAAGGCTCCTTGGACTCTGTCTGTGTGTGAACGCAAGTTGCCACCTATTTTTCATACTTTAGTTTAATTTTAAAAAATCTAATTGTCCGGTCTATAAGCTGTTTAATCCGACGGATTCAGAAAAATCGGCCCTTTCAATTGGTACCTTATTTGTAACGAATTTTTGATTAGACTTTTTTAAAAATTAATTAAAATGTGAAAATAGTGTAAAACTACAATTATATTTTTAAATTCAAATAAGAAATTATTCTTATATGACGTCACGGAAAAACTAACACTTTACATTTGAAGGTATTTGACCGTAAAAATGCAGTTTGACAGAACATTTTAGCAAATTACTTAGATTAACGGTTTTTGCCCGTAAAAAATGTCAGTATTCTAAAATTATACTTTCATAACATCAATTTACGGGCTTTGATCGTTTAGGTCAAATGGTGATTTCCTGGAAAATCATACTGCGCAGCAAAATAAAGTAAAATAAAATAAAATAAATAATTAAATCGTTAAATAATTAACCATTTTTGCTGATTCTTATGTAAAATGACCGACTGAATTCGAATATGACTCAAATTTTGTCCATTCACCACCGTTTTCTCGGGACAGTACCCCCTTCCCCAATTATTATCAGTGTTTGTTAATTTTATGGCGATGAATCTCATTTGGAGAATAAAATATAATTAATTTAACACATAAAAAAAAAAAAAAAAAAAAAAAACATAATGTTTAATAAATAACATTAGTAAATAGATTAAAATAATATAAGAAGTGTAATACATAGTTCCAGTGGCAAATCCCCTCCGAAATTTTCTCCTTGCCGTAAATGTTCGTGTTTTAGAATTTTCCAACTCTGTAACCCCTCAGAAGATATTTAACAGTTAAAATAATCCCACCCCCCCCTAAAAAAAAAAAAAAAAAAAAAAAAAAAAAATCAAATTTACAGCCATAAAATTACCGAAAGGGGGGGGGGGGTCTCTAAAAAACGGTGGGTGATGGGGCAAAATGGGCGTCCTGTGATGTAGATTATCACCTTTTATAAGATTTCTTTGATCATTTCCCAGTATTCACTTATCAATCTTAACGCAATGAAAATTATTTTCGCGTTGTAAATAATAACGTATTTCTATCCTTTTGTTTTGTGAAACCAGAAAATAATTAATTCGGTTTCTTTTAATCTTACATCGAAATGTAACTCATGCGCCCTCTTGTCGCCTAATTTACATCAGCAGTTAGATAATAGATTTGTTTAGCTAGTTATCTTCCCAGGATCTAATCCCGTGATTTTACAATTTTTGTTTTACAGTGTAAAGCTAAGTTACGCGAAAAGTTATTAAATTAAGGGAATAATTTATGGCGTTAAAACCTGCCATTTAACTTACCTGTTAATATTTCAGTTATTTAATGTTATTCAAGTCACTTACAGTTTCGTAAATATTGTCTCAAAAGAGTGTTAAATAATTTCGGTTGGAAAAATTTGCGAGAACGAAGTATTAAAAAATCTCAATATAAGATCTTCGTACTCTCTTAAGAAGATTAATAATAAAATCGCAATTTTCCTATGCGAGAAGATAATGTAAAGAAATGTAAGAAGCGATTTCATTATTTTAATACATGTTGAAGCGGATAATTCAAACGTAAGGTCAACATATTGCATAAAAATATAAATGTAAGAAATACTTAAAAAACCAAACAAAATTTTATAGTAAAAGTAACAGGTATTTTTAAGAGCAAAACAAATATATAATAGATTTACTTAAGAGAGAAAATATATTAAAAAGATATTTCTCGCCTCAGTTATTTTTATTCAAGTTTCAGTAAAATAGTGGAAAATATTTATGTACTTTTATTTAAGTATGTTCTTTTAAAATAATAATAATAATAATACAAGATTAAGATAAAATAATTCTTTGAAATTTTCTCCAATGGGCCCCTTGTTTTCTTCTGTAAGAAGATGTGTTTTTATAGTGGAAGATTTTTTTTTTTTTTTTTAGACAACAACTATGACTGTGAGTGTTACTCATATAAATTACTCATATGATGAGTTATATTTCATAAAAAGGTTTATAATTGGTTGTATGTTTGTATGTTATGTTTTTGTTATGAATATTTACACTGATCTGTTCCTAGATAGGTATTTATTTTCATTGTTAGATATATATTGAAAGCAAGCGTTTAATTTGGTGATATTTTCAGTACTTAAATTTGTATTAATATATCAAGTTTTTATTAATAGAAATACTTAAATTATTTATAGTAATAGTATTCTACATATTTAAAAAATTTATTTTATGAAAGAAAATTTAGTATGGTTTCTGAATCGAAATATTTAAACTGTTTATTGAGTTTATATTTTATGATATCTTATTTGAGCGTTAGGCAAAAAAGATTTAGTTATAAACTTCATTATTGTTAAACAACTATTGCTATAGATGATATTATATGTATGATATTTATTTGGGGCTTTCATATAATTTGCTCAATACTTTTGTCTATTAAATTATACAAATGAATTTTTTTAAAAGCTAGCGCATGCGTAGCTCATTTTTCGTAAGATAGTTAACATTTTTTTTCCATTCTGATTGCAGTATGTTGTGTCTAATGTAGTATGTCAAATTTTCTAAAAATGGCTTTGCACTGGATGTTACCATACGTGTTATAATAAAAAATCTGGAGTGACTCCACTCGACTTTCCGAACATTGAGTCATTAACAGTTTTGTAGATAAAGTAAAGAAAGAGGAGTTGTTAAACAAACAAAAGAGAGAAAATCATAATAGAGCGTTTGAGTATTTTTCTCCATATATTACACAATGTTTTATTTAACGCTACTGAACTTTGAGCCCATAAATCATAATGATAAAGAATTTTTCGTTGTGTCCCTGTAAAAACCTATAAATGCTAGATTCACCAAAATGCTTATAGTTAGGGCAACAGTGATGTATAATATTTATATAAATTTTCAGATCAATTGAATAAGGCGTTTAGATGCTATCGCACTTTTAAAAATTTGGTCCCATAGGCCATAATGATAAAGAATTTTTCTTTGTGTCCCTGTAAAAATTCTGCAAGTGCTAAATTCACCAAAATCTATACAGTTGGTGACACTGTGACCTATAACATGTGTACAATTCTTTTGCTCAGATTAATAAGGCGTTTAGACGCTATCACTCTTTTAAATATTTGGTCCCTTAGGCCATAATGATAAAGAATTTTTCTTTGTATCCTTGTAGAAATACTATAAGTGCTAGATTCATCAAAATCAATAGGGTTCGTGCTACGGTGACTTGCAGCATGCGTACCAATTTACAGCTCATTGAAGCAAAGCGCTGCAAGTTGACATTGCGCTGTAAGTATGCTGTAAGTGAGACGCTAGCGTGTTCACTCACACACATACACACGTACATACACATATACATACACACACACATACATACATCATCGTAAAAATAGTGAAGACGGACCCAGGGGACCTCGAAACGTATAGAATCATCAAAATCTCAAATTCGGTTTTTTGACATGATTACAATATTTTCCTCACTATAGTGTTCGGAAAGTAAAAAGTGGAAACATTTTTTTTGCAAGTTTAAAAAAAAAAAAAAACGTATTTCCATGAATTCATGTCGTAACCTCAAAAAAAAAAAAAAAAAAATAAATAAATAAATTATACAGATAATAATAGTAATACTAATAATAATAAAAAATCTTCATAATCACTTGCTACGGCCAAAAAGCATTTAAATAATTTACTTTTTACAGGGCGATGCAAAACATTTTGAGTTTTTAATTTTTTACTGGTCCCCTTTCTCTCTTCAGGACCAACTTATGCTGAAATATATATGAGAGGTATAACATGTTCTTTACAATACCAAAGTTTCAAGATGATTCCTAAAGAACTTTTCTAGATATTTGACAAAACGTCTAAATTCGAAAGTGTCCAAATACGTACTGGTAGATAGTGTAATTTTTAGCACTAGTGTTCCCTCTGCATGATGAAAATTGATTTAATAATACTATCAGTATATAATTTTTTGGTACTTGTTTAAGCACTAGAGCTTCAATGTTATTCTAATAGTGTTTTAGAAGACAAAATTTGATATTGTTGCCGAAAGGCAACAAGCGGCATTGAAGGGTTAAACATGATATCAGGATTATCTCTGTGTCTGTGATTATTTCTGTATGTACATAATTCAAACACAGATATAAAATTTCCCTGTTTGTCTGTCTGTATGTGTATCT